>CM033471.1:68175114-68741257 GCA_019447015.1 Hymenochirus boettgeri
CCTGCAGATCGCAAAACACAGCAAAAACACATTAGTGCGGCCTAGCCATCAGTCCACAGGTTGATGCCACACTATGCCAAATGACAGTGTGGGAAAAGCGAACATTTTACGCACATTATCATCCGATTGCACCGGGATCCGCAGAATGTTGCACAATTGGAGCACATGAGAAAACAGATCACAGTGCAGAGCAGTGCAAGTAATGTGGCCACCCACATGTGCCATGTACTGCTTTGCATTTCTTATAAAGGGATCGCAAAACGTGATCATAAGCACGTGAGAAATGCACTACTATGGCCTAGTCCTGACTCAGAATAAGAATAAGCAACGTCACCAGGAAGCAATATGGACCAAGAAAAGTTCTGCATATCTGACGAAAAGGTTCCTGTTCCCTGTTGTACAAGTATGAATGAGGTTGCATACTAGAGAACCAGAGTCACAGCTGACAGCAGGGCAGTAGATTTTGCTGGCTCCTGGTGATTCTGATAGTTGTGCTTATACATTTAAAATTATTATTACATAGATGGGGGGGGGGGGGGGAAGGACTAAAACAAGTTTCATCTTAGGAAAATGTTTTTTTACAGTAAGAATGGTCTTTTAGCAGATGTATTAATGGTAAGTTTATTGGATACTTTAAAGTGGGCTGCATAAGTTTCTAAAATTAGAAAAAATATTGAAATCACTGGTATTAATACTTATAGAAAGGGATACTTTCCGATTACCATTTGAAGTTGACGTAATTTACCCCCTCCAAGTTTTGTTTTTCCTTCCTCTCCCTGCAGAGATCATGGGTAGACAAAAAAGGTTGGACTAGATGGATGTATGACTTCATTCAACCCATGTAATATGTATGTATGAACAGGGGCAAGCACAGGATTTAAAAGGGGGGAGGGGGGGGGATTCCTAAATGGTTTACTGAACAAGCCCAGTTGGAAGTTTATGACCAAATACATCCATATATTCTATTATATATGGCTCATATATTATATATATATGGCTCATATATTATATATATATGTGTATATATATATATATATATATATATATATACATACATACATATATTTGTACAGTTAAAAGAAATCCTAGCTCTATTAGTATCACATCCCCTAAATGAATATTTTACACAATATACAGAGGCAAAAGGGAACCTATTTGATGTGCCAAAGGGGACCCCCACTAAGCAAAAGGCAAGCAAAAGGCTAAGGACTTGCAAGCAAGCACCTTCATCCCAACCATTAATAGTGGCTGCCAATTCAAATTGTACTAGCAAATCAGTCAACTCCCAAATTACCCCATCAAATGGATCAGGTTTTAAAAATAAGTTTGGCATTTGGGCCTGGTCGAGCTACTAAGTCTAATTGGGCCATTTTATCTGCAGGTACAAGGACAAGAGGATTTAAATCAATACTTACAGTAGCAGCATCCATAGCTTAACCCTTTCAGTGCCAGCAGAATTCCCCACTTTGCGTGCGTTAAATGCCAGAAGAATTTTCAGGATTTTAGACACATTTGGTTCAGTCAAAGTTTACAGTAGGAAATCCCCCAGTAAATCAGGAATATTATACATTGTTTTTTTCAGCACAAAGTGTACTTTAACATGGTAACAAAATTTTGTAACTTTTCTGGAAATTTTACTGGAATTATGGGTAAAATATGTCAAAAAAATTAAAAATTTTCATGGATTTTTCCCATTTTTATTTATAGTTATATTAAGGTTACACACAAAAATCTTACTGTTTCTAAAAGCTCTGATACTCCCGAGTACAACAATACCAGATATATGTAGGTACCCCACTTTTCCTGTACAGGAGACCCCCCAAACTAAAACTGCACCTTCAAGAATATTACACCAAATTGAAATGTATTACCACTTCTGACGGTTAACATAGAATATCTTCCAAAATAACTAAAATATCCTCACAAGTGAGATATTTTTAGAAACTACACACCCGCAGGGTTTTATAAGTGAGGTAAGTTTCGTTCAAAATGCAGATACCCGGACGCAGCTCTTCGTCCAATTGTAAGTTAATTTCTCACATTTTCCTTTTTTTCCTCAACTGTAAAATCAGAGACAAAATCAAATGCGAATTTCAGCTAAGAACTGTGGAGGAAAGTCCAAACGCATCTCAAATATGAAAGCCTAACCCCTCCCGAATAAAACGGTATGCCACATTCATGGGTGTACCCAGAGACATGGCTACCAACTAACCCAGAGCGGGACCAATGCCAAATGTCAGTAGCAGCAAAAAGAAATTAAATTAGCCAGCTTTGTATTTGAACAGCCTGCAGTTTTTCCCAGAAAACACCCCCCTAACTCAGAATTACCCCCCACAAACTATGTAACGCTGTCGTTTTTTCATTCACACCATATAATTCATGGTGTGGGCGCAGTTCTTTATAGAAGTTTGCACTTTTCACAGATTTTCTAAACAAAATTAACATCAAACAACACTCAAAAGGTAGAAATCATGCCACAATCCCATGGAATGTAAAAAAAATAAATTACCAAATATCAATCTCCCAAATGTCCTGAATCAAATAGTATGCCATATGCATGGTTACACACACGGACATGGAAGCGAAAAGTCATGAAGTGACACAATGGCTCAGAAAATATTTAGCCAACTCCGAATTTGAACAGTCTGCCGTAACTCAGAAATACCCCTCACAAACTATATATTCCTGAAATCTACACACCTTCAGCTATGTAACGCTGTAGTTCATTCATTCATACCATCAATGGTGTGGACGCAGTTTGTCCAAAAATAAACTTTCGAAGGTAGAAATCATGCCAAAATGTCATGGAATGTAAGAAAAAGTCACCAAATATCAATCTCCCAAATGTCTTGAATCAAACGGTATGCCATATGCGTGGTTATACAGGTGCACGTGGAAGCGACTAGTGAGACAATGCATGATGGCTCAAAAACAGCAAAAATATTCAGCCAACTCTGAATTTGAACAGTCTACAGTTTTTCCCCACAAAACACCACTCACAAACTATATATTCCTTAAATCTACACACTTTCAACTACGGAATGCTGTTGTTTGTTCATTCATACCATCAGTGGTGTAGGTGCAGTTCTTCGTATAAGTTCGCACTTTTCACAGATTTTCTGAAAAAAATGAACAAAAATCTACTTTCGAAGGTAGAAATCATGCCAAAATCCCATGAAATGTAACAAAAAGTTAACAAATATCAATCTCCCAAACGTCCCGAATCAAAAGGTATGCCATATGCATGGTTACACATGTGTAGGTGGAATTGACTAGCCACAAAGTGATCCAAATCACAGTGGCCCAATTACAGCAACTTTTCAAATTCGTCAGACTAAACGCCCCTCTATATTAGAAATACCCGCCAAAACTATATATTCTTGGAATCTACATGCCTTCAGTTACGCAACGGTGCCATTCTTTTATGCGGTGCACACAGAGACGTGGCCACCAACTAGCTCAAATGGGATGCATGCCCAAGTGCAATTACAAGAAAAAAAATCAAAGTGCTCTGTAATTTGAACAGCCTACGCTTTTTCAAAGGAAACAGTCCCACGAACTATATATTTTTGGAATCTACACTCCTTTAGGTATGTTACGGTGCCAAGCTTTCATACATACATGAAGAATTCCAGACGCAGTAATCCAAAGAACTATGTGTTTTTCTGAGATTTTGTGAAAAATAAAATTATATGATTCAAAGGTTGAAATCCTATCTAAACCCACTTGACAAGTAAAAAACCCCACTAAGGGCTAGTCCACACTGCTACTCTTTTTTTGCGCTTGCGTTTGCTCATATCATTGAAAACACGGCAACGCACCGAACACGCGTGGTTTTGGGTGTGTTGCGATTGCGATTTGCGTTCTGGGTTTTAAATCGCATGCGTTTAATACTTAATGAAAAAACGCATGCGCAAACGCAACAAAATTGCACATGAAATTGCATGCGATTCTGTGTGCGATTGCGTTGCAGTGTGGCTGTGCCCTAAATGTCATAGACATAGTACTCCATAGAACTCGGTGCTTTTAGGAGATTTTGTAAAAATAAAATAAGGGGATTCAAAGGTTGAACTCCTACCTAAACCCACTTGACAAGCAAAAAAACCCTCTAAATGTCAATCTCCCACATGTCTTGAATCAAACGGTATGCCATATGCGTGGGTGCACACAGAGGCGTGGCAACCAACTAGCTCAAATGGGACGCATGCAAAAGTGCAATTACAAGAAAAAAAATCCAAGTGTGCTGTAATTTGAACAGCCTATTCAACTTGGAAATACTCCCCACAAACTATATATTTTTGGAATCTACACACCTTCAGCTATGTAATGGGGTCATGCTTTCGTATATATATATGAAGAATTCCAGACGCTGTTATTCATAGAACTCAGTGCTTCTAGAAGATTTTGTGAAAAAATAAAAGGATTCAAAGGTTGAAATCCTACCTAAACCCACTTGGCATGTAAAAAAACCCACTAAATGGCAATCTCCCACATGTCCTGAATCAAATGGTATGTCATATGGGTGGGTGCAAATAGAGACAGGGCAACCAATTAGCTCAAATGGGACCCATGCGCAGTTGCAATTACAAGAAAAAACGCCACAACCCACCACCACCCCCACACACACTCCCCCCTTTTAGTGGTATTTTAGTGAAAACCAGTTAGTACCAAGAGTCACACAAGTTGTTGCACACTTTACTGATCCTAAAAATTCAATCCGGTCTTTTTTTGGTACCGCTGCAAAATTTCCTACTAAAATAGGCTTAGTTTCCCTTGAAATTGAACAAATAATGATCTGCGCTTACTTTACCGATATCACCGGGGACATTTAGAAGCTTGAAGAAGTGT
The DNA here is from genome assembly GCA_019447015.1 of Hymenochirus boettgeri. Lineage (NCBI taxonomy): Eukaryota > Metazoa > Chordata > Amphibia > Anura > Pipidae > Hymenochirus > Hymenochirus boettgeri. The sequence goes on from CM033471.1 coordinate 68,179,963, forward strand.
GCACCAAAGTTTTTGCTAAGTAGCGAGTTCCATTCACAAAAAGTATAGTAAAGCTGTCACAGCTTTACTATACCAGGTACTGCAATGTGATCTGAATGGAGATTGCAGTGCAGTACCTCCACTAGACCACCAGCATTGTACCTCTCTATGGGAAGACCTCGGTGAAGGAGGAAGCTCCATGACTTCACCGTGGACTCCCTTTCCACTCTGAACTTCCTCCTCGTGGGACTGGCTTGCTGCTATACGATCACTGCATTTAAGGTAGGATATCTCCTGATCCCCCCCTCGGATTTGGACGAAACTAAGAGGAAATCGAGGGGGCTAGGGGAGCAGTTGAATGCTTCCCCCGATCACTCCTAGCTCAGCTCGATTTTTTTTAAAGGGGAAGCCACAGAACGTATATACACGTTTAAATGAAAGGCCAGTTTCCTACCTTAAAAACGAGCCATCAACCACCTCTCTACGTGCTCCACATCCCAAGATATACAGAAATGACTGACCAGAAAGTTAATGGGTGGGAGGCTGACTTGTGACATTCCTGAGGCTTCTCCTGCACAGTCCTACCGGCGAGCACAGCCTCAGACTCCCTCAGTGTGTGAGGGAGACAGGAAGTCCCTCCTCCTCTCTGCTGTGTGAAGTCCTGACAGAGAAGGTAAGGGAATCTACAGCCCTTCTCTTTCACTGTGTGAAAACAGCCTTTTCAGGCAGAGTTCTCACTAACCCACGGCACCCGCGAGTGGGCGGGGCCACATGGGGCTGTAAGATAATGGGCCATGGGGGGCCTGCAACTGGAGGGACCATGGGGTCCATGAGTGGGAGGGACATGGGGGACTGCAAAGGGGAGGAGGAGACACAGGACAGATTGACTGACAGTTTCAGAGCAGGAAGCAGGAAGTGCTGGGGACCTGGTGATGCTGCTGCCATATCACACACAAAAATGTAAACATCTTCTAAACTATGCAAAATAAACAATGGAAATGTATTGCAAAAATTCTCAGGGGAGCAATTCCTTTCAATTTATCTCAAGTCATTTTTGGACCACAGTTCCCCTTTAAAGGGTTAATACAGAGAACAAATATACAGAGAAAACAGGGAGAATAAATGGTATTACCAGCACTGCTGCTACTAATTTGTACCAGATCACTGCTTTATGGAATGATTATGGGTGGCATGGCACACAGTGTGTTACTCTGGTGGTCTGGTACAAAGCAGACAGTGCACTCTTTAAACAAGATAAACCAGTTTTAATTACATTTAACTCTAAGTATTGCAATGATTTAATAACAAAACATAACATGTAAAGGAATACCTACCATACCAACCTCTTTAAAAATCGGACTAGATTTTATGCCTTACCCTTAAAGAGGATTTTTCTGTAAGGAAATCCAAAATGAAGTTGGGAATACTCATTCCTTCCTTCTCTATAATTAGGAATCAGATAACTTAACTTTACTATGAAAGTAATAAACAAACTAAAATTCTCTGCAGAATGTGAAACAGAATAACAGATATATTTTACCTTATAAAAGAATAGGTTTGACAAAGTAAGCACTGTATCTAAACCCATTCTCAGCAATCACCTTAGGCAGCTACAGGGTTAATGTTGATACAGTTCTCTATGCTGCTGTCAATCACAGGGTAGACTGGATACTTTTTTGAAACATGCAAAACAATGCTTGTCATTCACAGCTCAATTAACAATATGTAACAATATAAAGATTAATATGTAACAATCTATGTAACAAGCACTGGAAAAAGTAAAGCAGCAGACTAAAACTTTTAACTCAGCCAGCAGAAAAAGGGGGGGGGGGGGTTCCGAGCACTGGTAATCCCCCCTAAACACACCACTGATGTAATTACTGTATGCAAAATTATTACATTATAGATGTGATCCAGGGCCTATTTTAAAATGTAAGACTACAGGCTTTTATTTAAGCTTAACTTCTTTTTAAAGGAGAACTAAACCCGAATGTTTACACTCCCGAATCTGAACATATACCCTCTAAAAGCACCAATTAACTGTAAAATAACAATACAGTAAATAGCATTAAAGTAAATGTTACCCCTTGAAGAACTGGATGAAATAACGGTGTGTATGTACAGTGGCTGGCCACACCCCTGACCTCAATCACATGCTCCCTTGCATATTCTTTCCTGTAAAAGGATTGGCTAGAGGCTTCTAGTGGGTGTGACCAACTGTACCAATTGTAACAAGTACCTGCAGCATCTTAGGACTGAGCATGTGTAAAGAACACAATGGTCAGTGACCACTGATACTGGAACAATGGGAAATAACACATAAACCTCATGTTAGAAAGTTACATTTCTCAACAACCATATTAAAATGGGAGGTGAGACACTACTCACTACTAGATTACTTCTTTTTTAACAAGGAGAGCTGCCTTCTAATTCAATGTTGTTCTGAGGCTATTTGAGGATGAATAAAGACATATGTCCATCCAGTCCAACCTTCTAGCAATATCCTCATTTCTTGCCTAACTGTTGATCCAGAGGAAGGCAAATTTCCCAGGATCAACTCTATGTATCAATACCAGTAACTTGCAACATTCCTTGTTTGCAGAAACTCATCCAGCTTTTTTTTAAACTGACCAATGAACCTGCCATCACAACATCCACTGGAAGACAGTTCCATAGCTTTACTGTTCTTACTATGAAAATCCCTTTCCAAACTCAGATAGTTTATTGGATGGCCCGTTAATGTATTTATACACAGTAATCATTTACGTTTCTCCAGCGTACATAATTGTAACTTTTCCAGTCTCTCTTCATATTCAAGCTCCCCCAATCCCCTTAAAAATTTAGTTGCCCTTCCCTGAACCCTTTCCATTTCAAAGATGTCCTTTTTGTACACAGGATTCCAAAATTGCACTGCATATTCCAAATGAGGCCTTACCAATGCTTTGTAAAGAGGGAGAATTACATTTTCCTCCCTTGAATCCTTACCTCTCTTTATACAAGACAATACCATGCTGGCTCTAGCTGTTCTTGCCTGGCACTGCTTGTTACCTTTAAGTTTGTTATCCACCAAAACTCCAAGAGCCCTTTCCAACAGGGATTCACTTAACACAGAGCCATTTATAGTATAAGCAGCACAAGGATTTTTAAGTCCAAAATGCTTCACCTTACATTTATCAACATTGAATCTTATCTGCCACTTAGCAGCCCAATGTGACAATTTATCTAGATCCCCCTGCAGCCATAGTGGTCCTTTAAGCCACAGTTCCACTTTCCATACTGGCATAATATCTGGTCAGTTTAGGAAAGCGGATTTCCCCTTGCCTGCTCACATGAAACAATACCATGACCCAATACAGAGTGTCATGGACAGCAACAAAAGTGGCTCAGTAAAGTATTGTGTTTTGACAGCATAAGGAATAAGGCAGTGATATTTTTCAAACAAATTACTTTTCAAATGTCACAATTTTATAACAGTGCTTTGCTAACTAATTAAAATAAGGCATTTCATTTTAATTAACTTAAAGGACAATTCTACTCACCTCACCTTCACTCCTCTTCCTCCATGGCAGCATAGTACCCAGGGTGAGGACCTAAAATTGGTAAGTCCCCCCCCCTGGGTACTTTCCCTAACTCCTGCACTACTTACTGCAAATCTGCTTCGGCAATCGCTCCATTCCTCCGCTCTTCCTGCTTCAGTAACAGATCGCGATTGCAGCCAATAGGAAGATACGCTCTGCAAGGAGGCATGTCTGCCCCGCGACTGTCACTGACAGTAGAAGAGAGGTGGAACAGTGCGGATCGCCAAAGCAGATTTGCAGTAAGTAGTGCAGGAGTTAGGTAAAGTACCCAGTGGGGGGGAGGACTTAGCAATTTTGGGTCCTCACGCTGGGTACTATGCTGCAGTGAATCGGGGAAAAGGTGAGAATCATGGTCCTTTAAGAAATTTTATATTAATAATTTAAATAGCACATTACAGTCTTGTCACAAATAAATATGGGGTACAGAGGCAAACAGCATCAAATTCTCCAGCAATGAAAACTTACTAAAATACATTTTTAGGCCAAATCATGTTATTGGCACACATGCAATCCACACCAAAAGTCAGGCATGCATGCGAACCAATAACGAACCGCAACGCAAATAGTGGGAACTACCCAGTAGCATTGCATTGGCATGAACGCAGCTCAAATTGCGCTCCGGCACTCAGTAGTGGGACCTAGCCCCAAATTTTTTTTGACTGTATGCATAAGCATAGATACTATTATAGTATTTGGCCCAGGAATGTGCATTGATCATCTTTTTATCGGTTTGCACTTGTACTATATGTAGTTGCTGTCATGGCCCCCTTTTGTGCATGTCATTTTTTTTGCCAAAAACATTCATCCCTGTTTGTAATAATACAATTGACTAAACGTATATTTTAAAAAAAAAAGAGCTGGCCAAGTGGGAGTATGGTATTTTTTGATGCTGGGATCATATTTTTTTCCTATTATAACTCTGTTAAATGCATAAAAGACATGTAAACTGTGTCAAATCATTTTCCAACTAATCAGACAGTAATTAGGATTAATTATCACCAATCGTAAATTTGCCTCTGGCCTTCCTATCTCTTCTAGGAGTTTTACTTTTTAAAGGGGATGGGTCACAGCTAGTCAGTAAAGAACTGTCAATCATCCAGCCCCTTCCTCTGACACACTACATGTAAAAACAATCCATTCTATAAAAGCAACCATTATTTCTCTGTCACTGCATGTCTAATTGATTCAGCATAAAGATCACGAGAAGGAATAAGCATAATATGTTACTCTGTGCACTTTTATGTGTATACAGCTTACACCCCGGGCCCCATCTACCATGAGGCACAGTGAGGCAAAACATTTTTTGTACATTTAACTAGAGATTTAAGATGCGCGCCACATTACTCAATGTCTCCAACCTTTTAGTTGCTTTCAAGTCTGCAGCGCTTCCGGCATTCTGCTTCTCTCAAGAGTCATCATCAAGATACTGCATCCTGCTTGCTGAGCATAAGAAGGAAAGTCCAATGGCCCAAGTTAAGGAAGAATGCGTGGACCAAACAAAAGAAGAGACTAGAGAGGCACTTCCCATAGTGCTCTATTCCTTTATTCTTTTTGGCTTGTTGCTGCATAGTGCCTATTGGTCCTCTCTTGGTCCTCTATCAGCAGCAGCCAATAGAGAGGACCAAAGGAGGAAGGGAGGGGTTAGTGTGGCACTGGCAGTTAGGTGCGGATATTAGTAATATAACAGAGAGCAGCTGCAGCAGACAAGTGGTGAATCTTCAGCATCTGTTACCAGCCTTTGCCTACTACTACTGAGACGTGACACGGTGACAGACTGAGATTTTTGTGCGACAAAAAAGTGCCTTTTCTGTTTATGTCATGTCAGTCAGTGAGTTTTGGGGACCTTTGGGGTGCTGTGCCTTGCTAAGTGGCCTGGGTCTTGCTGGGTGCCTGCCCTTTCCACTTCAGAATATTGCTGTGAGAACGAGACTTTCGTTTCAAAAACCCAAATCTATCATAACATTTTAGCCATGCCCACCAGTGAAGCCACACCCACTTAGAAATAATCAAGGGTGCCATTCAAAACCCTAGAAGTGACTCTGCCAACATCCAATCCTGCAGTTAGCTCATGGTTGTTCTCTCTGTGTTACTGAAGACGCAGTGTAGCACTGTATCTTAAGAAATCAATTCTAAAGCACACACGTGTCCCTCACACCTTGCAGTTTTATTTCACATTTCAGTGTGTTTATTGCCAAACTAAGCTTGTACAAGTCATTCTAAATTGAGAAAGCCAGTGGGATGACTAGCAATCAGTGGCATAACTAGGAATTACTCAGTCCCCCAGCAAAACCATAATAGGGGTATCCATCCACAGTGGTTTTCTGGTAGGAGGCTATATCTGTCATAGGAAAAATACAATGGGGCCCCCTTCGGTTGCTCCCCTGGTAGTTATGCCCCTGCCACCAAACACCTTCAAGAAACTTAACTTAAAGCCCAGTTAATCTAACTGTATACTACATACAGTATATAGTAGGAACTTTCACAAATATACTTTGAATAATATAAAGGGGGCATCCTAAATCTCTAGTAAATAAGACAGCTGGCAATATTTACTTTAAAATGCACTTGTTTATCCAGCCCCACAACCTTAATCATTCACACACTGGCTACACTCTCACAAATTTAAATACTGCCGGCAATCTAATGTACTCCCAGGTAGTGTCCTTTAAAAACTACAAAACATGGCTCTACATCATTATTGACTCTTTGTGCTTACATACAGCATAGATTGAAGGAAATGTTGGAAAAGTGGGTGCTGCCAGAGCTGCCAGTACTAGTGAATGCAGCAAACCTTACAATTAGGTTTTTCAACTGAATGCCTACAACTTAAGCAATCTATTTAGCAGGCAATTCAACACATTTGGTTTTAGTGTTAAATAACTGAATAAAATTATTAAATTGGCAATAATGATCTTACAAAATCCAACAAGAAAAAAAAAGATCTTTAATTTCTTCTTAGCACCAGAAAACTGCACAATATTATCCTAGATAAATTCCCTTTAAGGAAGTACTGTTGATGAATTGTCCTTTATTAGTCATCTTCTCACATGATTATGGCACATGTTGAAAAGGCATAAGGAAGGTTTAAACCTCATCTCACAGACATAGGTCATTACACAGACTATGACGCATATTTCAGATGTCTTTTATATAACACTTATCACAGCTTAAAGGGTATGTACACTGGAAAATTTGTTTTTTAATTTGCCCATTAGTGGAAACTATAATTCATCCCAACTAGCACTGTTCCATTTTTTTTGTTGATCTGCCCCCTATTTCATTAGAAATCCAATTTGAAACATATTACGTTTTAGCATTTCTGTAAGCAGTTTTGCTGTAGCTGGAATGGTTTGACAGTTGGTGTGCTGTATACTGTATGCAGTATTGACAGTTGGTATGGGTGGAAAAGTCAGGTCAGTGGTCAGAGCCTGTGCAAAAAAAGTATTGTATTGAAGGCATGTAGCAACACACAAACCTCATAGTAAGTGCTACTTACATGCATTTATTTATAGATTAAGATGATCCAACAACATATTGAAGCACAGAACATATAGTGGACATTGCACTTGCAATGATAATCAAAAATGCAACCAGAGGCCTAGCCCTACATACATTTTTTAAATTACAAGAATAAAATGAGAAATAAATGGAACCTGTTTGGACCTGTCAGACTACGTGGCGGAGGAGCCAGCGAACGGGTAAGTACCTTACTTGCTCTCCTGGCTCCTGCAGATTTTGTTGAAAACGGGGGGTAAGACACAGCTCCTTTACCTCCTGTTCTTCAATAAAACTAAATACCAATTTTTTTTTTCCAGTGTAGATACCCTTTAAGCAGATAAAAGGCCTGGGGTTGATTTGAGGTGTAGTGCTTGCATGTGGAAAATTTTGATGTGAACAAACAACATGCGGTCAAAGAAGCTATCCATGCAGGTTAAAGAAGCCATTCTCAAGCTACAAAAACATTAAAAAAAAACATCAGAGAAATTATTATAAAAGTGTGGGAAAGGTGTGAAACAGCTCATTATCCAAAGCATACCACATCATCTGTAAAACACAGTGGAAGCAGTGTGGTGGCTTGGGCATGCATGGCTGCCAGTGGCACTGGGACACTAGTGTTGATTGATGATATGACAAGCTATGATATGCTGACCTCATCTTCACATCCCCCTACAGTTTTTAAGGGTATTCCTTATGGGCAATTTCTTTGGATTCGAAGAAATCGTTCTTTAGATTCAGAATATATTACTAAAGCATGTGATTGACTTTTGCAGAGAGGATATCCCTATAATTCTCTTTATAAAGCGTTCCTTAGGAAATGTTCTCAGAATAGGAAAGATTTGATTTTTAAAGAGAAGATCCATAATGTGGAATATTGTAAACCAATCATTTTTTCCACCACGTTCAGTCCCAGGTATGTTAAGATTGTTAAGATTGTGAAACAGTGTGGAGAAGATAATCTCTAGGTCTTCGTGATGTCCTCTCCCCTAGTTTGTTTTCCTCTAAGAATACCCAACCCATGTGGCTTAAATACACGGTTTGCTCTTCCAAATGTGGCATGTGCAAATATTCCACATTTGGCAAAGAGTACATCTACATCAACGATGTATGATATTAGATGTATCATTAAAGGACAATTATACTCACCTTCCCTACGCTCCTATTCTTTGTTCATTAGCTTTTACCCTGGGTGAGGACCTGAACCGCTAGGTCCCCCCATCAGCGACGAGGCCAATGGGAAGGCACGCTTGTTGCAGAACTTGTTGGTTAGTGTGTGTGCGTTGATATAAGGGGACCTTTGTCTAACTAGCTATCTAACTAGCATGAAATGTGTCAAGCTATTTGTTTTTATGGATTATGCTGAATAAACTTTAATCTTTTATATTAATTTCTATTGTCCATCCCGGAGTGCCTTTTGGATGCGCATCCAGTTTTCTTGATTGTTATATGACACAGGACAGAAGCAGCCAAATGAATTCAGAGACATACTCAGGGAGATTCAATAAAAGTTCTTATCGTTTAAAATGGTGCTAATTTTGCCCCAACCAATCACATCTTATTTGACATTTGAAAGCCAACATCTGATTGGTTGGGGCAAAATTGGCACCATTTTAAACAATAAGAACTTTTATTGAATAACCCTGTCTGTTTGCTCAAATCCAGCTAATTGCAGCCAAATTGATTGGGCCGCTTTTTACAATACAGATGGAGAATGACCCAAAACATACAGTACTGCCCAAGAAACCCATGAGCTTATTAAAGCAATGAAGTGGAAAATTCTTGAATGGCCAAGTCAGATCTTAGCCCAACTGAACATGCATTTCATTTGTTGAAGATTAAACTTCGGACAGAAAGGCCCACAAACAAACAGCAACTAAAAGTGGCTATAGAAAGGCCTGGCAGAGCATTAAAAAGGACGAAAACCCAGCATCTGGTGATGTCCATGAGTTCAAGACTTCAGGCTGTCATTGCCAGCAAAGGGTTTTCAACCAAGTATTAGAAATGAACATTTTATTTCCAGTTATTTAATTTGTCCGATTACTTTTGAGCCCCAGAAATGAAGGTATTGTGTTAAAAAAAAGTTTTAGTTGCTTCACATTTTAATGCAATTGTTTTGTTCACCCCACTGAATTAAAACTGTATCTGAGTTACATCATTTGTCTCTGTACAAATATTTATGGACCTAACTGTACAAGAGAAAATACCCAGAAGTCTCTTCTTATTTACACACAAGAGCAACAATGGGAGCACTCCTCTGGCAACATTGCACTCAAATACTATGAAAGTACTACTGATTTGGTCAAATAATTATATACCATATAATATTATCATACGATCTGTGTAAGTGCATAAATTATAAGTCCACAAATGCATACTCTTTAGTTACATGGATATTACCATAAAAATAAAAGGTCATCCATCCAAATCAAGGCAACCCCAGCATGCAGAATCCAAACCAATCAACCAGGATGCATTTTCTTGGAAGAGATTGGGGGTTAATCACACCATGAAAATCACACCAAAACGCTTCATAGTTTGAACAAAGCCTTAGGCTTATTTTCACATAAAGTTTTTTTCCGAACAGTTCCAGATGCTTGCCGCTAGAGAGACACAATATGTAGTGTTTCACTAGCAGCGAAATTTGGGGGACAGCTCACAACATTTTCACAGAATGTCAGCTTGCTGTACGTGTAAAAGTACAGCAGGACAGTGAGCAGCTGTAACAAGCTCCTGCAGTACATTAGCACTGGACATGTTCAAGGTGCATATAAATCTGAGCAAACAATGTGTGTGTCTGTGAGACTGAAATACTAAGAAACAAGGTACATGGCCACAGCAAAATAAGGTGACACAGCTGTCATTTTATTAAAATAATAAGTAATAAATTAGAAGAGATATCCAACAGCAGCCATTTATTTAAAGGGCAAGTCCAGACCCAAAATGAAAACTTACATACAGGTAAATCACCCCCCAAAACCCTAAACTGTAATAGTTTGAAATGTGAAATATATAAGTCTAACCAGAAATCCTGCACAATGTCCTGTTGCCGATTCTGCTTCCTGTTTCTTCCAGTTAGCAACTGTTATGGATTTGATAGTTGACATCACAGCCATTGACTGAATGTTAATCCCATTTGCCTCTTCTGAGCAAGCCCAGGCTCAGTACAGGTTTCTAAACTGCATAAAGTAATGAATTCATAGGACAAACTATGATATATCAACATATTTTAAAGAAGCCATTCTTTCTAAAAGATGTTCTTATGAGGGTGGAGTTGTCCTTTAAACATTTCACCCCACAACTTTATCTTAATCATAACCAAGATAAAAGATTGTTTCCGCTTAACACAATTATGTAATGTAATGTTTAAAGGACAACTCCACCCTCATAAGAACATCTTTTAGAAAGAATAGCCTCTTTAAAATATGTTGATATATCGTACTTTATTCTATGAATTCATTACTGTATGCCTGCTATGCTTCTGGACGCCTCATGGAAACTGAGCAATTTAGAAACCTGTACTGAGCCTGGGCATGCTCAGAAGAGGCAGAGAGGGGATTAACATTCAGTCATTGGCTGTGATGTCAACTGTCAAATCCATAACTGACAGTTACTAACTGGAAGAACCAGGAAGCAGAAACAGGGGCAAAAGGACATTGTGCAGGATTTCAGGTTAGACTTATATATTTCAGATTTCAAACTATTACCGTTTAGGGTTTCGGGGGGTGATTTACCTGTATGTAAGTTTTCATTTTGGGCTGGCCCTTTAAGTGTATGGATAGACGCAGTCCTTTACCAGCTGCCAATGCTGTCTAGGGTGGGTGGACGTTGTAGTTCCATAGTAGAGAGGTAATGGTGTCGAACCATGGCATTTCAGATGTTTAGAAACTACAGCTCCCAGCATGCCTTGGTTGCAGAATGTACTTTCTAAACACTCGGAGCGCCGTGGTTCAACATCATCCTGCTACAAACCAATAGGCTTCCTCCCTAAACCAGACACATTACTAGGCACCAGGTAAGAACGCGCTGCTGGACCAGAATAAAAACAAATTTCCATCAGCCAAATACACAAACAACAACGTAATGGAACCAACATGTTTATTTCAGGGCCCGTACCTGAACACATAGTCCTCCCTTGGGTCCCTGTTTGGAGACACATTGCGTTTGTTGAAGAGCTTCTGGAAGAGGGTGGGCGGCATTTCTGTAGCAAATTCACATTCTCTCTAAACAAGCCATCCTCTTGGTTTCTCCTCACAGCGCAGTCAGTTTCCCATCACTGGCCAGGTCATATGACTATTTCTCTAACACCCAAGCGCTGTCACAGGGAACTTAGGGGCGGGGACTCGCGCAATGTTAGGCCCCGCCCTTTGTTTTTGCCAGCCACTTCCTGGACGGAGGACTAAAGGCTTCTATGTAATCGACGTTGTAATTGGTTGAGTCACGTCCTCAAATTCTATTGGGCGGGTTGGTTTTGCGTTATTTGTGGATGTGAGTAAGCTCACGATCTCTCGGAGTCTGGCATTGGGGATCACATGATCAGCGGGCTGTTCTCCTTTATGTTATGAGGCATTTCCTTGTGCGTGGGGAGGAGGAGAGTTCGAATTTCTGGAAGGGAATGGAAGGCTCACGTGACAGCTACAGTCGGAGTCGTCGTCCCCCCATGTTCTGGTTAGGTTTATTTGTGAGGGAGTCCCAGCCGGTGCTGAATGAATTCAATTCTACATTTCATTGTGTGTAAACAACCACAAAGTAGGAGCTGCCCGAAGAATGAAAAGAACCCCATACAGACCAGGCACACACACTAAATGGTCCAAAAATAGAGAATAAGTTATTCACATCCAAAACCCACAAAATCCAAAAATCCCCAGCATTAGGTCTTTACTGAGCATGCTTCTCCCCTGGGACGGAAGGGCAGGCAGGGGTAAGGTGATTTCACTAAACCTACTGGAAGCAGGAAGTTTGAACATTCATCCCAATATCATTTCTCACAGGCTGAAGCCAGAGATGTGATTGTCGGCTCATTATAAAGGAAATACTGCACGCTTTTATTTAATCCTTACCTGTTTGGAGACCACAGTTGCCCTTTAAGTGCTAGGCCACACTAATATACTTTTGGCCGATCATGCACCGGGAATGCGAGTGGTGCAGTGTGGCCTCACCCTTAATGGGAGACAAAAGGATGGGTGGTTTGGAGGGTTTAATTTCCCTTTAAACTGTCCTTACACCAAGCCAAAAAGTAAAAAAGCCCTATCAAATATAAGGGGAACTGCACGTGTATCAGCTGAAAAGAGTTAATCCTGGTTGAACATTTCTGTATGTAAAGTATAGGGAGCTGATAATGTACAACTGCTCCCTGTGCAAATGTGTTTGTGAATTACTGCATATTTACAGCGTGTATGGCCAACTTCCCCAATGTAAACAGCCCTAACTTATCTAATTTACCTGCATAGTCAAGGTGCACCGCATATTCCTAATGTGGCCTAACCAGTGCCTTGTAAGGAGGGAGAATAATATGTTTCTCTCTTGAATCTATTCACATATTTATACAAGACAATATCTTGCTAGCTCTAGCCGTTGCTGCCTGGCATTGTTTGCTACAGCTCAGTCTGTTATTTACCAGAACCCCTAAATCTTTTTCCATTGGAGATTTACCTAACACGGAGTTATTTATTGTTTAGGTGGCATCAGGATTGTTAAACCCCAAATGCATCACCTTACATTTATCAACATTGAATCTCATCTGCCATTCTGCTGCCCGTTTTGATAATCTATCTAAGTCTGCTTGCAGCAATTGCACATCATTTGAAGTTTATAAAGCTCTGCATAGTTTAGGGTCATCCCCAAAGACATAGACCTTGCTCTCAATGCCCCCTTCTAAGTAGTTTTTAAACAGGCACTCCACTTAGAACTTTAGCCCACATGGATCCAATAACCAATTCTCTATCCACGTACAAATGTATTTTTCTAGGCCATAGTTTAAATGTATGCCCACCCCCAAAACTATAATCTGCACCACTCTGTAGTGTAATAAAATCCTTACCTTACATCCCAGCTCCAAATGGTTCTCCTGGAATCCCCCCCCCCCCCGTCCAAAAAAGTGTCCACCAGGAGGATAGCAGAGTCCATATAGGACTCTGCCTCCTGTCTCCCCTCTGGGAGAAGATTAGCATGCACACTGCAGGCCTCCTCTCCCACCCGATTTGGTCTCCCTTCCCCTAGCTCCAAACCCTTTATATATATTATAGGTATTGGTCCCCTAGCCCCAACCGCAATAACCTTATATCCAGAAACTCCCCCGATAGTTACTTACTCTGCCTCTCTCCTCCGCCGATCTAAGCAGCCAGCAGCCGCATCCGTGATTGGCTGCCTCTCAGCCAATCACAGGCACGGCTGCTGGTCCCGGACCCTGCTTGCAGTTCCATGCAAGCAGAGGGCCAGGATTGTGCGGCAGCAAAAAGAGGTAAGGTAAGTAACTGTCTGGGGGAGTTTCTGGATATAAGATTATTGCCGTTTGGGGCTGGGGGACCAATACCTATAAAATATCAAAAGGGGTTTGAAAGGGTGGACATGCCCTTTAATATCCTTTTGAGGTGCTGGCAGTTCCCTTAATCCAATCTGTCAGCTTAATTGAAATCCCCCCATAACCAGAACATTCCCCATACCAGCAGATTTCGACACCTGCATATGGAGATTCGTTTCCACCTCCTTACTGGCATTTGGCGACTTATAACATACACCAACAGTTAATTTACCCACCTTCTTGGTTTCTGTACACCCCTCCACCCATATTGTTTCTGCCTAATTGTTTATACCACAATCTATTTCATCTTTAAAATTTGGCTTCAATTCTTGTTTAATATACATACATACTCCTCCTTTCTTATTAATTCTTTAATGTCTAAATCCTTCAGTATTTACTGTCAAGTCCTGGGAATCATTTAGCCATGTACCGATCACATGATACCTTTCCTGTAAAGCTAATAGTTCCATATGTGGACGTACATGCATCCTTATCCTCTATACTCCTCCCCTCCTCCATCTCCTCCCTAGATTATCTTATTAGCCCCCTGATCCCTAACTCCTGTATCTACCCCTGTTTTGTCCACCATACCCTCTCCCCATACATAGTTTAAAATCTCCAACCCCCCTAGCCATCTTCTCCCCAAAAACAGCTGCACCATCATCTTACCTAACCCGGCCCCTCGCCGCTCCTCCTCTGCTCTGCGGCTGACAGCTGCTCTACTTCCTGGCCGTGGCTGTCAGTTAAGGCGCGACATGACAGACGCGACCAGGAAATAAAGCGACTGTCAATGTGTGGACTACACAAGGTAACACCCTTTTTGGAAACAATCACATTATACATATAAAGTTCAAAATATACTTTATTAGTGTGGAAAGCCACTAGAACAGGCAATAAAATGATTAAAAACACTGCTGGCAATATCATAAAAATATATAAATACAGCCTAATTACAAATAAATGATATACTGATATATACACTCACTCATGCACACACTTAATATTAAATAGTATAATAACAAAGCATAGTGATTAAACAAAGGTGCTACGATAAAACAGCCACATAATATAATATATATCCCTATAAAAGTTATAAATAAGCTAAATATCACCCTATACCCCAAAACCTTCTTCAAGTTAGGAAATATTTCTTTACTGTGTAAACAGTAAAACTGTCTTCCAGCTTAATAAGTAGCAAAACATAGTAATTGAGGTTGAATAAAAATATACGTCCATCAAGTCCAAACTTTTCACCCTCCTTTTTTTTGTTTCAATATTTTTATTGTTTTTCCACATTTTTATATATACATAGGTTTAGCTATAAATTAACCATTTACTGTTTGTTAAAGTGATTTATATATGAAAAGACATAAGTACATATATACACACACACTGTATATCAGTTATTTTATGTCCTTTGTTCTGTGTTTTTATCAATATAAGGTTGAACAGTGGTATATTGGTTTCTATGTGGATTTAATATAAAATAAAGTTAAATTAATTTAAACATTAACTGTCTCAAGTCTTTTATTCACACCTGGTTATATTGTGGCTTTAACATTTTCGATTAGATGTTGGCATCTCCGCCAATGACTCAGGGCTTTGTGAAGCTGTTGGTAGGGGGTCTGATATAGATACCCTTTAAGGCTTTATTATAGGCTATGTTAAGAAATTGTAGTGTTCTTATGTTATCGGTGGCTTTTTGACCAGGAATGAAGCCACATTAACCTGGGTGGATAAGGTGGGGCAGTATGGTGTTAAGGCATGTTGCTATGATTTTGGAAAGAATTTTTAGGTCTATGTTGATAAGGGAAATAAGGCGATAGTTTTTACATTGGGTGGTATCTTTGTTTGGTTTGGGAATGACTATTATATTTGTTAGTAGCATGTCCTGGGGTATATGTTCTGTGTTAGATGGTACATCATTAAGAAGTAAGATAGGGAGTAAGGTCTGGTTTGAATTTTTTGAAGTATCCTGCTGTGAAACCATCCGGACCTGGGGCTTTGTTTTTCTTTAGTTGTAAGATGTGGTAGGTGGGCTTCTTGGAGATAATTCTCAATTAAGTTTTTATGGAGGGATTTATGATTGACTGTCTATGGGGTTGTGTATAAGGATATTATCTTGCTGTCTTAGTGGTAGTAATCTATTTTGGGTGAATTTCATTTAGTTTTCTAGCTAACATGGTGTCTGGTTTATTTCCTTTTTTGAAGTATTTAAAATGAGTTATAGCTTTTTAGGCCTGTAGAGGTAGTTGTCCAAGTTATCTTGGATTGTGTTTAGAGTATCAAGTTTAATTTGGCAGGGTTGAGAGATATATATTACTGCTGTTGTAAGGTTTGATAGGAGTTCCTGAGTTATGTTTCTTTGTTGTTTCCTGAGTCTGGAGCATAGTTGGATGATGTGGCCTCTGATGACCGTTTTGTGTGCAGCCAATATTATAGAGGTAGTGGTTTCATGTGTGGAGTTCTCTTTTAAAATAAAGTTTGATTTGTTTGCTTAAGGTTGCTTGGGTATCCTTATTTAATTGCAATGAATTGTTCAGTCTCTATTGTTATAGGAAAGGATGTCCTATCAAATTATTTAGCCACCACAAAGAAAGGCACTTTTCCGTGCCTAAATTGCCAAGTCTGCACTGCACATCCTTAGCACATCCATCTAAGATACCAGTATTCGTTTAAGGGATTTTGCTAGTTGTGTCACTGCTGGCGTCATCTACATGCTGAAATGCCTGTGTGGCTTAGCATATGTCAGAAAGACAAAGAGATCAGTGAGAATACGCATAGGTGAACACAAACGCAATATCTCTAAATGTAATTTAGATAAAAATGAGAATGTTACTCCAGTCTCTAGACATATTAAAAATAATGGTCACAATGCAGCCCAGGTGAGATGGCTGGTGTTAGAGGTGGTTAAAAAATCACCACGAGGAGGAGATTATCAGAAAAAACTCCTACAAAGAGAAGTTTTCTGGATACACCGACTCAACACCTTACATTCCCTGGGTTTGAATGAGGACATACATAGTTATAGTTATTCATCTATTTAATCTATGAACCTTTAATGAATAGTGCAGGTTAAATACTCTCATTACCAACTGCTTTAAATTAGCTGGCTACTTAAACCACATTGCCACTTCCATCTAGAAACTTGCTTTATGTATTTATATATCTATTTAATGTTAAAAACTTACCTTATGTTCTAAAGTCTTCCCTTGTTCCTGATCCACAGATGATATTGAAACATCGAATCACTATAAAAGAAACAAAGTGGAAATTGATACATTGTTAGTTTAACGAATGGAACAACTTTCAGCACTTTTTATGTAACAAAGAAAATCCTTATCCTTTTTAAAAAAGCTTCTTTTAATAAGTATCACCAGAGCACTTTAAACAAAAAATGGACTTTCAACACACTATAATAATACATGCACTTTATATTTAAGTATTTAAACATTTTATCACTTTAAACATTTTTTAAAGTACTTTTTATGCAAGGGATTTATATATAAATAAGCACTGTATAATGTGAACCTATGTTAACTAATTATTATATGCTTGGACTGTATTTTACCCATTGTGTGAATATGTATAAATGAGCATCAATGTAATGTGATCCTATGTTTACACTTGAACCAATCACAGCACGTTTTGTTTGTGTCCCACCCCTTTGGGAGGGTGGGACTTCACTATTTAAACCAGTACACTCATTGTGTGGTTATGCACCTGAGGAAGGGGGAAACCCTGAAACGTTGTGCACATACCTATGTCACAATAAAGTTTGTATTCACCAAGTGAGTGCGGTCCTCGTCCTATATCCTTTATGATCCTATGTGCCTGCTGGTTATTAAGCAGTTCTGAGGACCTTGCACCACTCAAATTGTCCAAGATTTAGGAGTGTGAGGAGACCTTCAATATTTACTCTTTGTCCTATTAAGAGGTCTGCAGATACATGTGCATGGTTGGACCATGATATA
Organism: Hymenochirus boettgeri; assembly: GCA_019447015.1. Taxonomy (NCBI): domain Eukaryota; kingdom Metazoa; phylum Chordata; class Amphibia; order Anura; family Pipidae; genus Hymenochirus; species Hymenochirus boettgeri. The sequence continues at coordinate 68,197,509 of CM033471.1, forward strand.
GGGGCTGTCTGCTTTCTGTATGGAGGGAATCAGTTTATAAATATGTAATCAATTCTTATGTATGTCTTGTGTGGGTGTACTGTCTCAATCTATGGTTCCTTAGCCTCCAGTCATCCCATAGGTTAAGTAAATGTAGCAGGGAACGGAGGAATTTGGAAGGGGTGGAGGGTTTGATTGTGGTGGAAGGGAAATATCTGTTCATCTGAGGGTCTAGCGTAGTGATGTATTCTCCTGCCAAGATTAGTGTGCCCCGATTCAGAATTAAGAGTTTTTATTGAAGATTTTTATTATTAGCCTGTGTTGGGGGCATATATGTTGGCTAATGTGTAATGCTTAGAGGCTAGTGTACTTTGGATTAGTAAGTAATGTCCTGCGGGGTCTCTTACACATTGAGTTACCAAAAATGTTTGTCTTTTATATATCAATATTGCTACCCTTCCCTTTTTGACCAAGGCAGAAGAATAGTAGTGTTTTCACCCTTCTTTTTTTACCCTACCAAACATTTGATCCAGAGGAAGGCAACAAAAGAACAGCTAAAAAGAGGGGGGAAATCCTTCCTGACTTCAAATGGCAAACAGAAAGTATCCATGTAAAGATCAGAACGGGCATCACGTTTGCTGGAAATCTTAAAACTCTTTTATTCCAATCAGTAAAAACACATCATCCGTATTGTATACATTTGATCGTCTGGTACATGTCCAACAGATTTGCCATTTTAATTGAAGATGCTGAGGACGACAGCTCAGAAGTAGCATGTATGGAGCAGGCTGTTCCCTTGAGCATCTCCAATACAAGGCAGGTGGTAATGGTAGGGAACTCCATTATTAGAAAGGTAGATAGGGTAATCTGCTGCCTGGTGCTAGGGTTTTATATGTGTTGGATCATGTAGACAGGTTATTGGGTGGGGTTGGGAGTGACCCGGTGGTCTTGGTTCACGTTGGTGCCAATGACAAAGTTAGAGGAGGAGGAGAGGTCCTTAAAAAGGAATATTGAGGGTTAGGGGCCAAGTTAAATGTAAGGACCTGTAGGGTAGTGTTTTTAGAAATAGTACCGTAGCCACGTGCTCCACTAAGGAAACAACGGGAGTGTAGGACTATTAATGCGTAGCTTAGGGGTTGGTGTAAGGAGATGGGGTTTGGGTTTTTAGAGAACTGAGCTGACTTTTCTGTTGACTACAGGCTCTTTAGTAGAGATGAAATGCACCTCAATGATGATGGCGTAGGTGGTTGGAGGAGATTACTAGGTATGGGGGAGGGTACATTGAACTAAACAGGACTAGATAGAGGGGTGATGGATCAGGGGGCTAATAAGATAATAGGAGGGGGGGCATAGAGGATAAGGACATATGGAAGTAAATTGAATGCTAGTACAAGTACAGATATCAGAGTATAGTAGCAATAATGGTATAAAAGATGCAAACAACTAAATAAGGTTATTATTAATAAATCTCATGAACTTGATAAAATACATCCTAGGGTCCTTAGGGAGCTAAGTTCAGTTTTATCTAGGCCATTGTTTCTTATTTTTGCAGATTCACTCAGGTCCGAATGTGTGCCTCTGGATTGGAAAAAAGCTGATGTTATTCCAATATTCAAAAAGGGTAGTCGTTCACAGCCGGGTAATTACAGGCCTGTAAGTTTAACATGAGTGGTGGGGAAGATACTGGAAAGTTTAATAAGGGAAGATGTTCTAGAGTATGTTTCAATGACTGACCTTATAAGTAGTAACCAGCATGGATTTAGGAGGAATAGATCTTGCTAAACTAACTTGCTTGGCTTCAGAGGATGTGGAGTTATTGCAGGCGGATCTAGATAGATTGTCACATTGGGCAACTAAATGGCAGATGAGATTCAATGTTGAGAAATGTAAGGTGATGCATTTGTGCTACTTATACTATAAATGGCTCTGTGTTAAGGGAATCCCTGTTGGAAAGGGATCTTGGAGTTTTGGTGGATAACAAACTTAAAGGAAGCAAGCAGTGCCAGGCAGCAACAGCTAGAGCCAGCATGGTATTGTCTTGTATAAAGAGAGGTATGGATTCAAGAGAGAAGAATTTTATTATTCTTCTTTACAAAGCATTGGTAAGGCCTCAGAGAGGGCAACTAAATTAATAAGGGGATTGGGAAAACTTTAATATAAAGAGAGATTGGATAAGTTGCAATTATGTACGCTAGAGAAAAGGCACTTGCGTGGGAATATGATTACTGTGTATAAATACATTAACGGCCATACAATAAACTGTATACAATAAATCTGGGGCATTGTTCACCAATAGAACATGTCAGTGGACATCCCTTAAGACTTGAAGAAAAGAAGTCTAGGCTTCAAGGTCGAAAGAGAAAGGGTTTTTCACTGTGAGAACTGTAAAACTATGGAACTGTCTTCCAGTGGACATTGTTATGGCAGGTTCATTGGTCATTTTTAAAAAAAGCTGAATGAGTTTCTGCAAACAAGGAATGTTACTGGTATTGATACTGTATTTAAAGTAGAGTTGATCCAGGGAATTTTTCGATTTCTACTTGGAGTCTGGAAGGACTTTTTTTCCCCTTCATCTCGCCCTTGTGAGTTTTACACGTTATCATATCCTATTAATAAAAAAGAGAAAATTTGCCTGGGTGAGTTTTACACTATCATATTTTTTGCTGAAAAAAACACTGCATATGTTCAGTGTGTATTAACCAATTCGATACTACTTTGAAAATCCACCAGGGAGTTTTACCTATTTACCATCATTTGTGCTGAATTTAACTTTTTGCGATATTTTCAGCATTATAAGTGCTACTTTTTGCTACATAATTTTCTTTGATAACATTTTTTTATGATGAAAATTCGCCTTTTTAAATAACTTTATAAGAAAATGTGAAAGTTTTAAAAATTATGGTGAAGTCTGGTGGTAAAAAAATAATGCCCCTTTATAAATATGTCCCTTAGTCCCCCATTTGACTTAATTGGTAAATAAAGAAAATCGGAACCTTAAAAAAGCAATCTCAAAAAAGCGAAAAAAAATATAAAAAAGTAAAATCTCAGATCGTATTTACAGTAAATGCTGGAAAAAAGTCTAACACCCCCTGGGTACTTATTAGTATAGAGAAACACTCCAAAATGTACTAACACCTTCCATGAACCCATTGGCAGGCTAAATAAATGGACACTTATGTGGTTTTGCCACCTCAGGCAAATTTGTATAGCTAAACTTTTTTAAATATTTTATAAATATGATTGAGCCATTACCGCGGCGATGTACGGCAAAAAGTAGCGGTAATGACTTTTAGCCACTGGTCATCACTTCTTTCTAAGCAGTGAAAAGTCCAAATTTGGCAAAAAGGTGCCGATAACGGAGGCGAAAAGTTTAACTATGTTTAAGTTTAAATATGCCCCTAAGTTAATATCAATATCAATAAAGCCCCAGGACCAGATAAAATACACCCTCGGATCTTAAGAGAGCTTAGTCCATTTATTTAGAACTATAGACCTTGTAAGCCTAACATCAGTGGTAGGGAAGGTGCTGGAAACTTTGTTAGGGGATCATATCCTTGTCTCCAGAACTGATCTTATTCATAGTAGTCAGCATGGATTTATGAGAAATAGATTGTCATTTTTTACTATATACTCGAGTATAAGTCGATCCGAGTATAAGCCGATGTACCTTTTTTTAACTGAAAAATTTGTAAAAACTGATTGACTCGAGTATAAGCCGGTGGGTAGAAATTATCACCACTACTTCCTTCTGATTCAGTATTGTTTTGAGGGTTTAGTTGCCCTTTAAATGGACAGCAGAATTCCCATACATTAATCCCATATAGTAATAGCCAAATCCAGTACCAGTAACCCCCAATTCCTTGGCACACTCCAGATGTTTGGAAGCTACAACTCCCAGCATGTTTTGGTTGCTGGGAATTGTAGTTTCTAAACATGTGGAGTGGCAAGGTTCAATAAACTTTTAATTAAGCTTATCATTATTTACAATTCTCCTGACCCCAATAGTTAATTGTCACCTGAGAGTTGTAGTCCAAAGCTGTCATTTGCACTAAACTAGCAGCTGTTTTTGCCCCAAACTGAACCATCAGATTTACAGCATCCAGATGAGCAGGGACAATGCTGAGTGAGTCCTGCAGCCAGACTGCAGGAAGGAGTGTAAAGGCAGATCAGCTCCTGTAACTTGCAGGTGAAGGATATGCAGGTGACCTGCAAATTACTCTATGTAGGTGAAGGATTTTTAACACAGCGCCACCTACTGGTTTCTATCTAAATTAGGATTTGACAAGAGTATAAGCCAAGGTAAGGTTTTTAGGCTAATTTTAAAGCCTGAAAATCTCTACTTATATTCGAGTATATACGGTAATTAGTTTTATTGTTGAAGCAGTACTTGTGAATTGGTACAATGCAATATAAGTATAGCATATTCAGGTAGATAGGTTACATGGTGTACCATTTTGACCGTATATTAGATCATTGGTTCATATTTACGGATTTGTAGAAACAATAAACAATTTAAACAATTAAGTAATGTTTTGATTAGTTTGTCTATTACCTTATGTAATTTTGTGTCCTTGTTTCTGTCTGTTCGGTCGCTCTAGCCCCGCACCAGCCGCTCTCTTGTCTGTCTGCTTGGTTCTCCTAGAAGAGCAGGGTGTTTGGGGATTCCATCCATAGTTCCCAGATTTTTATAAATTTTCTTTCACATCCCGTGTCTATATATTATTTTGAGTAGTGGTAGGTCCTCATTAACCAATTTTATCCAGGTCCTCACCTTTGGACTTTTGTGGGAGAACCAGTGGAGAACAATTGTTTTCCGGGTATAGAACAGTGCTGCCTGCAGGAACTGAAATTCATAGCTAAACCATATATCCATCTCCATTATCCCGAACAGACAAACAGGGCTATGTAACGAGACCCGCTATCGCAAAATTAGGTCTTTTAGAAGTAAGTTCTGATGTGTGCGTGATTCGCCTTAACTTTGTGCGTCTAGACAATGCAAGTAATGTACCAAATTTTAACACCATTAAAGGATAGCTATACTGTAAAAATCAACTTTTTAAAAATTAAAAGAACCTGGGGCAGGGAGGTAGGATTGATTATTCCCTCCTCACAATATTGTTTTGTTGAGGAGCTACAGCACATACAGTTTTCATCTGCCAGGTTATGGCCCTGGGCCTTTCTATATTAAAGATAGTGCTGAAGCATACAGGAAGACAGGCAGAAGCAGTTTTCTTCATCCTGCTGCTCCTCATAGAAATTATATTGTGAGGTAAAAAGCACCAATCCTACCTCCCTGCCTCAGGTACTTTTTATTTTAACTGTTTTCAAAAAAACTTTATACGCACTATAGTTTCCCTTTAATGCGTGAATATAACGTGATATTTTAGAGCGTTTGTAATGCCACCACAATGATGGTCTTAATCAGACATTAAAAGAAAAAGGGCTATGCACAGAAAGGCGTTATATGTCGACATCACTATCATGTGATCTCACCTTCAAGACTGGCCCATTTTGTAATGTGTCATTGGTTGACACGGACCAATAAGAAGTCAACCATGCATGTGTGTTGCAAGCAAACATTTATGGATGTTACGTTATATATGCAACGTGAAACATTAATGCTGCATATATATTTATTAATGTATGATCATTATGAACTATCGTGTGTGAAGATAATACAATAATACTTTTGTAGCCACCACTTACGAGCTTAAACAATCCAATTATAAATAACAGCAGCATAATTTTTTTAAGGGGAAGTATATATTTTTTTAAAAATATTTTTTAGATATTTAAACATTTTTTATATATATATATATATATATATATATATCATGACATATATACTGTATGTGTATATTTTAGGAGAAATGACACATTACATACTGTACATGTACGTTGGTATCTATAGAAGGCTACAATGTATGTGGCGCTCTTTACTCTCTGCTGAAGTGTTTTAGTCAGCAAAATTAATTCTATCCATATTTCCATTTTATGGCTTTTAATTCTGCAAGAAATGGTGTGAGAAGTGTTGGTGATTTATTATAACGCAATGTATCAAGACTCGCGCAACTCTAGTACGAAAACACACGTTAAGCTGTTATGTGACTTCTCTAGCGCAAGCACTTATGTACTATTAATCGCAACGCTTTATTGAATACAAGTAACGCTCGTTAACTTTAGACCATCTTTGCGATTGGGCTCTCGGTACATAGCCCCTATGGGGACGGGTTGGATAGGGTATGAGGAGATCTGGCTTAATAGTTGTTACCTCTGTCCAAAAGGTAGCGACTTTTGGCAAAACCATATAAGGTGTTCAAAGTCTACATCCGTTGGTGACATTTAGGGCAGTTAGACATTACATTGGGACCGAGCTGTCATGTTTCCTCAGGGTGTAGTATGCCTGGTGGAGAATTTTTATTGGATCATTTATTGTTAACAGATGGTGAGGCTGTAGAGTGTGAGTTTATAATTTCCAGCCATCTAGATCTCCCAACAATCAGTCCACTTAGTTTTGTATATATGAAGTGTTTGGTTGCGATTTTGAGACTGTTATACAGCTTTGAGATTAGTCCCCGTGGACCCTGGGTACGTGCAATGCCTGTTATTGGTTGTTTGGCAATGGGGGGATGGGGTGTCTGAGGCATGATAGTAGTGCATGGCACATCTGTTGATATCTAGTGTGTATTATTTAGAAGTTGTTGGGAGTTTTGTAGTTCTGTAAAGGAAGTCATAGTTCAATTTTGAATCAGTGTCCCTAGTGTAATTATCCTGCTCCCATTGTTTTGCACCCACCCAGAATTCCAGGTGAGTAATTGCTACCGTATATACTCGCGTATAAACCGAGTTTTTCAGGCTGAAAAATCAGCCTGAAAACTTGGACTCGGTTATACTCGAGTCAGTAGCTTACCTAGCATTCCGGCAACCGCACAATCTTTCTGTATACTGCGCGCCGGCCTGACGTCACTTGCCCGGCGCCAAGCCCGGCGCCGGGCAGTGACGTCCCGGCGCGCCAGTACTGAGATGAGCGCGCCTGCCGGAATGCTCAGGAACCGCACCTGCCAGCAAGCCCTTGGATGTAGCAGAGCCCTTGGATGTAGCAGAGCCCTTGGATGGAGGAGAGCCCACAGGAGAAGAGCCCACAGGTAAAAACTGAACTAGGTGAGGGGGGCATTCAAGATTTTTGGAACTACAACTCCCAGCATGCTTTATTAGCTGGGAGTTGTAGTTTCTAAACATCTTGAATGCCAAGTGAGGGTGCATTCAAGATGTTTGGAAACTACAACTCCCAGCTGCTTTATTAGCTGGGAGTTGTAGTTTCCAAACATCTTGAATGCCAATTTTCTACCCTCGGTTTATACTCGGGTCAACAACTTTTATTAGGATTTTTAGCTGAAATTGGGTACCTCGGTTTATACTCGGGTCGGTTTATACTCGAGTATATACGTTAATTACTATAGGGAGGATAGGAAAGGTACTGAGTATAAAAACACGTAGCAAAATACTAATATATACAGAAAGTATAGAAACAAAGATTAAAAGCAATATTCCCCCTAGACAAATATCCACATATAGATGTCCTAAACATATACAAATTTATCAATTGTTCATTTTGGGCAGAGCTAACCAATAGTTACATATCTGATAAATTGACACAACCTATAATGGCAATATAGTGAGAGTATACTAAATTGAAGGGTAGACCCATCATCTCTGGCATGGGTCACTAAATGAAAGACTGTCCGATATATTGACCGTTTTCTGTTCCCTATGGTGGTTGCCTTACCATCATATCTCTGAGATACAGGAGATTGCTTGAAGAAATTATCAGTATCAAACGGTGTCAATTTTGGAGGGTAACTATCGAGGTTTCCAGTCTTTATTCCTGCATACCTCGTGACCTAGGTTGGCAGGCGATATGGTTTTGCTGAATGAATATAAAAAACTGCCTAAAATCCAAGTAGATTTCTTCTGATTACGTGTTGGAGTATCTTTTGACACATAACTTGTCTCTGCTTGGATTCATACATTAGCTCCAAGATGTGTGGCCGCCATGGGTGCCATTTTCCTCCTATGCTTTTCTTTGGTTTAGCGCACCACCTCAGGGGTATGAAGCCCTTTTATCTAATATAAACATTTCTACTGTTACATTGACGATTTAGTTATAGTGTTGCAGGGAGACAAATTGAGTATTCAACAGTTTGTCACATATTGTAACGATAATAATCTAGGTTTGGATCTAGTTTGGTTTACCTGCACTTATGTGATACAAGATCCCTTTTTTAGATATACTCCTTGTTGAGAGAATCGGGGATTCAGACTGAGGTGTCCAAAAAAAACCATTACCAGGAACAAATACTCCATTAAAACTGGACATCCAAGTTCCCTTTTACAGAGCATACCCATCAGCCAGTTTCTGAGGATTCGCAGGATATGTTCATCCTGGGATAATTCCAATTTCAGGCTTAAACAATGGCTAGGTAGTGTCTCCCAGTATGCTACCACCTACTAGTAATATAACTAAGGGACCACCTGGATTAAAACCACAGTGCTACAAATGTGGCAAAACAAATGTAGAACCTGTTCAGTTTTCCAAGGAGGATAATTGCAGTTTTACTAGTACGTTACAGGTAGACACTATCAAATCAACAATGAGATTACTGCAACACCACTTTTGTAGTATATTTTATGTGGTAACCAATATGTTGGCAAAACAACTAGAAGGTTAAAAGGCTGTATATGAACATCTTTATTCGATTACCAGCTTGAAGCCAAATCAGCATTAGGGCTACATGGAAGAGAGTGCCAAAAAACTGGGCCAGTTTGATTTTTAGGTATTGAAAAAGTTCTATGGTTCCAAGAGGTGGAGACAAACATAGCAGATTGTTAAAAGGGAACTATGGTGGATACTGGAATTAAAAACGAGGTTTCCCGATGGTCTGAACGAGATTGGGAAGTGACTCACTTTATATAATTTTGATTTTCCCTAAAAACAAATTAGGTATTTATAATAGTGATCTTTCAGGTCCCTAACATTATCTGCAGTAGGTGCATAATATATACATAGGCTTTTTCAATAAAAGTTCTTATCATTAAAATGGTGCTAATTTTGCCCCAACCAATCAGATGTTAGCTTTCACATGTTAATAATATTGGATTGTTTGGGCAAAATTAGCACCATTTGTAAACATGAACTTTTATTAAATTTCCCCGATAATGTGTATAGGATATGGAGTGTAACTTTTAGGTATTATATTGTAGCTACATTCTGGTCGTTTTGATATTTGACATTTTAGTATATCTCACTATATTGCAATTATAGGTTGTGTCAATTTATCAGATATGTAGCTATTGGTTAGCTCTGCCAAAATATGAAACAATTGATCCATTTGTATATGTTTTAAGACTCTATATATGGACATTTGTCTAGGTGGAATATTGCTTTTAACCTTTGTTTCTAATGTTTATAATATATATTTTTGCTACCTGTTTTTATACTCTGTACCTTTCCTATCCCTCCCTTAACGTAATTAGCAATTACTCACTCTGAAATTCTGGGTGGGAGCTTAATCTGATTGGCCATTTTCATAGGGAATTGGGGGTATTTAAGGAGGGTAAGTGTCACCTGTGAGACGAAACGTGTCAGGTCCCTTTTGCCTGTCTAGCCTGTGTGCAAGTATGAGAAATGCAAAAGTTTGCTAACTGTAATTGAATTAAAAATGGTTAGAAGTTAGGACCTTCCTGGAGTTACCTTGACGTGGTTGGAAGGCTTTTCTTCATGTGAGTGATCACAGTAATGTATACTAAAACCCCTTTGTTTATAATGTATGCCAGTGTGCAGATATATGATATTGTTATGGGGCATTGATATCTTTCCTATGTTTGTATAAATGTTTGACCAGCTCAGTAGCACTTCCGCAAAATGCAGTTTAGTAAATTAGCCTAATTGGAGTGCTTCCACAGTCCTTGTAGTATTTATTTATTGGGAAGCTGGTGAAGCTCTCCATGTAGTAAAAGCACCCCCAACACACCCCTTTAATGGGAGGTCCTATGCCTTTAAATATAAGCACTGGATGGACGGCTATTCCCTTCCTCATTTTAAGAAGCCAAAGGGCTGGGGGGGAAGTGAGAAAGCCTGCTAAATTGATCTAGTGCGCAAGTAAGAAATGCAAAAGTTTGCTAATCGTATTTGAAGTAAAAAAGGTTAAAGTTAGGACCTTCCACACGGGGGTTACCATGACGTGGTTATAAGGCTTTTCATTAATTGATCACAGTAATGTATACTAAAACCCCTTTGTTTATTAAGTATCCAGTGTTCAGATAATATGATATTGTATGGGGCCTAGGAATGTGCTTGATTATCTTTTCTATGTTTGTATAAATGTTTGACCAGATCAGTAGCACTTCTGCTTGCAGTTGTAAATTAGCCTAATTGGAGTGCTTCCAGTCTTTGTATTTTCTGAGCCAGGGCTTTAGCTAGTATTTTATAGTCAGCGTTGAAGAGTTGAGAAGTGACATTGGCCTAGATGATCCACATTCTGTCAGGTCCTTGCCTGGTTTAGGGGAGACCACAATTGTTGCAGTGTATTATGGGGCGGGAGGATTCTATTTTGAGCATGCATGTACATGTCCAGCATTGGGGATATATTTTTATGGTAGCATTTCTATATTTAAATAGGTAGTCCATCAGGACCTGGGGCTTTACCATTAGGCATGTCATTCATTGAATCTTGAATTTCTTCCAGTGTCAATGGGTATTCTAGTTTCTCGCTATGTCCTGTTTTAGGGTCGGGAATTCTAGTTGTTCAAGATAAAAATATTTCTGGTGTTGTGTGTGTTATTATCGGATTTATATAGGTTGTTATAGAATCTACACAAAAGATGCTAGGATCTGTGGGTGGATGGATGAGTTTTTGTGCGGTTTGAATAGTTTGGGTGTTCGTGGGGTATGATCTTTGGCTCCATTTGGCAAGTGACCTTGTTCGAAGTAGGTTTTGTCTAGTGAAGAATTGTTTGAGTTTGGCTTTTTCAGTAATCATGTTATTGTATAGACTTGAGTTTGGAGCCAGGTTGTTTGGTTATGTGATGCATTGTTGGATATGTGCTTTTTCTTCTGCCTGTGAAAGTAGTGCCGTAAGTGTATCTTCTTCCTTTGTGTTTTGAGTTTAATATATGATACAGTAGAGTGTATATGTCCTCTCAAATATGCTTTGAGAGCCTCCCAGGTCAGATTAGGGTCATAAGTGGGGGGGTTAAGTTGTAAAAATTCCTCTAACTGTTCCACACAAGGGTCTGGTTCAGCAGCCATGTGCATCAGAGCGAAGGCATCTAGCAGTGCATCAACGTGTGATGTCATCACATATATATATGGACATATTTATACAACATATTAAAGCATGGTTCCTGTACGATCAAGTCTCCCTGTTGTTACTTCTACTGAGTTAGACCAAGATTGCTTCAATTCCGCGGCATCATTGTCAAACATATTTCCAATTATTATTTATGATCCTGTCAAGTCACAATTGATCTAGAGCCCGCTCCTCCTACCTCCGGCCACACATTCTTCTATGGCTCCAACCGCCAGTGTGTATATTGAGTGACGGGGGGGGGGGGTCACGGTCCACTCAACTGCAACTGGACAACTGGTTATTAGACCCAACCGCCAACATTGTGCAGACATCCTATCAGATCTGAAATTATCTGTGTCCACACACAGCACAATGTAGCATAGAGCTTAATATTTCTCAGTAAGTAAGCGTCATGGATAGTTCCCATTCCCTGTGTATTCACGCCCCCTCCCAATCGATTCCACAACATATCTACTCTGTTTTGCATACTACAGTTTTCTAATTATAGGTATTTAGATATATCTTTCTTAGTAATTGTTCTTGGGTTCCTTTGTGGATAAAGGTTTGTATTAGGTAATAAGCAGCTTTCAGATACAGTTCTAATATATTGTTTTGTTAAGTTTGATATGTCACTCAAAGCAGTTAGAATTTTTAGTGGGGATTATTGTTAAACAGAGCGTGTTGGGGCTCTATATATCTACATCCTATATAGTGGTCAGTTGGATACACAGTGATCGCCTCCATAATGTTTCAGAATGGTCTGTGTAATCCATTTCCTGGAGAACTCTCTGTTAGGTACTGTACATCCCATGGTAGACCATGCAGATGAATTGGGAATAGGGGAAGAAGGGCAGTAACAGACAGCTGATATGTGGTAGGAATAGGGTAGTTTTCTGGGAGGGAGGTTGTATTCATCAGTGTGTCTGTGGCAGGAGATCCTGGTTACAGCTTTTATCTGGTTTTGGGATGTGAATGATTAACCAGGGTACCACTTCCAAGGTGTCCATATTGGTTGTTGCTGTGACCAGACCATTTGTAGAGGCAGGTAGGGTCATACCAGTGGTATGGCCGTATCTCACCCTTCTGTCTGGCGAATCGGAGGATGGTATCTCTGTCCTTGGTGTTCAGCAGTCTTGACAGCTGGTGGGGTTGCTCTAGTGCCCTTTCCACTGTGAAGACAGGTGAAAAGGTGGTTCCGAAGCCAGATGTCTAGAAAGGCCTCTGGTGCACTGCACCTCTAATCCCTCCGGTACACCGGCTGTCAGATGTTTTGGGCGGCGGAGTGTTCACCAATCATCCGCTTGCACTTGTTGTGCTTGGAGTTGCTCTTGATTCACAGATGTCGTCCGCTATCCGTCTAGTTGTCTTCTGCGTTGGAGACATGCTCCTCCAAATCCCCCACACGATTTATAAATGACTTACCGTAAAAGGGAGCATTGAGAGGTTTAACAATCTGTGTACCACCATAAATAACTCTGTGCTAATTGAATCTCTAAGGGAAAAAGATTTGGGGGTTCTATTAGATAACAGACTTAGCTAAAGCAAACAATGAAAGACAGCAATGGCTAAGCTAGCAAGATATATAAAAGGGGAATATATTCAAGAGAGAAAAATTATTCTCTCTTTTTCAAGGCACTGATAAGGAATATGGAAGTGGAACAGTTCAGAGAACAGCAACAAAAATAATAAGGGAATGGAGGGATTGACTATGCAGGCAGATTAGACAAGTTAGGGCTGTTTACATTGGGAAAGCGATATTTGCATGGGGGAGATCAATATACAAATATATCAGCCAATACAATGCTCTCTGGTGCATTGTTCACTAATAGTTCATATTAGAGGACTTGTGGACATCCTTTAAGATGAAGAAAAGAAGTTTCATCTTCAGGTTAGGAAAGGTTCCTTTACAGTGAGAGCGGTGAAACTGTGGAACTGTCTTCCACCAGATGTAGTAATGGCAAGTTCATTGAATATTTTTTAAAGTGGCCTGGATAAGTTTTCTAAAACGAAAAATATTGAGAATTACTGGTATTAATACAAATACTGCATTTTCTGGTTGATCCAGGGATACGTTCCAATTGCCATTTGGAGTTGGGAAGGAATCTTTTCCCATCTTTTTAGCCGTTTTTTTTTTTTTTTTGCCTTCCTCTGGATCAACCCATTAGTTAGGTTTAAAAAGGAGGGTGAAAAGGTTGGACTTGATGGGCGTATGTCTTTAGGCTAGGTTCAGACAAATGGCTGTGCACTGTTCGTGCAGTGTTTTCACTAGCAGTTTCCAGATGTTTGCCGCTAGGAAAAAGTTGCATGCAGAATTTTCCAACTCTCAACGCTCAGAAACCGGTAGTGACAATGTTGCATGAATGGTGCACAGCCATTCGTCTGAACCTAGCCTTATTCAACCTCAATTACTATGTTACTATGTAGAGAAAGGGAAAAGGAGGGGAGAAGGTGGGGAACACAAGGAGGAGAACAGTCAGTCCATATGGTGACACATTTCATGAGTGCTTGTCACTTGCTCTGAGGCACTGTCTTCCAGCTGATGTGGTAATGACAAGTTCATTGTATAGTTTACATAATTATTGGTATTAATACATGTAGTTTTTGTTGATTCAGGGAAAGCCATTTTGGGTTAGGAGGATTTACTCTGGATCAACTATTAAGTAAGGTTCTAGGTAGGTTAAACAGGTTGGATTAGATAGACATATGTCTTTAATTAATCTCCAATACTATGTGACTATTAGTAATCTTGTGGTCAGGATCTATTTATTGTTAACAGATGGTGAGGCTGTAGAGTGTGAGTTTATAATTTCCAGCCATCTAGATCTCCCAAACAATCAGTCCACTTAGTTTGTATATATGAAGTGTTTGGTTGCGATTTTGAGACTGTTATACAGCTTTGAGATTAGTCCCCGTGGACCCTGGGTACGTGCAATGCCTGTTATTGGTTGTTTGGCAATGGGGGGATGGGGTGTCTGAGGCATGATAGTAGTGCATGGCACATCTGTTGATATCTAGTGTGTATTATTTAGAAGTTGTTGGGAGTTTTGTAGTTCTGTAAAGGAAGTCATAGTTCAATTTTGAATCAGTGTCCCTAGTGTAATTATCCTGCTCCCATTGTTTTGCACCCACCCAGAATTCCAGGTGAGTAATTGCTACCGTATATACTCGAGTATAAACCGAGTTTTTCAGGCTGAAAAATCAGCCTGAAAACTTGGACTCGGTTTATACTCGAGTCAGTAGCTTACCTGAGCATTCGGCACACGCACAACATATTCTGTTATACTGGCGCGCCCGGCCCTGACGTCATGCACGGCGCCAAGCCCGGGCCGGGACAGTGAAGTCAGCCCGGCGCGCCAGTACTTGGATTTTCCCCCACCTATCCTGCCCGGACCATTGACCCTTTTTTGTTTTTTTTTACCCGACCTCCCCTTTTTTCTTCGCCGGCGCCTGCGGACCCACTGCTGGCCTACCGAACCCTGCCAGGCAAGCCCATTGGATATTCTCCCCTGTATTGACAGAGCACTTGACGACCCTTCCCCCCTGTAAGCAGATTGAGCCCTGTTTCCTGGGTTATTGGCCCCACGCGACTTGATTGCCCCCATTTCAGGGAGAACAGAGCCCCCCACCATACACGGTACAAACAACCACTCCCTTTCGCACACAGGGTGAGGGGGGCATTCAAGATGTTTGGGAACTACAACTCCCAGCATGCTTTATTAGCTGGGAGTTGTAGTTTCTAAACATCTTGAATGCCAAGTGAGGGTGGCATTCAAGATGTTTGGAAACTACAACTCCCAGCATGCTTTATTAGCTGGGAGTTGTAGTTTCCAAACATCTTGAATGCCAAGTTTCTACCCTCGGTTTATACTCGGGTCAACAACTTTTATTAGGATTTTTAGCTGAAATTGGGTACCTCGGTTTATACTCGGGTCGGTTTATACTCGAGTATATACGGTAATTACTATAGGGGAGGGATAGGAAAGGTACTGAGTATAAAAACACGTAGCAAAATACTAATATATACAGAAGAGTATAGAAACAAAGATTAAAAGCAATATTCCACCTAGACAAATATCCACATATAGATGTCCTAAAACATATACAAATTTATCAATTGTTCATATTTGGGCAGAGCTAACCAATAGTTACATATCTGATAAATTGACACAACCTATAATTGCAATATAGTGAGAGTATACTAAATTGAAGGGTAGACCCATCATCTCTGGCATAGGGTCACTAAATGAAAGACTGTCCGAATATATTGACCGTTTTCTGTTCCCTATGGTGGTTGCCTTACCATCATATCTCTGAGATACAGGAGATTGCTTGAAGAAATTATCAGGTATCAAACGGTGTACAGATTTTTGGAGGGTAACTATCGATGTTTCCAGTCTTTATTCCTGCATACCTCGTGACCTAGGTTTGCAGGCGATATGGTTTTGGCTGAATGAATATAAAAAAACTGCCTAAAATCCAAGTAGATTTCTTGATTACGGTGTTGGAGTATCTTTTGACACATAACTTGTCTCTGCTTGGATTCATACATTAGCTCCAGAGATGTGGTGCCGCCATGGGTGCCAAATTTTCACCATCCTATGCAAATTTATACATGGGTTGGTGGGAGCAGCACCACATCTTCAGGGGTATGAAGCCCTTTTTATCTAATATAAAACATTTCTACTGTTACATTGACGATTTAGTTATAGTGTTGCAGGGAGACAAATTGAGTATTCAACAGTTTGTCACATATTGTAACGATAATAATCTAGGTTTGGATCTAGTTTGGTTTACCTGCACTTATGTGATAGATACAAGATCCCTTTTTTAGATATACTCCTTGTTGGAGAGAATCAGGGGATTCAGACTGAGGTGTCCAGAAAAACCATTACCAGGAACACAATACTCCATTATAAATCTGGACATCCAAGTTCCCTTTTACAGAGCATACCCATCAGCCAGTTTCTGAGGATTCGCAGGATATGTTCATCCTGGGATGAATTCCAATTTCAGGCTTAAACAATGGCTAATGTAGTGTCTCCCAGTATGCTACCAACTACTAGTAATATAACTAAGGGAACCACCTGGATTAAAACCACAGGATGCTACAAATGTGGCAAAACAAAATGTAGAACCTGTTCAGTTTTCCAGGAGGATAATTGCAGTTTTACTAGTACAGTTACAGGTAGACACTATCAAATCAAGCAGATGATTAACTGCAACACCACTTTTGTAGTATATTTTATGTGGTAACCAATATGTTGGCAAAACAACTAGAAGGTTAAAAGGCTGTGTATATGAACATCTTTATTCGATTACCAGCTTGAATGCCAAATCAGCATTAGGGCTACATGGAAGAGAGTGCCAAAAAACTGGGCCAGTTTGATTTTTAGGTATTGAAAAAGTTACTATGGGTCCAAGAGGTGGAGACAAACATAGCAAGTTGTTAAAAAGGGAACTATGGTGGATACTGGAATTAAAAACGAGGTTTCCCGATGGTCTGAACAGAGATTGGGAAGTGACTCACTTTATATAATTTTGATTTTCCCTAAAAACAAATTAGGTATTTATAATAGTGATCTTTCAGGTCCCTAACATTATCTGCAGTAGGTGCATAATATATACATAGGCTTTTTCAATAAAAGTTCTTATCATTAAAAATGGTGCTAATTTTGCCCCAACCAATCAGATGTTAGCTTTCACATGTTAAATAATATTGGATTGGTTTGGGCAAAATTAGCACCATTTGTAAACATAAGAACTTTTATTAAATTTCCCCGATAATGTGTATAGGATATGGAGTGTAACTTTTAGGTATTATATTGTAAGCTACATTCTGGGTCGTTTTGATATTTTGACATTTTAGTATATCTCACTATATTGCAATTATAGGTTGTGTCAATTTATCAGATATGTAGCTATTGGTTAGCTCTGCCAAAATATGAAACAATTGATACATTTGTATATGTTTTAAGACATCTATATATGGACATTTGTCTAGGTGGAATATTGCTTTTAACCTTTGTTTCTAATGTTTATAATATTAGTATTTTGCTACCTGTTTTTATACTCTGTACCTTTCCTATCCCTCCCCTTAACGTAATTAGCAATTACTCACCTGAAATTCTGGGTGGGAGCTTTATCTGATTGGCCATTTTCATAGGGAATTGTGGGTATTTAAGGAGGGTAAGTGTCACCTGTGAGACGAAACGTGTCAGGTCCCTTTTGCCTGTCTAGCCTGTGTGCAAGTATGAGAAATGCAAAAGTTTGCTAACTGTAATTGAATTAAAAATGGTTAGAAGTTAGGACCTTCCTGGAGTTACCTTGACGTGGTTGGAAGGCTTTTCATTCATGTGAGTGATCACAGTAATGTATACTAAAACCCCTTTGTTTATAATGTATGCCAGTGTGCAGATAATATGATATTGTATGGGGCATTGATTATCTTTCCTATGTTTGTATAAATGTTTGACCAGCTCAGTAGCACTTCCGCAAAATGCAGTTTAGTAAATTAGCCTAATTGGAGTGCTTCCACAGTCCTTGTATAGTATTTATTTATTGGGAAGCATGGTGAAGCTTCCATGTAGTAAAAGCACCCCCAACACACCCCTTTAATGGGAGGTCCTATGCCTTTAATATAAAGCACTGGATGGACGGCCTATTCCCTCATTTTAAGAAGCCAAAGGGCTGGGGGGGAAGTGAGAAAGCCTGCTAAATTGATCTAGTGCGCAAGTAAGAAATGCAAAAGTTTGCTAATCGTATTTGAAGTAAAAAAGGTTAAAAGTTAGGACCTTCCACACTGGGGTTACCATGACGTGGTTATAAGGCTTTTCATTAATGTGATCACAGTAATGTATACTAAAACCCCTTTGTTTATTAAGTATGCCAGTGTTCAGATAATATGATATTGTATGGGGCCTAGGAATGTGCATTGATTATCTTTTCTATGTTTGTATAAATGTTTGACCAGATCAGTAGCACTTCTGCTAAATGCAGTTGTAAATTAGCCTAATTGGAGTGCTTCCAGTCTTTGTATTTTCTGAGCCAGGGCTTTAGCTAGTATTTTATAGTCAGCGTTGAAGAGTTGAGAAGTGACATTGGCCTAGATGATCCACATTCTGTCAGGTCCTTGCCTGGTTTAGGGGAGACCACAATTGTTGCAGTGTATAGTGATGGCGGGAGAGATTCTATTTTATGAGCATGCATGTACATGTCCAGCATTGGGGATAGTATTTGTGTATGGTAGCATTTCTATATTTAAATAGGTAGTCCATCAGGACCTGGGGCTTTACCATTAGGCATGTCATTCATTGAATCTTGAATTTCTTCCAGTGTCAATGGGTATTCTAGTTTCTCGCTATGTTCCTGTTTTAGGGTCGGGAATTCTAGTTGTTCAAGATATTAAAATATTTCTGGTGTTGTGTGTGTTAATCTGGATTTATATAGGTTGTTATAGAATTCTACAAAAGATGCTAGGATCTGTGGAGTGGAATGAGATAAGGTATTTTGTGCGGTTTGAATAGTTATAATGGTGTTCGTGGAGGTATGATCTTTAAGGCTAACAATTTGGCAGAGTGACCTTGTTCGAAGTAGGTTTTGTCTAGTGAAGAATTGTTTGAGTTTGGCTTTTTCAGTAATCATGTTATTGTATAGACATTGAGTTTGGAGCCAGGTTGTTTGGTTGATGTGATGCATTGTTGGATATGTGCTTTTTCTGCCTGTGAAAGTAGTGCCGTAAGTGTATCTTCTTCCTGTTGTGTTTTGAGTTTAATATATGATACAGTAGAGTGTATATGTCCTCTCAAATATGCTTTGAGAGCCTCCCAGGTCAGATTAGGGTCATAAGTGGGGGGGTTAAGTTGTAAAAATTCCTCTAACTGTTCACACAAAGGGTCTGGTTCAGCAGCCAGTGCATCAGAGCGAAGGCATCTAGCAGTGCATCAACGTGTGATGTCATCACATATATATATTGACATATTTATACAACATATTAAAGCATGGTTCCTGTACGATCAAGTCTCCCTGTTGTTACTTCTACTGAGTTAGACCAAGATTGCTTCAATTCCGCAGGCATCATTGTCAAACATATGTTCCAATTATTATTTATGATCCTGTCAAGTCACAATTGATCTAGAGCCGCTCCTCCTACTCCGGCCACACATTCTTCTATGGCTCCAACCGCCAGTGGTATATTGAGTGACGGGGGGGGGGGGGTCACGGTCACTCAACTGCAACTGGACAACTGGTTATTAGACCCAACCGCCAACATTTGTGCAGACATCCTATCAGATCTGAAATTATCTGTGTCCCACACAAGCACAATGTAGCATAGAGGCTATATATTTCTCAGTAAGTAAAGCGTCATGGATAGTTCCCATTCCCTGTGTATTCACGCCCCCTCCCAATCGATTCCACAACATATCTAACTCTGTTTTGCATACTACAGTTTTCTAATTATAGGATATTTAGATATATCTTTCTTAGTAATTGTTCTTGGGTTCCTTTGTGGATAAAGGTTTGTATTAGGTAATAAGCAGCTTTCAGATACAGTTCTAATATATTGTTTTGTTAAGTTTGATATGGTCACTCAAAGCAGTTAGAATTTTTAGTGGGGATTATTGTTAAACAGAGCTGTTGGGGGCTCTATATATCTACATCCTATATAGTGGTCAGTTGGATACACAGTGATCGCCTCCATAATGTTTCAGAATGGTCTGTGTAATCCATTTCCTGGAGAACTCTCTGTTAGGTACATGTACATCCCATGGTAGACCATGCAGATGAATTGGGAATAGGGGAAGAAGGGCAGTAACAGACAGCTGATATGTGGTAGGAATAGGGTAGTTTTCTGGGAGGGAGGTTGGTATTCATCAGTGTTGTCTGTGGCAGGAGATCCTGGTTACAGCTTTTATCTGGTTTTGGGATGTGAATGATTAACCAGGGTACCACTTCCAAGGTGTACATATTGGTTGTTGCTGTGACCAGACCATTTGTAGAGGCAGGTAGGGTCATACCAGTGGTATGGCCGTATCTCACCCTTCTGTCTGGCGAATCGGAGGATGGTATCTCTGTCCTTGGTGTTCAGCAGTCTTGACAGCTGGTGGGGTTGCTCTAGTGCCCTTTCCACTGTGAAGACAGGTGAAAAGGTGGTTCCGAAGCCAGATGTCTAGAAAGGCCTCTGGTGCACTGCACTCTAATCCCTCCGGTACACCGGCTAGTCAGATGTTTTGGCGGCGGGAGTGATTCACCAAATCATCCGCTTGCACTTGTTGTGCTTGGAGTTGCTCTTGTAGTTCACAGATGTCGTCCGCTATCCGTCTAGTTGTCTTCTGCGTTGGAGACATGCTCCTCCAAATCCCCCACACGATTTATAAATGACTTACCGTAAAAGGGAGCATTGAGAGGTTTAACAATCTGTGTACCACCATAAATAACTCTGTGCTAATTGAATCTCTAAGGGAAAAAGATTTGGGGGTTCTATTAGATAACAGACTTAGCTAAAGCAAACAATGAAAGACAGCAATGGCTAGAGCTAGCAAGATATATAAAGAGGGGAATATATTCAAGAGAGAAAAATATTATTCTCTCTTTTTGCAAGGCACTGATAAGGAATATGGAAGTGGAAGCAGTTCAGAGAACAGCAACAAAAATAATAAGGGAATGGAGGGGATTGACTATGCAGGCAGATTAGACAAGTTAGGGCTGTTTACATTGGAGAAGCGATATTTGCATGGGGATATGATCACTATACAAATATATCAATGGCCAATACAATAAGCTCTCTGGTGCATTGTTCACTAATAGTTCATATTAGAGGACTTGTGGACATCCTTTAAGATTGAAGAAAAGAAGTTTCATCTTCAGGTTAGGAAAGGTTCCTTTACAGTGAGAGCGGTGAAACTGTGGAACTGTCTTCCACCAGATGTAGTAATGGCAAGTTCATTGAATATTTTTTAAAGTGGCCTGGATAAGTTTCTAAAACGAAAAAATATTGAGAATTACTGGTATTAATACAAATACTGCAGTTCTGGTTGATCCAGGGATACGTTCCAATTGCCATTTGGAGTTGGGAAGGAATTCTTTCCCATCTTTTTAGCCGTTTTTTTTTTTTTTTGCCTTCCTCTGGATCAACCATTAGGTAGGGTTAAAAAGGAGGGTGAAAAGGTTGGACTTGATGGGCGTATGTCTTTAGGCTAGGTTCAGACAAATGGCTGTGCACTGTTCGTGCAGTGTTTTCACTAGCAGTTCCAGATGTTTGCCGCTAGGAAAAAGTTGCATGCAGAATTTTCCAACTCTCAACGCTCAGAAACCGGTAGTGACAATGTTGCATGAATGGTGCACAGCCATTCGTCTGAACCTAGCCTTATTCAACCTCAATTACTATGTTACTATGTAGAGAAAGGGAAAAGGAGGGGAGAAGGTGGGGAACACAAGGAGGAGAACAGTCAGTCATATGGTGACACATTTCATGAGTGCTTGTCACTTGCTCTGAGGCACTGTCTTCCAGCTGATGTGGTAATGACAAGTTCATTGTATAGTTTACATAATTATTGGTATTAATACATGTAGTTTTTGTTGATTCAGGGAAAGCCATTTTTGGGTTAGGAAGGATTTACTCTGGATCAACTATTAAGTAAGGTTCATAGGTAGGTTAAACAGGTTGGATTAGATAGACATATGTCTTTAATTAATCTCCAATACTATGTGACTATTAGTAATCTGTTGGTCAGATACTAGAGTCTAGATGAAGAAAGAAAATATTCTGCCTGATTGACCATAGGACTATGCAAGGGCTTGGCCACAAAAGCACGTTTTCACACACTGCAATCTGTTTTTGTACATACGATGCAAATGCAATGCACAACGCTTTTTACACATTACCGCATGTTGTAGTGTGGCCTTAGCCAAATAAACTGATTTTCCCATCATATCAAATCACCCACAAACAAATGATAATGGATGAAAAAATGTTTGTGACGGCTTTAGATGAAAGGAAAGGATCTTGACAAATTAACTGGATTTGAAGTCACATAAATTTTGTGAGGGAGAAAGACAGAAGCAGAATGATACTTGTTAAGGCCAAAAATATTGCCAGACAGCTCTTCCATCTGGGGAAAAAGGATATGGCCATTAAGGGTTTGTGAAAACTAGGAATGGACAAAAACAGACAGAAATGCAGTGTGTTTTTCTGTGTATTTCTGTCCTTTTTTCGCAATGCATTTAGTTTTCTGCTAAAGATACTAAAAAAACTGCAGGCACAGCAACACAGATTTGTTTATTCTGTATCAAATCAAGGAGAAGCAACAAAAACACATTTTCTTTGTTTATAGTATAGAATCTTGCTGGTTAAAAAAGACATATTTTACTATTAAAATGGAAAGTCCAGCCAATGACATTTCACATCTAGGTGCAGCCTATATTACTTTCCCTAAAGATACCCCTGAAGATACTTACAAGACCCAGTCCCTCTTCGCCTCTTGCTGGTGTGAGCTGATTTCAAGCAAGCAGTGAGGCGCTTCCTGGTCACGGTTTTCGGCTATTAGCCGCAATGTCACCGGCATGCCTTAGACTAAAAACCGCGACCAGGAAGCAGAACGGTCAGGGACTGGGTTTTGTAAGTATCTTAGGGGGCATCTTTGGGGAAGGTAAGTAAAACGAAAATGGGGTTTGGAGGGGAGGGGGTGCTGCACCCATGTGTAAAATGTAATTTTAGTGCTGGACATGACCTTTAGTTATACCCGAGTAAAAAACAAAAAGTAAAATCTTAAAACTACAGCAAGCCCTGCTCTTACTTTCACTCCTGCTCTTACTTTCACTCCTGCAGGGAGATACTAATTAACACATTAGACCGCTCCCCTCTAAGTGAACATCTGTGCTTGTGAAGGTCATAATATATCTGTAGTATTCAGTTGGATCTACTGGACTTAAAGTTTAGCTCTTGTAAACATTTCAGTCATTTCTTTAAAGGGTATGTCCACCCTTAATTTTCCTTTTTAGGTATATAATATTAAATGTGCCCCCAGCCCCAACCACTATAATAATTTTCTTAGAAAGTCCCCAGATAGTTACTTACCATACCACGCTCCTTCTCCGCACTGCCCCGGCCCTCTGCTTGCACGGAAATGCAAGCAGGGGGCGGGACCAGCAGACGCGTATGTGATTGGCTGCGAGGCAGCCAATCACGGACGCGGCTGCCGGCTTCTCAGTGCGGCGAAGGAGCAAGGCATGGTAAGTAACTATCTGGGGACTTACTAAGAAAATTATAGTGGTTGGGGCTGGGGGCACATTTACTATTATATACATAAAGGGATTTACGCTAGGGGGAGGGAGACCAGAGCGGGTGGGAGAGGGAGGGGGAGAAGTGCAGCACTGCACATGGCAAAATTCTCCCGGAGGGGAGACAGTAGGCAGAGTCCTTTATGGACTCTGCTCTCCTCCTGGTGGCCACTTTTTTGGACTTGGGGGGGGGATTACTGGAGAACCACTTGGAGCTGGGATGTAAGGTAAGGATTTTATTACACTACAGAGTGGGGCCAGTAGGGGGGGGATTATAGTTTTGGGGGTGGACATGCCCTTTAGGAGCTAAGTCCAGTTGATCTAACTGAACACACAGGTATGTTGAACAATATAAAACTTGACCAGCTAAACACCCCTCTATCTTAGAAATATCCCTCACAAATCATATACCTGAAAACTATACACCAACAGCTACTTAACAGTGTCATTCTTTCATACTGATGCAGAATTCCAGATAGTAATTTCTTTATGAAAAGGGGGCACTTGTATTCTGCCCCGATTGCTTCTAGGCTGACGTTTTTTTTTTTTTCTTTAAAAAAAAAATAAATCTATGCCACGGACCGTACTGTAAGTGTTTCAATCTGTGATACAGAGATACCACAGAATATGTCCGGACTGAACTAAGTATTGCTAAGCATGAATTCATGATAAATAGATCGTGTTAAAACTAACTTATTTTTTATGAAGATGTGAGTAAGGCTGGGTACACTATGAAGATGTGAGTAAGGCTGGGTACACACATTAGCGATCTATGGCCGATATCCCCGAACGCTCAACGCTGAAACTGGTCATTCAGACCAGAAAATTTCCCTTGGTCGGGGCTGTTCCCATGTAGTAAAGTATAGTATGGCAGTCACAAACGTTCTTCCTATACTTTATATAGGGAGAACAATCATGTCTGTGTGTACTCCCATCTGTCGCAGCATGTTCTAACAATCCATGTTGACAAATGTTAGGTGATGTACATGTGGTTTAACAATCCTTGTGCTGCCTATACTTTAAAAGTCTCTGTGCTAAGTGAATCTCTGGTAGATAAAAGATTGTATGCAACAGCTATGGTTAGCAAGATATTGACTTCTATAAAGCATATAGATTCAAAGGAGATAAATATTATTTTCCATATTTATTATTATTTTCGTATGGAATGTGTAATGCACATGTTTTGGAATCCTGTATATAAAAGGAACATCTTGGAAATGGAAAGAGTTCAGAGAAGAGCAACTAAATTAAAAAGGAGAATATGACTATAGGAACAGATTAGACAAGTTAGGGCTTTTTAAAATGGAGGAGCTGCACTTACATGGGGATATAATAACTTTATAAAAATAAATTAATGGTCCATACAATAAACCCTCTGGTGGATTGTTAACCAATAGATCCTTTCAGAGGGCACCCAAGCATCCTTTAAGACTAGAAGAATTTTCATCTTCAAGTCAGGAAATGTTTCTGGTTGATCTAGTGGTCATTTCTGATTGCATCAAAAATGCTCTGCCCTTGAACATTACCGTTCACATGTATGAGCTGCATTGCGAACAACACACTGCCTAAAGCATTTTTCCATGTTAATGGATAGTGTTTGCCATTGGAAATAATGGACAATGCTATACAATAATGCAGGGGAACATCGCATTGTGATGTTCTGCTGCTTTAGAAAAATGCATAGTGGTAGCTAAGCCTTACAAACCTTCCTGTAAAATGTTTTTTGTTAAATCATAGTTGCCCTTTAATATTCCTTTTGCTCTGTATACTTGATAGTACCTGTTTCTGAAAGGCTAGATTGCAGCAAAAATATTTGGCTTAATAGAAACCAATTCACTTTGGTTGACAATAGACATGAGAGGCAATGCACCAAAAGTTGGTATCTCTTCAAATTGGTCTCAAAATAACACAAGTTTTTATTACATTTGTTAGTGAGGCATTAAAGTCCATTTTTGCAGCGGCTGCATCAGTTTTGCCAAATGTACGTTCCTTGTTTATTTCTATTTTGCTATTCATTTACTTTCCCTTACAGACCTGTACGTTAAACAGTAATGCGGGACAGTGATTTTCAAACAGCCATATGAAAAGCCTTGTGCCTCCAAATATTTTAACCAACCTAATTTTTTGCCTGGTATCCCCAAGAAATACATTTTTGACAGCATAGATTAGACCAAGTGACGGTGATTACTTTGTGTTTTGTGTGCAAATTATAGATGTTCCGGGGATCGTACGATCAGTATTAGCCAGCAAAACATTTTTTCGACCTGCCAAATAGGAAAAGAAATTGTACAATTGTCGAACAATCTCGCATGCATAGGCCAACAATCATATGATACCTAGATCATATCATATGATATACATCACCAATTGTTGCATTTATGGGCACCTTTAAAGGATATGTTGACTCAAAAAGTGAACCTATCCCTTTTTGCATTAATTGAAGAACGGGAGGTAAATGAGCTCTGTCTCACCTTCTGTTCTTCAATAACGGTTACAAATGGATTTTTGTAACCGTTCTCAAAAAAGATCCCACTTTTCCAAAACCTTTTTCAGATTCTAAATCTGAGCTGTAGATTCTGAGAAATCATTCCCTGTAAATCATCATTTACAGGGAAAGGCCTGTCCCTCTAGAAGCAGAAATTATAAACATGTATCCCTGAACTCTTACTAGGATCTTTGCCTGCCAGCACACTTTCTGCAACATTTAAGAGGTCCAGCAGAGAAAAGAAAGAAGGGGGAGATGTGTAAGCAGAGCAGTGTCCATGGCGAGTCTGTAGAGAACTTAATGTATAAGCTTTGCAGACACTACATAAAGGCAGAGGGTAAGGAAGGTGGGGGAAATTAGGAGCACTCACTAAAAATTATTAATTTAATGACAAAGCAAGCACATGTGTGAGTACCAGCATTTTACTTCTCTCAAATTGTAGTTTCAGAGTTTTGTGACCCTTTAATGTTTTTATATATCTGTAAACCAAATTATTTATTTTTCTAGTTAGCACTGTTGAACCTTTAAATAATTGTAAATTTACAGTAGAATATTTCTTAAAGATATACTGTGGCTAGGGTAAATGTAGTTTAGTTAAATAAACATCTGCAGTATTACCTGTAAAATGCGCCCTTGATTACATTTTTAACTGCAGTTTGCCTGACGATATACAGGGAGATTCAAATATGCTAGCACTAGCAGTCTTACCTTTCCTTGATGCAGGACCAGACATTATCACTTCTATGTCTGTTTATGCATCAAGGATAACCAGACATAAAAGTGATAACGCCTGGTATTGCATCACGGGATTGCAGAAAGCTAAGGCGGTGCTGTTTGCGGGGCTTTGAAGACCCCATTCAGGGGTGAAAAAGTAAGGTGACAGGACTGGACATTTCGACACCTCGTAGCGAAGTAAATGATTTCAGTTCTTTTTAGGTATATTGAATCTCCCTGGTAGTGTTAAAGGATAACTGTATTGCCTCAATGCGTTTTTTAAAAAAATTACTTAAAAAAAAAGTAAAGGTATACAGCCCTCCCCATACATTTTTTTTCCTGGTTTCGATCCTCTCTCTGCCTTCAATTAGCCATGCTGTGAAGGGGGCATAATGATTGTCTGCCTCTAACTGTCACTCAGAGCTAGTATGCGAGAAAACACTCCTCCACCCACCCATGATCAGCTTGAATATGTAGGCTGTATCCTAGCAACCAGACATTTCAAGGTTGTTTAACCAGCAGTGGAGGAGGAGAGAGGTTGTAACAGATATTCCCACCAGCGAATGACAAGTGATATGTTAATCATGGCCCTGAGGCGGGCTTTTAGCACTCACCTTTGCTGTATGATATATAAGGAAGGGCAGCACCGCTGTAAATGTGAGTAAGTGATTTCACCTGCTGGAAGTGTGGACATGTAATGGGGGTGCTTTTTTTTAAATATATTGTTGTCCTTTAAAGTTGCATCACTAGCGTGCTCTTCTTCTCTGTTCCCAGGTCTAAACATGCTCACTGAAGACTTAAAGGGTAACTGTGGTCCAAAAATTACTTAAGGTAAATTGACAGGAATTGCTTTCCTGAGGTTTTTTTTGCAATTTACTTTCATTATTTTATTTACAAAGTTTTGAAGATAGTTCATTTTTATGTGTGACATGGTAGCAGCATCACTAGATCCCCTGCACTTCCTGCTTCCAGTCCCTCTTCCCTGTGTCTCCTCCTTACCGTGGGCCACCATGGCCCCTTCCACTTATGAGCCCCATGGCCCTTCCCCCTCACAGGCTCTCCTTGGCCCCTTCCCTTGCAGCCCCCTATGGCCCCTCCCAATCACGGGGCCCTTTTAAACTTTGTCTGATTCTGTCTCCGCCCAAGGCTGTTTATAGTTTTCTGTAGGAAGAGGGGGGATGGGTCGGAGGTGCGAGTGGGGGAGGGGGCATGAGGAGGGTTGGAGCTGTACATTCCCTACCCCCTTTTTACTGGTATCTTCAAGCCTACAAATGTGAGGAGCTTCCAGTTTCCTTCACATAGACTGTAATCTGTGACTGTGCTCGCCAGCAGCAAGGGCGAGGAGCAGCCTTTGGAATGGCATCTGTCAGCCTCCCCATCCCCTAACTCTCTGATCATGTATTTCTTCATATATTGGGCTGTACAGCACTTGGAGAGGTGGTTGATGGCTTGTTTTAAAAGGTAGGAACCTAGCCTTTTTAGGCCTTTTCAGTTCCATTTTAATGCTGGGAAAGATAATTCCCTGCACTGACTAGTGATAAGTGATGACATTAGTGCTTACCTGCAAAGGTTAATGGAAGCTAAAAGTGTTAACATTTATAGCACCATAACATCTGACATGCTGCAGTTAGAATTGTGATACAGAGCTCATTTTATAGTTTGATGGCTTTACTTTAACCCTAACTTGTTTGTAGACCACAGTTACCCTTTTAAAAAAGTTTTTAGATCTTAAAAGCTTGCTGTACATAAAATGCCTGTATACATTTTGTATAAAAATAACATTTTTTATATTTGCTTTTATAATAACACTTTTCTTTTAACAAACAATTAAATATTTATGCTACGGCATACCCATACAAAATAGAAACATTCTTATTTCAGGATTCAGAAAGGCCTAAAAGCTTTAGAGAACCGTTACAGTACATGTTAATAAAACTAAAAAAGTTTAACAGTTTTTAAGCAAAGTAGATGTATCTGCAATTTCCACCAGTCGATATTAATCAATTTTGTGAAGGTTTCCAATGGATTCATGTCTAGTTCAGTTAACACCATGAGTCAGGATAATATCTATGGGGAAAAAATTACATTACACATTATGGCATATCGGTGATGAATCATTGATCCACCTTTTTAATTTAAAGAGTATGTCCAGTTCCCCATCCAAAATTTCAGCCATTCAACATTGATTGTGTGAGACATTGTGTCTTGCTGTCGTGGCTGCCAGTCCGGCCCTTTCTGCTTGCTTCTGTGCAAGGAAAAGGCACGGTAGACAAGTAGAAGGCAACCGAGGAAACGTGGACTGGTATGTAAGTATTTATAGAGGCCAATTTCAACCGTTTAAACCAAGCAAGGTTCTTTTGTTAACAGAATTTTTTGTTGTGGGACTGGACATGCCCTATAATGGACATCTAATGTCCTTTAATAAGTTTGAATGATTTCTATGCAATATATTCATGAAATGCTCTATTTTTTAAGATAAATGCAAGTCCAATAATACATTTTATTTTAGTTGATTTCCCCATGTAATAATTACCTTATCTGCTATATTTTTAATTTTTAATGCAAATACCTTAAAGGGGATGAAAACTGGAAATGAAATAAAGAAAACTATATTTATGCCCTGCAGGAACTTTTTTCCCCCTAATAATGTTCTTACGATTTAGGGCTGTTATTGAAGCCTATGCAAAACTCAAATTTTTATTCAAGCACATCAGACCCCAAAACTGCAATACTTTTACCCCTCTTAACTTGTATGCAGCATTAAGAGGAGGCTGCAACCTTTGGAAAGGCAGTGGAACAGAGAGCAGGAACATTGTGTTGCATATAAGGAAAGTGGGTAAAATACAATTATAGTCCTAAAATCTTCCCCCTCCCCCTTACAGTTACAGAGGGTCTAATAATACTTATCCAAAGTTTCCTTTATTCCCCCAGAGTAGCTGCACCTTCCAGACTGTCAGTGACAGGACAAATGACAAGATGCGCATCTTCCCATTGGCTGGATCACGGACAGTCTATAAGGTGGAGCTACACAGGGTTAAGGAAGGAAAACCTTGGGTAAGTATTACTTGACTTAGAAAATGTACCCAGGGATGAGGACTTAGCGATTCAGGTCCTCACCCTGAGTACATAAGGTAGTGAGAAGAGGAGAGGATTGGGGAAGGTGAGTATAATTGTCCTTTTAAGGGGTTGAAAGTATTGCAATAGGGGGTAATGTGCTTAAATACAAATTTGGGAAGTTAGACATCAGTCCACATGCTCCAAACTGAGAGTTAAAAAAGTGGAGTACCTTGTTTAGTTTTTCCTCCATAAATGCTGCGGAAGTTTACCAATACTTGACTTAAAGGGAAGAATTTTTGACTTAATTTATACACATTTTTAAGGGCACAGGTTATAGACCTTTTATACTTAAATCTGCTATTTCTATTAAGATTATACATTACCAATAATTTGCCTTTTCAAGATCCAAATTATTCCACCCCCTCTCTGTAATAACTTCAGTATTTTACAGCTATTATTAGGGCTGAAAAGTTTCATGTTTCACCTTTGGGGATTTTTTTTTTCGTAGGCAGATATTGTGTGGCAACTGGTATACTTAATAGTGAAGAAGTATACGGACAGGTAGGTGCTGTGATAATGCAGCACACTTCTTTTTTCCCACGCAATACCTAAAAGAAAAGGAAACAGACGGTTTAAAAGCATCTCACCAAATTGTATTCAGTTTTTATTAAAAGTATAATGCAATTTCTTGAACTAGTACATTTTTCTGAACAGTGGTTAGGGTAGAACAGAAATAGGCTGAAAGTAATTCAACATGTACCATCTATACGCTGTAAGTTCCAGTCAAGATCTGTAAAAATACCTGCAAAAACATACAGAAGCAATGAAAAATGAAAAGAATTTAAAGGGTAACTCCATTTTTAATAATGGATTCTATAATTCAGTGGGAGATAGGATCACTAGCTGCTATCTCACTACCTCAACGTTAGACTGATTCTATATTCAATCAGAAATTAATGTCAAATCATTTGGTATGGTGAGTGGAGCAGCAGTTTTACCAGCCAACATTCCCTGGACGAAATATATTTGCAATAATTACAATCTTGATTTTGTTGATAATTTTGTTTGCATAATGATCAGGCCAGGCAGTTGTTGCAGGGATTTCGGAAGGTAAAAATTGTCTATGGCCAGCTTTACTGTATGATAGCAGTTGTTCCCATATTTTGCAGTGTTTTTTTTTCCACTTAGAGGAATTTTTACCTATATGTGTTATTGAAAATAAAAACAACAATAAAAATACAAGGGATTTGTTTTTGTTATGGAGTGCTGCCCAACATTCATCTTTACATTCACTATTGATATTTTTATATAATAGTACTCTATTTTTAATCATGCATTTACAAATCAAAACATTTTTGATTTAATTAATAACAATATGTTTGATTTATTTGTTTTATGTTATATCACATTAACTCATGCACCATTAATATGTTTTACTGTTTTTATTCATTAATTCTGTATTTCTGTCTTTAAGTTCTTGCGAGACGTCTATGATGTAATACTGCTGGGACCTATTTATTTAGACGCACTGCCCTGCATTCACATATTCTTATGAATAAGTACTAGTGAATGGTATAAAATGTTTTATTTGAGTGGCTCCATGTCTTTAAAAGGTGTGTATGTCCTCTACATACTGGTTTACATAAATAAAAGGACTAAGAAGCGGATAACACAAACTTCTTTTTTTTAATAGAGAACAATAACTGTAATTGTTGTAATATCGGCCTCCAAAAAGGAGTTAAACCCACACATCTCAATATAATATTGGGTTAGAATGGGTCTTATTATTTGTGGGGCCTCCGCCATTTTCTAGTAATGGCACAGGAACCCGATGTTACAATATAGCACGAAAACTAACACTCTTAAAACAGTGTCTTTACCCTCCACTCTTTACCTGTCTGGTTCCCACAATCTGGTAACACTGTGTGAATACTGCATAGTGAGAACCTGGAACATAGAGGAGCGCAGAGGGTAAATATTGTGGAGGATGGAACAATTTGTCTAAAGTGCACAAACAGAACAATTGTACTTAGAATCAATTCTTCTTTAACAAATAGGACACAAACTGGTGATAAGTCCAGCTGCAGCTACAACACAATCATTATCCTGCTGGAATAAAATGGATACAAACAATTCAAATCTGTAACATATGGATCAAAGAGAAATGTTTACAGGATAACCCTTTTAAAATAAAAAAAATAACAAAAGTGGTATAAAGGTGATACCTTTATTGGTTAACTAAGATAATCATAGCAAGCTTTCAGAACATTCTAGTTCCTTTTTCAAGCTGATTACCTCAACTTTTAAAGGGATATTAAACTATTACATTTCCAAATCGGTACCTTTAGGTAACAAGTGTAAAAAAATTAGGTCCAGTCCTGCATGGCTTATTGCTCTGGTAAAAAGGGAAATGGAAAAAAAGAAAAGGCTTTTAAAATTTTGAAAACAGAAGGCACCGAACAGGCTTACAGGGAGTACAAAAGCTGTAATAAAGAGTGCAAGAAAGCAATTAAACTAGCTAAAATAG
The DNA here is from genome assembly GCA_019447015.1 of Hymenochirus boettgeri. NCBI lineage: Eukaryota > Metazoa > Chordata > Amphibia > Anura > Pipidae > Hymenochirus > Hymenochirus boettgeri. Next base: position 68,229,895 of record CM033471.1, read on the forward strand.
AAAATGAAATACGGATTGCCGAACAAAGCAAGTCCAACCCCAAAATGTTTTTTAAGTATATAAATGGTAAAAAGATGAGGACTGAGAATGTGGGACCATTAAATAATGGAGCTGAGGTGGTTGGGGAGGATGCCGAAAGGCTAATCTGCTAAACCGTTTTTTTACATCGGTTTTTACTGTTGAGAATCCTTGTCTACATAGGGATTGTAGCAATATGCAGGAAGAAATGAAGAGTTTTCACATTGGATAACAGAGGATATGGTACGGAAACAATTAGACAAAGTTAATATCAATAAGCGCCAGGACCAGATGGATTGCATCTAGGATTTTAAAAGAGCTTAGTTCAGTTCTAGCTAGACTACTGTTTCTCATATTTTCAGATTCGCTTTTGTCTGGGGACGTGCCGCTGGATTGGAAAAAAGCCAATGTAATACCAATATTCAAAAAAGGTAGTCGTTCACAGCCTGGTAACTATAGACCTGTAAGCCTAACATCAGTGGTAGGGAAGGTGATGGAAACTTTGTTAAGGGATCATATCCTTAACTTTGTCTCCAGAGATCTATTAGTAGTAGCAGCATGGATTTATGAGAAATAGATCATGCCAGACAAATTTAATTGGTTTTTATGAAGAAGTAAGAAGTTGGACTCAGGCACAGCAGTGGATGTGGTATATTTGGATTTTGCAAAAGCTTTTGATACTGTGCCACATAGGCGACTACTGTATAAACTGAGGACTGTTGGCCTTGAAGAAAACATTTGTTCATGGATAGAGAACTGGTTATTGGACTGCAAACAGAGAGTGGTGGTTAATGGAGCTACATCTATGTGGGCTAAAGTTCTAAGCGGAGTGCCTCAGGGTTCTCTACTGGGGCCGCTTCGTTTTAATTGTTTATAAATGACTTAGAAGGGGGCATTGAGAGCAAGGTCTCTGTGTCTGCTGATGACACTAAATTATGCAGAGCTTTGGAAACTTCCAATGATGTGCAAGTGCTGCAAGCAGACCTAGATAGATTATCAAAATGGGCAGCAGAATGGCAGATGAGATTCAATGTAGATAAATGTAAGGTGATGCATTTGGGATTTAATAATCCCTGTGCCATCTACACGATAAATAACTCTGTGTTAAGTTCATCTGTAATGGAAAAAGATTTGGGGGTTCTGGTAGATAACAGACTTAGCTGTAGCAAACAATGCCAGGTAGCAACAGCCAGAGCTAGCAAGATATTGTCTTGTATAAAAAGGGGAATAGATTCAGAGATAAAAATATTATTCTCCCTCTTTACAAGGCACTGGTAAGGCCTCATTTGGAATATGCGGTGCAGTTTTGGAATCCCATAAACAAAAGGGACATCTTGGAAATTGAGGCAGTTCAGAGAAGGGCAACTAAACTAATAAGGGGATTGGATTAGACAAGTTAGGGCTGTTTACATTGGAGAAGCGGCAGTTGCGTGGGGACATGATAACCTTATACAAATATATTAATGGCCCACACAATGAACTCTCTGGTGCATTGTTACTAATAGGTCATATCAGAGGACACGTGGACATCCTTTAAGGTTGGAAGAAAAGAAGTTTCATCTTCAGTTAGGAAAGGTTTCTTTACGTGAGAACGGTGAAACGTGGAACTGTCTTCCAGCAGATGTGGTAATGGCAAGTTCATTGAATAACTTTAAAAAAGGCCTGGATAAGTTTCTAAAACTAAAAAAATATTGAGAATTACTGGTATTAATGCATAGTGAATAGGTTGGACTTGATGGACGTCTGTCTTTATTCAACCTTAATTACTATGTAACTATGTAACTTAAAGGAACTTAAAAAAAGGAACTAGAATGTTCTGAAAGCTTGCAATGATTATCATAGTTAGCCAATAAAGGTATCACCTTTATACCACTTTTGTTATTTTTTTTTATTTTAAAGGGGTTACCCTGTAAACATTTTGACTCAAAGAGAAACAATCAACAGTGTTACACAGTGTCCCCCTGTGGTAGATTGGGAAAACACACTCTACTTAGTTATAAATACACATATAAATCAGTCACGATTTAACCCCTTGGGTGCCCCTTTCTTGAAATTTCTGACACACAGCATCCATCTGTACATTTTTAACTGTAGCATCATCAAACAGTCTATCTACAGTCTTAAGCTTACTGTAGGAAATAGCCCACTTAGTATGAGGGGGATGCTGACTCATAAACATTAGCATTTGATTACGGTCAGTTGTTTTTTTAAAACAATTGGGTGGTGAGACAACCTTCTATCCTGGAAATTAAAATATGCATTTTCGGAATGGCTCCATTTCATGTCAAACCAAATGAGGATGAGGTCTATCCTGCTCGGAGTGGAACCGTGAGAGGGTATCTATATGTATATATATTGTATATATATATATATATAATATGATCTTAATATATATATATTGGGGGTTATATAATATTACATAGGAAAGGTGTATGTGTCATTTCTCATTATTACCATGTAAATGGTGATAAATAAATGTATATAAAGTATAGAACTGACATATTAGATACAAGACACAATATATAAAGTTATAAAAGTACTTACAGAACTGGTACCCCTATTTTAAATGGAATAGTCAAAATGGAAGGTTTAGCCACACCTCTGTTACTGTGAAAATGTCTTTGTGTTTAGACAAATTAAAACCTAAAGAACATTTTATGTCTATTAGGTTTCAGTATTACACCCAATTACAAGCCGTTTGTAAAACATGTGACAGTCTTAGTGAATAATAAAAAAACCATAAACACTGTATGCTAAACCGGAATTGATTATCATTGAGGAAACAAAGGAGAAACGTTTCAGGTCTATTCTCATTTCTCTATGAATGCTGGCAGTGAGAAATCTTGTATCTTGGATTATTTGGGCAATGCTATTTTTATAGCAGGAGGCTGTAAGTACCTTCTGTTTTAAGAAGGCTCTATTTAACTTTTATGCTCTGTGGAGAGTTTTTCCTCCTTTAAAGGGCATGTCCACCCTTATTATAAACTTTTTACATATCATAGTATATGTTCCCCCAGCCCCAACCGCTATAAAATAAATTTAAGAAAGTGCCCCGATGTTTACTTACTTTCACTCTCTCCTCCGACGCCTGGCCCAGCCTTCTGCTTGCAAGACACTGCAAGAAGGGGGCGGGACCGGCAGCCACGTCCGTGATTGGCTGAGAGGCAGCCAATCACGGACGCGGCTGCCGGCTTCTCAGAATGCCGGGGGAGAAAGGGAAGGTAAGTAGAGTTCGGGGGTCTTTCTTAAAATAATTTTTTTGCGGTTGGGGCTGGGGGAAGATATACTACTATATGGGCAAGGGGTTTTATGGTAGGGGAAGGATCGCAAAACGGGCGGGAGAGGGAGGGGGAGAAGGGCTGCAGTACGCATGCCAAACTTCTCCCAGAGGCCAGATAGAAGGCAGAGTCCTCCTGGTGGGCAGTTTTTAGGACTTTGGGGGGGGGGGGGCTACGGGAGAACCATATGGAGCTGGGATGTGAGGTAAGGATTTTATTACACTTCATGGTGGGGCCATTAGTGGGGGGGATTATAGTTTTGGGGGTGGACATGCCCTTTAATCCCACCTCACTTTAAGCTATACAGTTTCTGACAAAAGTCTTGTCGCTTTTGTACAAATAGAACTAAATCATTTAGAACAATAATTCTAATGATTTTGTTTCAAGAAATGGTTCATTTTACCCCAAATAAATATATGGGCTGGTGCACAACTTCAGACTAAGCCCCGTAACGCTGTAGTTCAGCGGTGCGCTATAGGGATACCACTTAGTATAATAAAAAAAATTATTGGGTTGGGAAAAAGGATTCCCTCTAGAGGAAAGATCCCTAATATAAGGCACAAATATACGTTTGGCTATAATTGTATCAAAAAAGCGTTTATTGGTGATCATAACACATATAAAACAGTTACTAAGCTCTACCCTCTACCATCCCTATGAATCAAACAATCTAGTACAAAAATCTAAAAACACCACCAGACACCCCTCGCACTGCCAGGCGTCCCTGGCTATCTCAAATGGGAGAAGGGAACAGGTATAGACAGTTCCAGTTCCATTCAGGTACACAGATGTAACTTGTCCAGCTTAATCACTGACTGCCGTGCTGGCCTAGAATAGAATAGTTTTAAGCCGCCTCCTGTTATTCAAAAGTACTCACATAATCCAGGACTTAGTGTGAGAAGCCAGGACTGAGGTCAGGGGACACGCTCCTATCCCTCAGACGGACCACACTCTTCACCTGTTCCCTGGAGAGAGTCAACTTTCAGCGTGGATTACGATTCACCTCCAGTTACCGATCCAACTCTTATGGCGCGGACTCCATCGCTGAGTCAAGTTCAGGAATGGGGCTACCTTCCCATTTTTGCGCAAAAACAGATGGCAAGCAAGATCCTAAGCCTGTGAGAAAACATACAAATGTGGCCTAGCCATCAGTGACTGTCGCCAACCTGACTGGCTGTGATGATGATACTACCATTTTATAGCATAAGGCTGTGAAGTCCCTCCTGTTTAAGAAGACTATTTCATTTAATGCCATGATAGGCAGTGCAAGGGGTGTCTGGTGGTGTTTTTAGATTTTTGTACTAGATTGTTTGATTCATAGGGATGGTAGAGGGTAGAGCTTAGTAACTGTTTTATATGTGTTATGATCACCAATAAACGCTTTTTTGATCCAATTATAGCCAAATGTATATTTGTGCCTTATATTAGGGATCTTTCCTCTAGAGGGAATCCTTTTTCCCAACCCAATAATTTTTTTCATTTTACCCCAAACAGCTTTTGTAATAATGTTTCAATGCAAAACGAAACTAACAAAAAGTATTAAAATATTCACAGCTTGGTAAAGCCCATTGAGTAAATTTTTGCAAAGACATAAGTGTTGTCGCCTTGTCATATGGGCTTTATCTGTGACTAATAATGGATCAATTAGGTGTCAGGTGTGTATAAAAAGAACCCCAGTACACTAGACCTTCACATCAACTGCAAATAGACCTCTGCAAACATGGCTAAGATTCACCCTGAGACTAAAGTGTTGATTATCAAGAGGCTGAAGACCAAATCCACTGCTGATGTGGCGCACACTTTCAATGTCTCTCAGCGTCAAGTTCAGAGGATAAAGAAAAGATTTGAAGAGACCAGAGAAGTTTTTGACAAGCCCAGGTCAGGCAGACCCCGCAAGACAACTGCTCGAGAGGACCGTTTGTTGGCTCGAAATCCAGGCAATCCCATTTTCAACTGCAGCAAAGCTCCAGGAGACCTGGTCACTGAAATCCCTGTGTCAACCAGAACAGTTTGTCGTATTCTGTCTCAAAATGGCATCCATGGTCGAATCAGTGCCCATAAGCCAGCACTAAACAAAAGACAATTGAAAAACCGTGTGGTCCTTCAACCTGCTAAAAGGATGAACGCTGGAAAAAAGTGTCAAAAGGTGGATTTTTCAGATGCATCTTCGTTGAATTACACCACAGTCGCCGCAAATATTGCAGAAGACCTTCTGGAACCCGCATGGAGACGAGATTTACCCAGAAAACAGTGAAGTTTGGTGGAGGCAAAATCATGGTCTGGGGTTAAACCCAGTATGGGAGTGGGAGAGGGATCTGCAGGGTGGAAGGCAACATCAATAGTGTAAAATACCAAGAAATCTTAGCTACCTCATATATTCCCAACCATAAAAAGGCAATCCAATTCTGCAGCAGGATGGTGCTCCATCGCATACTTCCATCTCCACATCAAAGTTCCTTAAGGCGAAGAAGATCAAGATGCTCCAGGATTGGCCAGCCCAGTCACCTGACATGAATATCATTGAGCATATGAGGGGTAGGATGAAAAGAGGGAAGCATGGAAGACAAAACCAAAGAATATTGATGGAAAGGAAGAAAGATCCTGCACACCTTAACCGACAAGTCACAAGGTAGGTAGGTGCTGGGTGCAACCAGAGCTGAAGCCAACAGTAGATACAAAAATACCAAATGATACTGGGCACACCAGTCTTGACCAACAAACTATTTATTATAGTGACGTTTCGGTGCTGTAGTGGCACCTTCCTCAACTTTTTTGTCGGAGGAAGGTGCCACTACAGCACCGAAACATCACTATAATAAATAGTTTGTTGGTCAAGACTGGTGTGCCCAGTATCATTTGGTATTAAAGAATATTGATGGGGAGGCTATTGCTATTCCTGATGATTTCATCAATAAATTGTATGAATCTTTGCCAAACCGCATGTATGCTCTCCTTCAAGCTCATAGAAGTCATACAAGATATTTGGATCTCACAGCACCACTACTTAATTTGCTGACATATTTTTGGATTGGCTGTAAAGTAGATCATTTTCTGTATAGGCGACTATATTTTTATGTTGCAACATTTTGACCTTTCTGTCTTGATTAAATGATAAATCTTTTTTCAGTGAAACTATTTTTTACCAGTACATTTAATATTATTTGGGAGGGCTTTAGCTTTTCATATGAACTATTTCTAACACCAATTAATCAATTGATCAATTGATTAAAAATCAGGTTAATAGCAGGAGCTACTGCAAAATACACAGGCAACAAGACTTTTGTCAGAAACTGTATAGCTGACTAGTATCTAGTGCTCCCAAGTCCTACCCTATAGAATTCATGAATCTACATCTTACGCTAATGAGATTTAACAAGATTGTGTGGGACAGCCTGGATCCTTTTTAGGACCTCAGATTTCCCAATGATGAACCCTAAATTACAAACTCCTTGAGGTACTGGGGTATGAATAGGGAGGGTGAGTATTTAAGGATCTCCTGAAGCTTACCAGCAAAGGGAGCAGGACTGCCATTAGAATTATCTGGACCCATAATAAGATGCTGGTCCCATCCCCCTATACTTTAAACAGCAGTTATTGCCCCCCCATACTTTATACAGTGATAACTGGCCCCCTAGACATTATACAGCGAATACTGGCTCCCTATACTTATACAGAAATTACTGACCCCTACACATTAAACAGAAGATACTGTCCCCCTTTGCATCATAAAGCAGTTACTGACACCTAATATTTTTTGCCCTTTTAAGGCTGGGACAAAACTGTCCTGGACGGCAGTGCACGTGAAAAAGCATGCATACTGGCACATGTTTCACATGTTACTACTTATTTGCACTTGGATTTGCACAAAAGTCCATAATTGGAGAACACGCTATTCACAAAAAATGGTGATCACATGTGCTCCAACAACAGAATTGGTCAAAACCATTGAGAAAATTCAACTTAACTTCATTCCAATTCGGGTGAAGATAAATTGCCAGAGGACGCACACTTTTAAGTCACAATGGAGACCAGCTCAATCTTTGGATCCTAATTGGTCTAAACCTTTTGAAATGAGGTTTTATGGTGGATGCCCCTTTGGATAACCATATGGAGTTAATCTAACCCTCGGATCATATGTTGAAATCTCAATGCCTTATAGACACTTAATCTAATTTATGGTCCTTTCAACATACGATACTGATAAAACAGATGCAACTTCTCTCCACACTTCACTGTATTGTGTGTTTTTACTAGTTTGGTTTATTCAGTTGTGCACTTTATAATGTATAGTATACTTTTAGATATATGTTGTGTTTATTAACTTTGCCAATAAAGTATTCATTTGCTTTAATAGCCGGTTTGGCCATTTTTTGGTATAAGAAGGGGGGGATAGAAAACATGTGCTGGTTAGGGGACCTGTTGTATGCTTTCAGTAGTTTATTTCCTATTTTTGTAGCCCCAAGCCTGATCCTTAAAATCCTGGTGTAGGTGGGTCATACGTTAATCCTGTTTGTATGTAGGCTACCATCCCATTTTTGATAGCTCCAAAAACAGATGGCAAGCAAGATCCTAAGCCTGTGAGAAAACATACAAATGTGGCCTAGCCATCAGTGACTGTCTCCAACCTGACTGGCTGTGATGATGATACTACCATTTTATAGCATAAGGCTGTGAAGTCCCTCCTGTTTAAGAAGACTATTTCATTTAATGCCATGATAGGCTTTTTGCGCCTTTAAACTTACCTCACCTTAAGCTATATAGCGGACTGTTATTTTGTGCTCCTAAGCTCTATCTAGTAGAAATCATGAATCTGTATCTTGCACTGATGAGTTTTAACAAAACTGAAACATGCCAGGTCTGCAAGTTAGATGAGTGTCTCTTTACCGTTAGGCTGTATTGCACTTTATTATGCTAGTTTTGCTGGACACATGCATTAGCCCACAGGACATAAAGGAGAAAATTTGCATGTCTATACCCAATCTAGCTACAGTAGATTTATGGAGCGGATACATTAGTTAACATTACTCATAAATAGTAGGCAAAACTTGTCACGTCCAAATATACTATACTGATAAACTCTTATTCAAAGCAAAAGAATGCAGTAATAAAATAAAAAATTCAAGTACTTCAACAAAGTATTAGTTAAGGGGATGTGAAACTAATAGAATCAGATTTTGATAAAATTTCTTAATTTAACTTTGTTTCTTTTCTATTGTAACTAGTAAAAAGAGCAGGTGGATAACTGACAAGTCACTAGTATATAGTATAGTATATATCTATAGTATATAGATATATATATATATATGTTCTGTGCATGAAAGGTTCAAAATGCCACAGAACGTATATATACACGTTCTGTGTCTGTCGCTTTAAAAATATTCTGTGTGCTAGGGGCAATCAGGGGGCATCATTCAAGTGCCCGCCTAGCCCCCTCGATCCCCCATTGGTTTTGTCCAGATAATATGGGGGGATGGGGAGATATCCTACCTCATAGCCACGATCATACAAGAGTAGCCGGTCCCACGAAGAGGAAGTGTACATCGCGGAAAGGCAGACACTGGTGACATCACAGGATTTACTCCTTCACTGCGGTCTTCCCTTATTTTTCCCCCTGTATGCCCTGGTGGTCTAGTTAAGGTACTGCACTGTGATTCAAATCTCAGTGCAGTAACTGATATAGTAAGCTGTCAGTGTGTGACAGCTTATTATACTAGTTTCAAGAGAAATTTTGCAGAGGTACCAAAAAGAGACTGAATAGAATTTTTAGGACCAGTAAAGTGTGCAAAAACTTGTGTGTCTCTCAGTACCAACCGTTTTTCACTAAAAAGGGTGTGTGCGCGTGGGAGTGGGTTGTTGCGTTTTTTAAACTTTTCTTGTAATTGCACTTGTGCATGCGGCCCATTTGAGCTAGTTGTTGGCCACATCTCTGTGTGCACCCATGCATATGGCATTCTGTTTTATTCAGGACATGTGGGAGGTTGACATTTAATGGGTTTTTTACTTGTAAAGTGGGCTTAGGTAGGATTTCATCCTTTAAATCACCTTATTTTATTTTTTCTCAAAATCTCCTAAAAGCTTTAAAAAAAGAAGCTGAATTATACTTACAGCCCTTCACTCCCATGGCATCTCCATTGCTGGCAGCCGCGCCTGTGATTGGCTGTCTCTCAGCTTATCACAGACGCGGCTGCCAGTCTGGCCCGTTTGCGACTTCCTTGCAAACAGGAAGCCGGGATGAAATGCCACTTGGGTGAAAGGCTGTAAGTATGATTCTGCTTCTTTTTTTAAAGAATTAATGCAGTGGTTGTAAGTATGATTCTGCTTCTTTTTTTAAAGAACTAATGCAGTGGTTGAGGGTGGGCGGGGGGAGGCTACAACATATTAAAAGTAAAAATTTAGGGTGGAGATGCCCTTTAAGATGATCTGATGATTATCTTTGGGAATGATAAATAAAGTTAAATGCACATGCAAACAATTCTTAAAGTGATACACACACCCCCCTTCAATAAAGACTATTAGCAAAAAAAACTGTGTTCTCCAAACGGCCCAATGTCCCCTGTGGTATCGGCAAAGTAAATGCAGATTATAATTCCACCAATTTCAAGGGAAACAAAGCCTGTATTAGGAAATTTTGCAAAGGTACCAAAAAGAGACCAAATTGAATTTTTAGGATCAGCAAAGTGTGTTAAAAAAAACGTACGTGTCTCTCAGTACCAACCGGTTTTCACTGAATACCACTAAAAAGGGGAGTTTGTGTGTATGGGGGGTGGGTTAAAGTGTTTCATTACCAGATTTCACCCCCCCCCCCTCCAAAAAATAAAAATTGGCTCCTGACATTCTCCTACACCAATACTAAAATGTTCAGCGGTGGTTTGTTTGGGTTTTTTTGTGAATAATGATATATCTACCCAATATTTTTTTGCTTTGGAGTATTTTCTATCAAAAACTATATTTGACACTATGATATTTCATACACAATAGGGGATTTACAAAATAAAATAGAATGTTTGAGTCCGAAGAGTGCAGCCGCAAAATTGCACATTGTCTCCTTTAGAGTTTGTTTAGTGGCAGTGTTTTCGTGTGCAAGTGTTTTAGTCAGGATATGGGGGAGAACAATATTTTTTACTGGAGGGTTGTTCAAGAGTTCTACGTTTCTTTTTTTTTTTTTTTTTTAGTTTTTTTCCCCGAAAATCTACAAAAAAGTACACAATTCTAAAAAGAACTATGTGTAGAATTCTGCATGTATTTGTGAAAGCATAGCACCATTACGTAGCTGAAGGTGTGTAGTTTGTAGGGGGTATTGAAAAAGAGAAGGCTGTTTTAATGATTGCAGAAGACTTTTTTCCCCCTTGTAATTGCACTTCCGCATGCATCCCATTTGAGCTAGTTGGTGGCCTCTCTATGGCACCCATGCATATGGCATACTGTTTGATTCAGGACATGTGGGAGACATTTATCCATCATGTGGGAATTCTTCATGTATGTATGAAAGCATGGCACTGGTACGTATCTGAAGGTGTGTAGATTTCAGAAATGCATAGTTTGAGGGGGGTATTTCTAAGTTTCAGAGCTTTTCTTGTAATTGCACTTGTGCATGTGTCCCATTTGAGTTATTTGGTGGCCATGTTTCTGTCTGAAACCATGCATATGGCATATCGTTTGATTCAGGACATTTTTGGAGATTGACATGGAGTTTTGGCATGATTTCTACCTTTGTAAGTTGTTTTTTGTTCATTTTTTCAGAAAATCTGCTAGTGCGAAATTCTACAAAAGCACTGTGCCCACACCATTGATGGTATGAATGAACAAACTACAGCATTACGTAGCTGAAGGTGTGTAGATTCCACATAGTTTGTATGGGTATTTCTGAATTACAGGGGTGTTTTGTGGGAAAAACTGCAGACTGTTCAAATACAAAACTGGCTAATGTTTTATACTGTTACTGCCATTTGACAATGGTCCCCATTTTGGGTTAGTTTGTAGCCGTGTCTCTAAATACACCCAAGAATGTGGCATGCCGTTTTATTCAGGAGGGGTTAGGCTTCCATATTTGAGTGGCTTTTGAACTTTCCTTTACAGATTTTAGTTGAAATTCACATTTGACTTTGTCTCTGATTTTACAGTTTAAGAAAAAAAAAAAAACTTACCTCACTCATAAAATCCTGCGGGTATGCAGTTTCTAAAAATCTCTTACTTGTGGGGATATTTTAGTTAAAGGGCAAGTCCAGCCCTGAATGAAAACTTATATACAGGTAAATCACCTCCTAAAACAAAGAAATCGCCGGAATACAGTCGTGGCAGCACACTGATCATGGAGTTAATGTGCACGTGGTGCAAACAATCAGGGGATACTTCCCAGCTCATGGTACTATTTCAAATAGGCAATTATTGGAAAGTGCTACTCACGTGGATGAAATAAAAAGTTCAAAATTAATTTCCTCATTTAAGATAATACATTCAAGGCACACATATTGAGGAACAGTCTCCTATCAAGGGTGACCCACCTTACTTGTTTCGTGGGCGTACCCACTTTGTCAGAGGCTGGGTCACCCAACCTCTGACGAAGTGGGTACACCCACGAAACCCTTGATAGGAGACTGTTCCTCAATATGTGTGCCTTGAGTGTGTTGTCTTAAACTTTTTATTCCATCCATGTGAGTAGCAATTTTCCTATTATTGTCTATTTGAAATTACCTCCTAAAACCCTAAACTGTAATAGTGTGGAATCTAAAATATATAAGTCTAACCAGAAATCTGGCAATGTCCTGTTGCCCCTGTTTCTGCTTCCTGGTTCTTTTAGTTAACAACTGTCAGTTGTAAATTTGACAGTTGATATCACAGCCACTGAATGCTAATCCTCTAGCTGCCTCTTCTGAGCACGCTGAGGCTCAGTACAGGTCACTCAATTGCTGAGTTTCCACGAGGCATCCAGAAGTATAGCAGGCATACAGTAATGAATTCAGAGGACAAAGTAGGATTTATCAACATATTTTAAAGAGGCAATATTTATGTTAACTGTCAGAAGTTGTTATACATTTCAATTTGGTGTAATATTCTTGAAAGTGCTGTTTTAGTTTGGGGGGGTCTACTGTACAGGAAAAGTGGGGTACCTACATATATCTGGTAAATAAAAAGACTGTCCACATATCCACATAAATAATCCCCACACTTCCGTGCACACAAGTCTGAAGTTCAGTGTCATTAATATACATTGCTCTAAATAGGACATTCAAGAAGAAAAATAAAAACATTTGCAGGCATGCTTGTGAGGGTTTTATCATTAATCCAGGTCATGGTATATCTGTGGTATTCAGTAAGATCAAAAGGACTTGAAGTTTAGTTTCTTGAAGACATTTCGCTAGTCATCCGACTGGCATTCTTAATTCAGAATGACAAGAATCTGTTGGCAATAAATACCCTGGACTGTGTCCCAATCAGTATATAATATTCAGGAGGTAACACGGATGACTAGCAAAACATCTTCAAGAACTGAATAAATCATTATGTTTGCAGGCTTATCTGCCTTTACTGTAAATTTGCAGCAACCAATCAGATGCTAAATATTTACCAGTTTACTACTGTTAGAAAACATTATAACACAGACTGCCTATATGGTATCACTATTGCAATTTCTGAATGCTCTAAGCTTCTAGACTTACCATTGTTTGTATATATTTTTAATGTGTAATAAATTTGATTTTCTTTTGTCTTAATAAAATATTTTTTTGGGGAAAAAAGTTTAGTCAAATGAGGTCATGATCACATCTATTCAGGGTCATATACTGTATGCAAAATGTGTGATGAATATCATTAAGTGGGTATTCTAGCTTGAAATTTTGCATAACAAAGGTTTCAAATACAATACCTTAAAAAAATGTAATTGTAGATTTGTCAGATGTTTATTTCATAAAGAAAGTTATAATAGTTTACCGGTAGTTTTTCAAAGAAATGTTTTTTTAGTGTAATTACATACCTTCTGAGGGAGACTGGAAAATGTTGGTTGGCATGAACTATTTTTTGTAGAATTATCATTTTTTCTAATACAAATATCAGCATATTCACTTGATGGAATATTTGTTGTCTGGAAATCATAGAAACTGACTCTTTTTCTGCATCTGTAAATTTTGCTTGCTGTGCTAGTTACTGTATTTTTCTGCAAAAAATAGATAAAAATAAGCATGTTCAGAAAATGTTAAATGGCACTATATTAATTTAAGGGGTATAATATCTAATATAACAATATTTGTTGGAACAAACTATTTGTGCCTTAAACATAAACAGGGAGATGTAATAAAAGTTCCTATTGTTAAAAAATGTGTTAATTTTGCCCCAACCAGTCAGCTTTCAAATAGTGAATATTATTTTTGCAGATTCCCTTATGTCCGGATGTGTGCCTCTGGATTGGGAAAAAGCTGATGTTATTCCAATATTCAAAAAGGGTAGTCGTTCACAGCCGGGTAATTACAGGCCTGTAAGTTTAACTTCAGTGGTGGGGAAGATACTGGAGTATAATAAGGGAACATATTCTAGAGTATGTTTTAAGGACTGACATTACAAGTAGTAAACAGCATGGATTTAGGAGGAATAGATCTTTATAACATAGTAGGTGACTTGATAAAGGGCACTTGATAAAGGGCGCATGTCGCTCTAAACATGTCGTGTGGATATCTGTGTGAATAAACACGAGTTTTTCACAGCACAGCCTGTGCCTTAGTTTGGTTTCTCCATACACTTTATGTTTGGCCTAGAGGAATAGATCTTGTCAAACTAACTTGCTTGGCTTTTATGTGGAAGTGAGTAGAAATTTAGACTCTGGCATAGCAGTAGATGTAGTATACCTGGATTTTGCAAAGGCTTTTGATACAGTCCCCCATAGGCGACTAATGTATAAACTAAGGTCTGTTGGTCTGGGGTGGCACATTTGTACATAGATAGAAAATTGGTTAATAAATAGGATGCAGAGAGTAGTTGTTAATGGGTGCTAAGTGGGGTGCCACAGGGTTTTGTGTTGGGGCCGCTTCTATTTAATCCGTTTATTAATGATTTGGAAGTGGGTGTTGTCAGCAAGGTTTCTGAGTTTGCTGATGACACAAAACTTTGTTGACCATTAAAAACTTCAGAGGATGTGCAATCGTTGCTGGGGGATTTAGATAGATTGTCACATTGGGCTGCTAAGTGGCAGATGAGATTCAATGTTGATAAATGTAAGGTGATGCATTTTGGACTTAAAAATCCTTGTGCTGCTTATACTATAAATGGCTCTGTGTTAAGTGAATCCCTGTTGGAAAGGGATCTTGGAGTTTTGGTGGATAACAAACTTAAAGGTAGCAAGCAGTGCCAGGCGGCAACAGCTAGAGACAGCATGGTATTGTCTTATATAAGGAGAGGTATGGATTCAAGGGAGGAAAATGTTATTCTCCCTCTTTATCAAACATTGGAATATGCGGTGCAATTTTGGAACCCTGTGTACATCTTTGAAATGGAAAGGCTTCAGAGAAGGGCAACTAATTAATAAGGGGAGATTAATTATGAAGAGAGAATGGATAAATTACAATTATGTACGTCAGAGAAAAGGCGCTTGCATGGGGATATAATTACTGTGTATAAATACATTAACGGGCCACACAATAAAATATCTGTGGCATTTTTCACCAATAGAGCATGTCAGAGGACACGTTGACATCCCTTAAGACAAAGAAAAAAGGTTTAGGTTTCAAGTTCGGAAAGGGTTTTTCACTGTAAGAACGGTAAAGCTATGGAACAGTCTTCCATATGATAATATGATATTATGATACATAAAGTAGAGTTGATCCAGGGAAATTTCCGATTGCCACTTGGAGTCAGGAAGAAATTTATTTCCTCTTCAAATTTGGTGGGGTTTTTTTGCCTTCCTCTGGATCAACAGTTAGGTTGGAAATATTGCTAAATGGGTTGGAAGGATGGATGTCTTTATTCAACCTCAAATAATATACTACTATACTATACTTCAGAGGATGTGCAATCGTTGCAAGGGGATCTAGATAGATTATCACATTGGGCTGCTAAGTGGCAGATGAAATTCAATGTTGATAAATGTAAGGTGATGCATTTTGGACTTAAAAATACTTGTGCTACTTATACTATAAATGGCTCTGTGTTAAGTGAATCCCTGTTGGAAAGGGATCTTGGAGTTTTGGTGGATAACAAACTTAAAGGTAGCAAGCAGTGCCAGGCGGCAACAGCCAGAGCCAGCATGGTATTGTCTTGTATAAAGAGAGGTATGGATTCAAGGGAGGAAAATGTAATTCTCCCTCTTTACAAAGCATTGGTAAGGCCTCATTTGGAATATGCAGTGCAATTTTGGAATCCTGTGTACAAAAAGGACATCTTTGAAATGGAAAGGGTTCAGAGAAGGGCTACTAAATTAATAAGGGGATTGGGGAGCTTGAATATGAAGAGAGACTGGAAAAGTTACAATTATGTACGCTGGAGAAAAGGCACTTGCGTGGGGATATGATTACTGTGTATAAATACATTAACGGGCCATACAATAAACTATCTGGGGCATTGTTCACCAATAGAACATGTCAAAGGACACGAGGACATCCCTTAAGACTTGAAAAAAAAGGTTTAGGCTTCAAGCTCGGAAAGGGTTTTTCACTGTGAGAACGGTAAAGCTATGGAACTGTCTTCCAGAGGACGTTGTAATGGAAGGTTCATTGGTCAGTTTCAAAAAAAGCTGGATGAGTTTCTGCAAACAAGAAATGTTGCAAGTTACTGGTATTGATACATAAAGTAGAGTTGATCCAGGGAAATTTCCGATTGCCACTTGGAGTCAGGAAGGAATTTTTTCCCCCTTCATTAAATTTGGTGGGGGTTTTTTGCCTTCCTCTGGATCAACAGTTAGGCAGGAAATGAGGATATTGCTAGATGGGTTGGACTGGATGGATGGATGTCTTTATTCAACCTCAAATACTATACTATACTATACTATACTATACTAAATAACATCTGATTGGTTGGGGCAAAATTAGCACCATTTTTAACAATATGAGCTTTTATTACATCTCCCTGATAGTATTTTGTCAGCCTTGTTTTGCAGTGCTACAGATTGAAATTTAAATGAATATATAATCCATTGGATCTTATTGGCTTTGCTAAATATCAGCTATGTTTATGGCTATCTTAACTCAGAAGAAGCTACAGAAGGCCACATCTATGATGGAAGAAACCATCCACAAAATGACCAACAAGTATAGTATGGAACAGACCTAACAATTTGGAAGAAGTGCACCTTGTAGCTAAACTAAGAATCTCAATTACTCTGGCTAGCATATCAGATATTATACTGAGTATAGGATGATCTTGCTTGGAAATATATATCACTAAGGAAGTAAGTTAATTTTCTCTTAAAACTCATTCAAAGGAAATCAATCAAGTGCAAATTAATAGTCTTTACTCATTTTGTAGAAACATACATTTGTGAGATGATACTTAGCTATTTTATACTATGCTCCTGCTCCACCCTTCCAGACTGCCAATATAGTGGTATAGTATTGAGGGTGAGTTAGAACACTCCTATGGATGCACTTTATTATTGCACATTATTATGGATAGGTGTGAGTACATATTAGGATAAAATTATTGCAGTCTGAGGCCTATCATATTATTGGATGCTTCTGTTTATCTGTATGAATTATTAAAGGATAAAAATTCTGTAAAAATGTACTATTTAAAAATGAGACAGGGAGATTAGACTGGTTATTTCCACCTCCCAATAATGTTTCATTGAGGAGCTACAGCACATACAGTTTTCATCTGCCAGGTTATTACAATATAACTACTGTTTAGGGTTGCAGGGCTGAACTACTGATGCTGTACTTCAGCTTTAGATGCAAGAAAACCAAATCTTCAGTTTAACCTTAAACTGTTTCACATTCACCATTTTCCACAACACAGGATGTTCTAATTATAGTTTATTTTTATGTATGCAACCACAATTATATTTGCTTTTTATCAATTACACTGATACACTGGTGGATTTATTACAAATTGTCATTTATTTATTTATTTCCATTCGATGCTCTCTGAATGACTTTAGCTACTGCCTCTTTAGTAAAAGGCAACATCATCTCCATATAATAGAACTAGGATAGATCTGAATGGAAATGTTTGGCACCATTCTGCCATCAGGTCTAAAATGAGATATAAGGTAATGAACGGTGATACAAGATAAGCGAGTGCTAGAGATATTGGTTTTCTGCCTTCAGGCTCACTGGGTTTTGCGACTCTCAAAATGAATGTTAAAACCATTCCACAGACTGCCTCTTTAAGATAACATACTGTTCATACAGTATGACTATTCACGGAGCTCCCACACTTCATATTAGAACAGATTCTAAACATTTATAACAAAAAATCTTTTGAAAAATTAAATACAAGAAGGCTTATTTAATAAGAGTTGCAAACAGCAGAGAGTTCTAGCTATTAATTCTGGAGGACAGAATGCATGGGTCATAGGGGAAGTTCCCCACAGGCAGAACACAGAGCTGCAAGATAGGGGATTGGTATGAGGGCATATCCACTTAAAAGCAGTTGGAGTTGCCTGCAACTCCAACTGCTATTTTTGCCAGGCATTTGTCTCATCCTATTTTATAAGCTTGAGCATGTGCAAATGAGGCAGCAGGGGAACTAGCAAACAATCATTGGCTGTCACAGCCTTGACTGACTGCATGGAGAAAGGAGACAGCTTACTTTGCTAGAATGTAGTCAATAATTATCCTTGAATATCTAGTATGTACTGCATCTAATAAAGTGCTACAAATATCAGTTGGGGTTGTCAACAGGTAACTAAGTGTACCAAAGTATGTCCTTTAACAAATGACTAGTAACAAATAACATATTTAAGGAATGAAATTAAAATGGGTAAACATACCTGCTTTTCAGGTTTTCCATGAATTTTAGGGTTTGAGCCTCCAACATTTTGTGGTGTTTTTTCTTTCTCCTTCATAATTCTAAACAGTTTTTTCCCTAAATTGAAAGATATGTAAATGTAACATGATACTGAAATAACATATTTGGTAATGGGGTTTACATTTATTACAGTAAAAGTAAATGCTATTGCAAAAAAGAAAAAAAAATAACTATTTCTCATCTTTTCATTCCCAAATATACTTACCAAAGGTAAGTATATTTACCTTTTGGGCGATCCACCTCTGCAGAACTCCAACTCTCTGACCGCTTCCTGGTTGTAATTCTCTATAGCACGCATTATCGTGCATGCATGCTAAAGAGCATTAGAACCATGACGCAGTCGGAGATTTGGAGAACTGCAGCGGTGGATTGTGCAAAAGGTAAATATACTTACCCTGGTTCCTGTGTTATTGATTGAAGAACAGGTGGTAAGGCATAGCTCCTTAACCTTCCGGGCTTCAATCAATGCATTGAAGGAAATGTTCAATTTGGGAGTAAACTATTCCTTTAAAAGGCATGTCCACCCTTAAAACTAAAAAAAAATGTCACTTCGCATTTACCTGCATCCAACTCATTTATTCAGCACATTATTAGATGTATTACTAACCATTTATTTAATGATAATTATTGCCTCCATTCAGGCAGGGCAAGATGGCTCCTCCCACCATGCAGTCAATCAAGGCTGTGGCCTCTGACAACACAGCCAATGAATTACTGCTTTTTCCCCTGTTGCATCCTCTGCACATGCTTATAAAAAGCTCATTGAGCAGAGGGAGGCGGCAGATACCTGAAGAGATATACTGAAGAGATATTATTATTGAAAATCTAGTTACAATTGTAGTCAGGATTTACATTGGTTGGACCTGTGGTTTGGACCTAACAAAAGGAAGTTTCCTGTGAGTGAAACGAACTAGAGTGCAACATATAAGTCCCTTGCTCTTAAGGACCTTTATCTCAAGGACATAGGAAAAGAAGGACATTGAAACAAGAAGGGCATGTGGTGGATTGTGTAGACAGAGTATTGGGTGGGGCCGGGTGTGACCCAGCGGTCTTGGTTCACATTGGTGCCAATGACAAAGTTAGAGGAGGAGGTGAGGTCCTTAAACATTATTTCCGAGAGTTAGGGGCCAAGTTAAAAGCAAGGACCTCCAGGGTAGTGTTTTCAGAAATGCTACCGCAGCCACGTGCTAAGCCAGGGAGACAGCGGGAGCTTAGGAGCAGTAATGCGTGGTAAAGAGGGAGGTGTAAGGAAGAAGGGTTTGGGTTTATAGAGAACTGGGCACACTTTGCTGTTGGCTACAGGCTCTATAGTAGGAATGGGTTGCACCTCACTGATGGCAGTGTAGATGTTTTAGGGGAGAAGATGGCTAGAGGGTTGGAGGAGATTTTAAACTAGGTTGGGGGGGAGGCTATTAGTATATCTGTTGTATTCAATTAGACCAACTGGACTTGAAGTTTAGTTCTTGAAGACATTTCGCTAGTCATCCGACTGGCTTTCTCAATTCAGAATGACTTGTACAAGAATCTTTGGCAATTATGTACCCTGGAAAATCCCAATTAGCATATCACACCAAGTGTTAAGGGCGTGATTGGATAGTGGATAAGAGGTGTTATAGGAATGCCCAGAGTAAGGTGTCAAAACAGCATTGTACATGGCAGACAGTTGGTGTCGAGCCCCCCCACCTCTATTTAGGCTATTAGTAGTTTCACTGGGATAAATAGCCCAGGAGGAAAGCAGGGTGTAGATAGGCCAGTGGCGGGTGGAAAAGGGAGTGGGGCTAGCATAGGGGATAGGGAGGCATGTGTATTAAAGTGTATGAATAAATGACAGGATCATAATCTAAAATGTATGTTTGCAAATGCGAGAAGCCTGGCTGACAAAATGGGTGAATTGGAAATTATCACGTTGAATGAAAAGTATGATGTAATAGGTACAGCAGAAACGTGGTTGAACAGTTCTCACAACTGGGCTGTACATTTAGAAGGATATTCCTTGTTTAGGCAGGACAGAGAAAAAAGGAAAGGGGGAGGAGTATGTATTTATGTTAAAAAAGAATTTAAGCCAAATTTAAAAGAAGTGATAACTGGCGATATGGATGTTAAAGTCGAGGCAATATGGGTGGAATTAGGCAACAGGAAAGGGGGTAATGTCATTGTTGGTGTCTGCTATAAGCCAAGAGGAGGTGAGTCAACTTCATATGCAGTTGGCAAGGGCTGCAAGTTTGGGGAGTGTGCTCATTATGGGGGACTTCAATTACCCTGACATTGATTGGTGTAGTGGAACTGCCATCACAGAAAAAGGCGATGAGTTCCTGAATTTGCTGCAGGATAATTTTCTCTCACAGGTTGTTGAGGTTCCTACTAGAAAAGGAGTTCTGTTGGATCTGGTAATATCTAACATCGTTAGCTACTGAATAGAAGTGGACTGTGTTCAAGGGGATTTTAAGCCAGTTCACATCTAAATTTATACCCTTGGGAAATAAATGTAAACAAAATAAATCCGTGCCCATGTGGCTGAATTCTGAAGTAAAGAGGCAAATGGAAAGGAAGAAAAAGGCATTTAAAACCTTTAAGTCAGAGGGAACAGAAAGGGCCTTTAGGGATTATAAAAACTGTAACAAGGAGTGTAAGAAAGCAATCAAACTAGCTAAAACTAATAATGAAGTTAGGATAGCTGAACAAAGCATCACTAAGCCTAACATTTTTTTAAAGTACATTAATAGTAAGAAGAGGAGGACTGAAAATGTGGCACCATTAATTAATGGGGATGAGTTAGTTACGGAGGATGGCGATAAAGCAAATGTCTTGAATATTTTTTCCCCTCTGTATACACTATAGAAGATCCAACTACAGATATCATAGAGTATAATAGCAATAAAGGTATAAAAGATTTAAGTGCACTTTGGTTAACCAAGGATATGGTACAGAAAGAACTAAATAATGTTAATATTAATAAATCTCCTGGACCGGATAAAATACATCAACGGGTAATTAGGGAGCTAAGTTCAGTTTTATTTAGGTCATTGTTTCTTATTTTTGCAGATTCTCACATGTGCGGAGGTGTGCCTCTGGATTGGAAAAAGGCTGATGTTATTCCAATATTCAAAAAGGGTAGTCGTTCACAGCTGGGTACGGTTATTACCTGTAAGGCCTGTAAGTTTAACTTCAGTGGTGGGGAAGACCCTGGAAAGTTTAATAAGGGAACATGTTCTAGAGTATGTATCAAGGACTGACATTATAAGTAGTAACTAGCATGGATTTAGGAGGAATAGATCTTGTCAAATTAACTTGCTTGGCTTTTATGAGGAAGTAAGTAGAAATTTAGACTCTGGCATAGCAGTAGATGAAGTTTACTTGGATTTTGCAAATGCTTTTGATACAGTCCCCCATAGGCGACTATTGTATAAGTTGAGGTCTGTTGGTCTGGGGAGTCACATTTGCACATGGATAGAAAATTGGTTAATGAATAGAATGCAGAGAGTAGTTGTTAATAAGACTTCATCATTATGGACTAAAGTGCTAAGTGGGGTGCCACAGGGTTCTGTGTTGGGGCCGCTTCAATTTAACCTATTTATTAATGATTTGGAAGTGGGTATTTTCAGCAAGGTTTCTGTGTTTGCTGACAACACAAAACTTTTTCGACCATTAAAAACTTCAGAGGTTTATATTTTCACATTGGGCTGCTAAGTGGCAGATGAGATTCAATGTTGATAAATGTAAGGTGATGCATTTTGGACTTAAAAATCCTTGTGCTGCTTATACTATAAATGGCTCTTGTGTTAAGTGAATCCCTGTTGGAAAGGGATCTTGGAGTTTTGGTGGATAACAAACTTAAAGGAAGCAAGCAGTGCCAGCCGGCAACAGCAAGAGCCAGCATGGTATTGTTTTGTATAAAGAGGTATGGATTCAAGGAAATAAAATGTTATTCTCCATCTTTACAAAGCATTGGTAAGGCCTCATTTGGAATATGCAGTGCAATTTTGGAATCCTGTGTACAAAAAGGACATCTTTGAAATGGAAAGGGTTCAGAGAAGGGCAACTAAATTAATAAGGGGATTGGGGGAGCTTGAATATGAAGAGAGAATGGAAAAGTTACAATTATGTACGCTGGAGAAAAGGCACTTGCGTGGGGATATGATTACTGTGTATAAATACATTAACGGGCCATACAATAAACTATCTGGAGCATTGTTCAACAATAGAACATGTCAGAGGACACAAGGACATCCTTTAAGACTTGAAGAAAAAAGGTTTACGCTTCAAGTTCGGAAAGGGTTTTTCACTGTGAGAACGACAAAGCTATGAACTGTTTTCCAGTGGACGTTGTTATGGCAGGTTCATTGGTCAGTTTAAAAACAAAAAGCTGGATGCGTTTCTGCAAACAAGGAATGTTGCAAGTTACTGGTATTGATTCATAAAGTAGAGTTGATCCAGGGAAATTTCCGATTGCCACTTGGAGTCAGGAAGGAATTTTTTTCCTCTTCATAAATTTGGTGGGGTTTTTTTTTTTTGCCTTCCTCTGGATCAACAGTTAGCCAGGAAATTAGGATATTGCTAGATGGGTTGGACTGGATGGACGTATGTCTTTATTCAACCTCAAATACTATACTATACAAGTGCATGTAAAACTGGTAAAAATATAACTGACAAGTCACCAGTTTGTTTGTAAAGATTGACATGCCCTTTAATCTTTAAATGTAAGTAGTACTTACTCTAAGGTGTGTGTGTTGCGGCATGCCTTCAATCCAGTAATTGGGTTGCTAAGGTTCAGTATCCCCCTCCCTCTCTTAAAAAACAACTATACTGCAAAGATTACTTTTTAAAAATAAAAAAGTGCCTGGGATTGATTATTCCTACCTCTCCTTATACTATTTTTTACCTGATACAATAGAGGAGATGTGTTCCTTTTTGGAATTGTCATTCTGAGCAGTCCTGTTACTGAAAACAAAACATATATTTGCACATTACAGGTCTCCTTAATATCCTAAAATCTAAGCTAAAGAGAAAACAAATCAGTATGTACAACAGAATGTAAGGTGAAGCTTATCTATTATATGATACATGTTGAGGGAATATGTTATTGTGAATGTTATTGTGAACATGTAGCAAATCCAGTTGTCCTGCTAATCAGTACTATTTTAAGTTGGTTAACTCAGCAGAATGTTTGAGCTGGAATACATATATATTTAACAAAAAAGTACTGTTCAGCTGCAGCTCTGATTACATACAGTATGTTATGCAGTCCTAATTTTCATAAAGTCAACTTAATAAAATGAGTAAATAATGTCTAAAAGAAATTTTAAAAAATTCTCTTATTTAGCAGTTTTAGCAACATAAAAAGGTTCTATGTAACATTTCAGTTTAATTCTATTTGTTAGATGGAACTGGTTGGACACTGGTTTACTTCCTGCCTTGGTTGTATGGTGTGGGAGGAAAGTTGGTGAAATACAGCTATATGTAGATGTATATAACCTAGTTTGCAAGTCAGTTTTTTGAGAAAACTATTTAAAGCCTGAGAGTCAACCTCAAGAAAAATAAATAAACTATATTCCTTTTCTTTTATGAGCTCGGAGACTCTGTTTTAGGACTCAGCAACTTAAAGCAAACCGTGGTATTCTAGCTAAGCTTATTATGAATGGCCAGAGAATGCATTTTGAATTGGATCTGGAATAACAGACCCAAAATAGATGTAAAGAAAACAGGAGCCTTCGCATAATAACCAAGTTTGTTAATAACAAATCTCTTTAATCTGGTCTAAAACATATTGCCTGCATTATAAACCACCACTTAAATAATGTATTGCTAGCCTAAATAATTCCAAACACCCAAATGAGACCTCTAAACCTCGAATGAGACAGCTAGAACCTCCACCACAATATCACTAGGGACACAGTTCAACCAAACAATTTATTCAATATAATTTACAAGAACATGACTTTTTCAATGAACTGCAAAAATAGTCATAATGATACAAAGTCCTGCAACTTATGTATGTCATACTATATATTCTTACAGTGGTCCAGGAAAAGTATTGTATCACATATCATGTTTTTATCTCACATTTTCATGTAAGAAGAAAATAAGGATGAGTATTAGCTGCCGTCCGGCCCCTTCTGCTGTTCCACGCAGAAGATGCTGGGAACGAGGGAACGGATGCTGGAAAGTACCTTTAGTGGCCAAATTTAGTAATTTAAACCTAGTGAGGTCTAGGTGTGTGGGTATTTCCTGCAACTTTTTTTGGGGGGGGTTGGGAGTGGAGATACCCTTTAATATACATCAAGGCAGGGAAAAGAGGTGACTCAGTATTTATGTTGGAAGCCTAGGCAAGTTAATTTTTTATATATACATGTGCCTCGAAAGCCTTGAACACTGGTGCGATCAGGGGCCCGACCCGTACCGCACCAGTGTCAAACGTACACCCATTTTGGCTGACTATTGCTTAGCGTATGGGGCACTTGGTCAGGTTGTCTGGACGTTGAGTTGGGCGTGATTGATAATATGGCCCACCGGATAATAAAAAAGGCCTTAACAGACCACCCATATACCAGGCGATAGTCAACTGAAATGGGCATTCCTTGCAGGTTGGGCCCATGATCACACATGTATCAGGGCTTACAGTGTAGAATGTAATTATACAGTAATCCAATGTACTTTCCACACTATGCACAGGGTGCATAATTGGTTGATGTAGCTGCATTCATCTATGTAGACAGTAAACCACCACACCTTTTAAAAAAGCATTATTATTGACAATGTTTCTGCTCTCTCTGCACCTTTCTATAGACATGTGTTAAAAAACATTGGCAATAATAAAGCCTTGTTAAATCTTGAAGTGCATTGATCTACTGCCTCTATACCTCTCCAAATCTTTTTTTCTAACAGTTAGTATAGACAGTTGTCAGTGAATACTACATATTTGATGTGCCTAAATGAAAACAATATAATATGTTTAAATGGTTAAATAAAGTTTTAATAAAGTTTTTTCTTTTTAGCGGTTGTAACTGTTAAGATGCTATGAGACAGTATAAAAATATTTGGAGAAAAAGCATATTTTTATTTTGCAGAATATTATACTTTTACATTGATGCAATAAATTCAATAGATTCAATGCTCTAAAATTATATACAGAGAAAAAATAATATATCCGAAAAAGATGATCAATGTATATGGTCCAATTTAATAATGCTTATAATAACTGACTCTCCCTGCTAGGTTGCTTTTTCTTGGCAAAGGGGGTTTTCCAGACACAAAACCAAGAAAAACTACAGAATGGAATTTGCTTATTTTTTTTTTTTACCTTTTTATGTAATGTGAATAGTTGATTTTGTCAAAAGGTTCTGTAGAAGAGAGAAAAAAATTAAAATAAAATCATATATGCCAAGAAAAGTTAACATTTGTTGAAATATCATTTTAAAAGTTAAAGGGTAACTTTGGCCTCCATGCAAGTACTCTTTATTCTAACAGAGCTCTTTAAAACCAAACAAGCCTAGGATGATGTCTCTAGCGTCTCTGGA
This sequence comes from Hymenochirus boettgeri, assembly GCA_019447015.1. NCBI lineage: Eukaryota > Metazoa > Chordata > Amphibia > Anura > Pipidae > Hymenochirus > Hymenochirus boettgeri. The sequence continues at coordinate 68,255,654 of CM033471.1, forward strand.
TCTTAACCTATATGCTTACAGTTACAGATCCTGGTCTGTCTGAGTCTCTGGGATAGTCACATGAGGTTCTGTGTGAGAAACCCCACCCCTAAAAATCAATCTTTTCTGAAGCTATTTACAGACCTGCAACCTTTCTCTGACCTTTCCTCTACCTATGGACATCTTGGGAAAGAAAAAAAAATAATTTCAGGTTTGTGACTAGCTTTAAAAATAAGTTTGAAATTTTGCTGCGGGGGATGCAGTAGGTATACCCCAACCTTAAACTTGGAGGCAGACCCCAAAAATGTGGTGATGTTACAGATCATGGTACTAGCAAGAAAAAATACACTTTATACTGCTGTAACTTTAGATAGACTGAAGCTAGAAGCATGATCCTGGAGTAATTATAAAGGTAGGGGTGTGCCCTTTTTAATGAAGGCCACTTGTATGGAGACCACAGTTCCCCTTTAATATGTATTAAAATACTGTTGTACAAAATGTTATTTCTTACTGAAGATATTAGAAATGTCGGCTGGCTCAGGGAGCCGATCTATATCCACTGCTTGGCTAATCTCCAAAAGAGTAGAATTTTTACGAAACATGTTTTCCTCATGTACAATAGTTTTCCAGTCTGTCTCCTCTGAAAAGTTTTAAAAAAAACAACTTATAAGCACAAATGTTAACATAATAAGAAAATAGATGTATGATGAAATTCATAAGCATGTATATAATTATTTAAAGCAAACACTGCTATCAAGATCTATACAGTTTAAATGGTAATGCTAATATTTGTGTGTCTGTTGGATGCAATGCTTTTTTCACTTTCATATTTGAATATAATTGTTGTGTAAGCTTGTGAAGGTTCTCATTCATCCAGGTCATGGTATATCTGTTGTATTCAATTAGATCATTTGGACTTGAAGTTTAGTTCTTGAAGACATTTCGCTAGTCACCAGTCGGATCACTAGCAAAACGTCTTCAAGAACTAAACTTCAAGTCAAGTTGATCTAATTGAACAGATATAATTGTTGTGTAATTTATGCATTTGCACAACATGAATATGCATGATGCCACTTAGCAGTTGTGCATTTCAAATTTATATAAATTGGATTACACTTACAGACTACAGAATTTATCTTACTAACAGGGCAATACACCTCAGTGGTGCAACCCACTTGTCTGGAGTTTACGTCATACTAAGCCATGTAATATCAGTAAGGGTGTATCAGGAAAGTGTGCAGTGACTTGGCATGAATACTATTGGTAGTAGTTCTTTCAAAGGACCAATAAAAATGCCATTCCACCCTGAAAACAGTCCCTAGTGTTTATATTAGGGTTAGTGAAGCATGGAGACAGATTTTCTCCTCTAGATAATGTGGGGCCGAACAGTGTATCTGGAATTCTCTACAATCAAGAGGTCTGGTTGATACAAAGAGATCACCTTAAGGACAGCCATATGTATAAAATAAATATATTATTATATTGGAATACCGTATATACTCGAGTATATGTCGACCCCAGTATAAGTCGAGGTACCTAATTTTACCTCAAAAATTAGTAAAAACTGGTTGACTTGAATATAAGTCGAGGGTAGAAAATATGACCCTTCCACTACAGTACAGTACTTTTTATGCAGCCTTACCTTATCTTATATTACCTTACCTATCCTGTCCCTGACCCAAATGACTCCCTTACTCTCCCCCCCACCCCCAGGAATAAAACCCTATTTCCCTGCCACTACAGTACCCACCCTTCCACAACAGTACAGTGCAGTTTTTTTATGCAGACTTACCTTTTTCCAGGTGCTGTGGGTGCTGTCACAGTTGAAGGAGAGCCCCCGACATCACTCACTTGATGGAGGAATCTGGTTGCCGCATGCACTGTGATGGAGGAATCCGGCTGCCGCATGCACTGATGGTCGCATCCACTGACGTCAGTACTCGGCGCCGGTCTCATTTCCTGGCACCGAGTAGTGACGTCAGTGGATGCGACCATCAGTGAATGCAGCAGCCAGATTCCTCCATCAAGTGAGTGACTGACCCGAGTATAAGTCGAGGTTCAGTTTTCAGGCTGTTTTTACAGCCTGAAAACCTCGACTTATACTCGGGTATATACGGTATGTGATACGGAAACCAATATTATATTTGTAAATGGGAAGGTAGGCCCATTAAAGTGATACTCAACATGGAGGCCTTATTTCATCGTCAGGGGGAGTTAATAATATCTTGGGAAATATGTATTACACACGGGTCATGTTTGGTATTGTAGGAATTGATAATTACTACAGGAGAGCAATATTAGGTCTATATCCCAGTACAGTGTATATAGAATCTGCTTAACTGAGGGGGAATGAATGCTTTTGGCTAGCCGTAAATCTGGACATTCCTAGACACTCCCACCTCATGCATAGCCCAGGAGGGGGGTGTTACAGCAATGGGCCTAAAAAATCCTTGTAGCCCCTATATCTTTGTTCATACTGAGGGGACATGCTAAATGGGTATGGATCATATTTTTCCTTCTCGCCCCCGAGACACAAGACTTCCAGTGAGTAGTTAGGGTCTGTACATTTTTTTATCTTTTTTATTTTGTATAACTGTTGTACCTATTTTATGTCATTTTATTGTAACACCATTTTCTTTTATTTTTGTGTTATATGCACTGTCCACCTTTTGGAATATTAAATCTAAAATTTAATAAGTTTTGTCTTTGATGCTCTAAAAGAACTCAGCTAATTAATCAGTTCGTTGCAGGAGTGAATGGTGTAGTATTAACAATTTAGCTGCCAGGACAAGGGTGTGCATAGTCAGTGAGAGTCAAGAGGGTTTGTGGGCATCTTCAAAGCCTTAAGATGAAGTGGTGGCAGCAGGTTACCGATTGATTGGTCAGATCACGTGCCCAGCGAACTGGCGTTCATGACAGGGTGACTTAAACACCTTTGTTGCGGCAGCTGCATAACCACACAGCCCCCGCAAGTGATGATATATGCCAATAGCAGCTAACCATTAAAGCAAGCCGATAGCAGCTAACTTTTCAAAGCCGGCCAGTACAGCAATGGTTAACACCACTTTACAAAGTGCTGAGAGCTGCTATCAGAATAAACTATTGCCAGCACAATTGCAATGGGGGGAGAAAAGATATTGGCTCTCGGTGCATCACCATGTAACAGTGCGGTTTTACCAAAACATTGGGCATGTCTGTTGTATGGAATAAATCAGTGATACACAAAATTAGGGAGGAATGGGTTTACCCTTTAATACTTCTAGCACTGTTGTGAAGTTGCCTGTGTGGTCCAGCCACAACCCCTCGTTACTCTGGACTTGTGGTATCAATAATAAAACATGCTCTACAATTGGGGTTTCCCATTGGCCAGTCCTGAAGTAGTACCGGCTATAGGAGGGGTCAGGTGAAGAAATCCACCACCTTGTTTGTTCGTTTTTTTTTTGGTAAGTGCCAGTTTGGGCTTTCATATATTACAGCCTCTTTAAAGCATTTTATTATCAAGCCAATTTAAGCCTATTTCATTGAATGCAATTTAATGCAATCCAAGCAATTTAAGAGTACTACCACTAACGTAGAATACTCTATTAGCTTCTTTGCGAACTGTAAGACTAAAGGAGTGGTATATTTAGCTACATGCTCCTGTGGTCTCCAATACATTGGCAAAACGATCAGGCCTTTTGGTCAACGCATCAGTGAGCATATGAATGCAATACCGAGATGTGATCTACGATCAGCTATAGCTAAACATGTAGTACAAGATCATTTTGGAAAAACAGAGATCACATTTCAAGCGATTGACATTTGTAAAATGGATATCAGACAAGGAGACATTGACAAGAAATTGTTAAAGAAAGAGGCGAAATGGATTTATATAATGAAAACTATATTCCCTCAGGGCCTCAATAAGGACTTTGAACTATCAGCCTTTCTGGACTAAGGTCCAGTTCTAATATATTGGTCCCATTATCCCTTTGGAACACATAGTATATTCCATAAATAGTTATACAAGTTTTAATGCTATAGTCATGTATCTACTCCTGCTCATATCTGTAGATTTAGGAGCCTCATTTTCAGACATCATCATACTACTTAATTCATTTATATATAATTGTTAGTTTTTACACATCTATTATAAGATATAGTTGACTAATTTTGACACTGTCTCTCCAATTTTCGCATATAATCATTTTTTTATTATCTATAACATTGGTAGTTATTGATCGTAGCTATATACAGTTTGCATTATATGTAAATATTATCATGGAGGATCTATGCACTCCATTAAGTTATTGTTATGCATATTTGTATACATGCATGTTTCACACAATTGTGTGTTATATTTTTAGCTAATATATACTATGTTGGTTGTCATGTTTTTTGATATGGTGGTCCTTGGTCTCATATTATATTGTATTGTCTAGATTAAGATCGGATATCTAGTAGTGAGATCACTATTCCATCTATATTATAGCTCTACAATTACCACTGTATCATTCTGCTGGTATCTATCTATATGTTGGATTCATGAGAGATTCCAGATTAACTATAATTGTCATCCTAGTTTTAATAGTAACTTTTGACATGTTTCTTCCTTTTTGCGTTGTTCTTTTGGTATATTTCTGTTCATTTATGATGTTTTCATTACTGATGATTTTATCCACATGTGTACCCTTTCCCCTCCCTATCCGAGTTTCCTTTATAAAGGAACTCCTATACACCAGTGATTTGCCTCTGATGAAGTGACTGACGTCACAAAACGCGTCAGGCACACCTGTGTTCCTCGAGTACGCCGCTTATGTTTTGTTCTTAGCACCATGTCTCTTTATGGATCGTTACAATAAAGGATTACTTTCTTAGCAATCGATAGCGTGCAGCCTGCTTCCTGGATTTAGCTTTGTATTCTCTGTACAGACACTACACCTCTGAGGCCGTGAGGGATTGGGAGCGTGTGAGCGCCGCTACGCAACATAGGGGTCGAGCACCTGTGAGTATATACCTTCCTTAACCATATGTTGCTTTCCCTATTTCATTGAATAACCTGAATGTACATTATAAGGCATGTCCACCAAGGGAGCATGGATGCGCCGGGAACAAAAAACAGGGAGTGTTGCTGCCTGTAAAACCCTGCTTGTTTCTATGCCTTGGATTCCCTTTAGATTGGAGGGGTGAAGCCTATAATCCATTCAGAGGGACTGCTGATTTGGCACATTACAATTATGTCCTCTGGAAGGATTGAACCGGACAAATGATTTGTGGTGTGTCCAGGTGAAGAGGCCTGGACGCGGGCCCACGTAAGTCCCGGACCTCCGGGAAAATCTATTGCGCTGTATATGTTTATTACGATTAACTTCTTTATCAGATAGCGGACGCCTTTCATTGAATTGCTGTGCAGCCAGGCGACCGGGTGAAGAACCTGCTAGGCTGAGTGACGTAAGTCCCGATTCCCCGGCGTTTCTTTCATATCTGACTTATATTTATTGCTATTTTGTGGACATCTTATTACAGCAGGATACGTCTGCCACTTACTATTCTGAACATTGGGAGAATCAATATACGATACAGCTATCGTGCACTTTGTAACTATTCAGTCCTGTGGTATTACAGCCTTAGGAACCAACAACTGTAACTGTTTTCCTTTCTGGAGGATTCATTTGGAATTGCAACAAGTAGTAGTTCATTAGTGGCTACTTTGTGTGGAACCACCTGTCTTGTGATTTCTAAGACTGCTACAATCAGGGTCCATGGCAGCTTATTACCTTTAAAAGCACACAGGGACGCCTGTGATTGCTCTATGTATGTGATGTTTTAGATAAGTTAATTGCACTAAGAATGCTAGTTGGCATTCTTGTCATATATGCATGCTTTAATTGATGTTTTAAAGTATCTTTAATAAATTTGACATTTGATTGGAAACCTACCTAGCGACCTATTATTATTTTTGGTGGATCGAATATGGAGTGTGCCTTTTTTTAAGGGGTCTTTTTTGGACCTCCCTTTGAGGTTCGTTCTTATGATATGTGCTTCTCCCTTTTGGCACCGCTATATTTTTAGCATTCTCCTATCCACGTTTTGCTACTTGGTCTGTGCACTCCCTATACTAGTCAAAAGAGTTCTCACTCTACCTGAAAAGTCTGTTTCCACAGAGTTTTCGGGGGTGGGGGGCAGTGGCCCCCAGCACCAGTGAGCGGGTGGGGCTTAGACACCCGTGAGTGGAGGGACCATGGGGTCCATGAGTGGAAGGGACCAGGGGGGCTGCAAAGGGGAGGAGACACAGGGCAGATTGACTGACAGGTTTCAGAGCAGGAAGCAGAAAGTGCAGGGGACCTAGTGATGCTGCTGCCATATCACACACAAAAATGTATATATCTTCAAAACTATGTAAAATAAACAATGAAAATATATTGCAAAAATTCTCAGGAGAGCAATTCCTATGAATTTACCTAAAGTCATTTTTGGACCACAGTAGGGTCCAACTGGTCTTGGACAAGCAAACTCGAAGAAGCAATTGCTGTCTGGCTAAGACCTTGCAGATCCTTCCCTAGCACAAGAAAGTGCAGGCACTTGAGTCTTCTCCAAAAGAAGACACTACAGATGCTAAATATCTACATAGTAACATAGTAATTGAGGTTGAATAAATTGAATTAATTGAGGTCCATCAAGTCCAACCTTTTCATCCTCCTTTTTAACCCTACCTAACTTTTAAAGGACAACTAAAGCATCTTTCAGAATAAATAGCACCTACATATAAAAGCAGTATGATGTGTTTCACTTCTGATTTTGATATGGTTGTTGTGAAAATTACCAGGGGGATCCAATAAAAGGTCTTATCTTTTAAAATGGTGCTAATTTTGCCCCAACCAATAAGATGTTAGCTTTCAAATGTTAAATAAAATCTGATTGGTTGGGGCAAAATTAGCACCATTTTAAACGATAAGACCTTTTATTGAATAACCCTGTACATTTCTAACATGGGGTTTGTGTTTTCTTTCCCAGTATCACACAGTGTGGTCAATGATCATTGTGTTCTTTAAACATGTTCAGTCCTTAGATGCTGCAGAAACTTGTTACAGTTGGGCAAACCCACTAGAAGCCTCTAGCCAATAGTTTTACAGGACAGATTAGGCAAGGGAGCATGTGACTGAGGTCAGGGGTGTGGCCAGTCACTGTACATACACACAGGTATTTAATCTAGTTCTTCAGGGGATACCTTTTATTTTGATGATATTTACTGTACTGGGAATTTACAGTTTATTGGTTTTTAGAGGGAATATATTTTTAGATTCTGGAGTGTGAAAATTTGGGTTAAGTTCTCCTATAAACATAATTACTCTGTGGATGTAGGCCTTGTGGGAAAGCTGGCCTTATCCTTCATATAAAAAAGGCCTTTTGTTAGACATCCACTGCTCTCTCCAGTACTTAGAAACTTTCCCTTACCATATCAGTTGTACTTTGTAAAGTGTAATTAACAAGTTACGTTAATAACACTTACGGAGATGTTGCGTTTCTGTTGGTAAAACAGTATTTTACACACTTTTTGTTTTGTAATGTCCAGCTCTACATTTACAAGCAATATCTTGCATGCGTACTTTGAGAACAAATTTAATTGATGAGGAAATATATTGATGGTGGGCAACCATAATAATACAATTGTAGAAAGGTGTAGTTTTTGTAGCTTCTGTATTTTTTTTACAGTGTTGTTTTCTTTATATAATAAATGCAACCTGTGTACACAGCAAGACACACTGTAGCTAATATAAATAAAATACAAATTATTATCAATAAAACAAACAGTAACAATTATATGCAGCTGGCCAGCTGTAACAATACCTATAGGAATATCTAAAACGAAGCCTCTAAAATGTAGACAGTATCCTAATATAAGTAGAATCCATAAAAATCCTTAATGAAATGCTATAATATAGAGTAGATGAAAGTGCAGTCACAATGAATATAATCAGTTCAGAAACGGGCAAATATATTCCATAATCGAAAAATCCTAATCTGGATAATCAGATAAAGGTAGTCCCTTCTTGTTCTTCTGGGGTCCTTTTATAGTACTAAAATAGAATATGTGTGCACACAAAAGTTCATGAGGTGGTATAGTCAGTAGAGAAATGTTTTATACATCACCGCTCTTCACAGAGTTATGTTCCCAGCACTCGTAGCGATCCTACAATCCCCCGGACAGCAATATATTTGAAATGTCCGTGGCCTTTCTGCACTTGGGATTCTCAATGGATCCTGAGTAGGTAATATGTTCCATATATCATCGGAGGGAGACAGGAAGTCCCTCCTCCTCTCTGCTGTGTGATGTCCTGATAGAGAAGGTATCTCAGATCTCTTTCAACCAAATTGCCAAATGGTTCAACTCCACTCCCCCTTCCGATGATATACGGAACATATTACCTACTCAGCATCCATTGAGAATCCCAAGTGCAGAAATTCTACTTATATTAGGATACTGTCTACATTTTAGAGGCTTTGTTTTAGATATTCCTATAGGTATAGGTATTGTTACAGCTGGCCAGCTGAATATAATTTTTACTGTTTGTTTTATTGATAAGAAATTGTATTTTATTTATATTCGCTACAGTGTCTTGCTGTGTACACAGGTTGCATTTACTATATTGATTGTAGGGGGTGGGTAACCTGAGTCGCTGCTGTGGTTACGGCAGCGATTTTGGGTTGTTCCCCCTCCTTTTTATTTGCCGGTAGGGAGTTTCCGGGTGCTCCTGTGGTGGATTCGGTGCTGGGACACTTTTAGATATTGTTTTTTTCCCTCCACAAACCAACTGTCAAGCCTGCACACAGCATTCCAAGAGCAAGGAACTTGATTGACAGCTAAAATATAAGAAGTTTTAGATTGGATATCTAAAGAAAAAGGCGGGTAGATCAACAACAAAAACTATACAGTGGTGTTTGGGAAGAATTATAGTTTCCGGTTATGGTCAATTTAAAATAACCTATTTTTCAGTATAGATGCCCTTTAAGCTAGTTTTGCATGTCATATTTATATTTTATGAATGTATTATCTACTAAAATAAATTAGTATTGATACATGTAATACATTTATAAGCATATCCATTTCTTCAAACTACAGAGAGAAAAAAATAAACAAATTAAACATAATTAAAGGAATAATTCACTGCAAAAGTGAACTATTCCTTTAATGCATTGATTGAAAACCAGGAGATTAAGGAGCTATGCCTTATCTCCCGTTCTTCAATCAATTTATGTGGAGCCAGGAACAAAGATGGAAGAAACATACTTTTCTTGTGATCCTCCGCTGCCTCACTGAAATTCCTGACCGCTTCCTGGTTCAGTTAAACTTTAACATTATTGTGCATGTGCGCAATAATTGAACAGAACCAGGAAGCGGTCGGGACCTGTTAAGTGTGGCCACGGTCCATACCGCAAAAGGTAAGCTTCTTTCCTCTTCGTTCCTGGCTCCAAAGAAATTAATTTAAAGAATCGGAAGTAAGGCATAGCTCCTTAAATTCATGGTCTTCAATCAATGCATTAAAAGAATAGTTCACTTTTCCTGTGAACTATTTCTTTAAACTTAACGGACATGTCCATCCCTTTTAGTCTGATTTCTTAGCCATCCGGTAGATGCCTCCTCTGCCACTGTATGTGTTAAATACCTGCCATACAGCAGAGGCTTCTACTCTGCAGCTCCAGGAATGGAAGTCTTTGACTGGCTGTACAACGCAAGCACCATAGCCAAGACTTTCAAACCTAAAACCTGCAGAGGAGACCACAGCCGCAGCGAGTGATCAGGCTGTGTAAGAAATGATAAAAGCAGTTTTGGTAAAGGTAAGTAGACTGTAGCAAAATGTATGTGGGGAGGGGGCTTAAAAAATTAGTGGTGAGGGTGGACATGCCCTATAAAACAATGTTATTATAATTAACAACAACAAGGAAATATATAATTACCAAAACTATCAGCTCCACGTGGTATTTCAGGAGAAGGACAGCTACTTACAGAGGATGATAAAGACATTTCTAACTCTATTGAAGATTCTTGGCCTTCTTGTAGAAAATGGGAAACACCAGTTGGTAAAGTGATTCCTACAAAATAGTAATAATGTTTCATTAGATGGAAAAGTTTTTACAATACACAATACAATGTAATTAATCTGAATAGGATTCTACAACATTTGGCTTTTTATGTATATGTATGCAATTAAATTGTTGTTTACAATTTAGACTACAGTTAAGTAACTGTAGTCTCCAATTCTTCCAAACAAACTTTTTAATCTGTTAATTAATGATTAGGAAGTGGGTATGGTCATAGTAACATAGTAATTGAGGTTGGATAAGACATACATCAATCTAGGCCAACCTTTATACCCACCTCTTTAACCCTACCTAACAGTTGAGCCAAAGGAAGGCAACAAAAAAACCCCAGATAAAATGAGGGGGAGGATTCCTTCCTGACTCCAAATCAGAGACAGTTCCACATTTTCACTATTCTCACTGTAAAGAACCCTTCCCTAGCCTGAAGATGAAACTTCTTTTATTCTAGTCTAAAAGGATGTCCCTGAGTTATGTGATATTAGATTAGATTACTGTATATACTCGAGTATAAACTGAAAAGCTTTCTTTATTCCATCAGCTCTATGCCAGCAGCTTTATACCAGCAGCTCTAATTTAGGAGCTTTATAACAGCAGCTCTATGCCAGCCAACAACACAGCATCAATTCACTGGGAATTATACAGAATCAGGAGGATGGTATCTATTGTTAAGATTGCCTTCTGATTCTGTATTGTTTTGAGGCTTTAGTTGTCCTTTAAATGGACATCAGAATTCCCATAAAGTTGTTCCATACAGTAATAGCCATACTGGATTGGCTATTACTGTATGGGACTACTGTATGGGAATTCTGCTGTCCATTTAAAGAGCAACTAAAGCCTCAAAACAATACAGAATCAGAATGCAGTAGTGGTCATATTTTCTACCCTCGGTTTATACTCGAGTCAATCACTTTTACTCCTTTTGTCAGGTACAATTATACTCAAGTCAGTTTATACTCGAGTATATATGGTAGATTAGATTACCTTTATTGTCACAGTACTCCAATTTGTATAGTCAGTGAAAAGTTTCACAACAAGCAGATACAGGTTGAACATTTGTGTGCAACAGCAAGAACAAGTAACCATATACTTAGATCTAAAAGATTACGATATAAATACTAATAAATGTATCATAAAAAAAAATAACACAATGCATTCAATGTTACAAAACGGAAGCAGATGTAACAGACTATTAAATTAAGAATTTAAATAGATGACTGCTGATGGATAAAAACTATTTCTAAATCTACATTTCTAAAAATCTATGTTTTAAAATAAAAATTTCGAAATCAAATAATTCATAATTAGGATGAAAAGGATCTGTAATTTACTTATTAAGTCTCATAGATCTACGTTTGAGTAACAGAGCCTCAACTGAAGGTAGCTCAGTGCCAAAAATGTACTATGCATATTTGACAATCCGTTGGAGGCACTGTAACTCTGCTTTAGTGCAATTCCCATACCATGCGAGAATGTTGTATGTTAGAATGCTTTCAATGGTGCATCTATAGAAATTAATTAAAAGGCCTGAGGCAAATGCTCCTTTTTGAGTTTCCTAAGGAAAAAGAGTCTTTGTTGGGCCTTCTTGACACACTCTTTGATATCCTCCCCCCCATAATAGGTCAGAACTAAGATACATGCCCAAGAATTTAATCCCATCAACCCTCTCCACCTCCGTGCTATCGATAACCAAGGGCCGATAAGATGCAATTCTAAGCGTCTTACGAATGTCAAAAATAATTTCTTTAGTTTTTGTGACATTAATGTACAAATTATTTTGATTGCACCAAGTTATTAGGGTAGTAATCTCTGCCCTATACTCCATCTCATCATTATTAGCAATTAACCCCAATAAGATCATTATTATCAATTAAACCCAATAAGGTGGTGCCGTCTGCAAACTTCACAATATGATTCCTACTTGACCTAGCAATACAATCATAGGTAAATATGGAGAATAAAAATGGGATAAGTACACACCCCTGAGGGATGCCAGAATAAGTGGTACATGTGGTTAAAGTATTTCCATTAAAACTGTTTCCAGTCTGACAAGAAATTCCTGATCCATCTACATAGATAAAAATCAATACCCATCCCCTCCAGTTTATTAAATAACACTGGAATAGGGACAATGTTGAATGCAGAGCTAAAATCAAGGAAGAGTGCTCTCACATAAGTATTTGGCTTATCTAAATGAGACACACATTGACCTATTAGCAATGCACCAGAGAGATTCTTATATAGCCCATTAATATACTTGTATAAATTGATCATATCCCCGTGCAAACGCCACTTCTCAGTGAAAAGAGCCCTAACTTGTCTAAGTCATAGACAAGCCCCTTCATTCCCCTTATTATTTTAGTTGCCTTACTCTGAACTCCTTTTCCAAGATGTCCCTTTGCCACTCTGCTGCCCATTTTGATAACCGTATTGGTCTGGTGAATGTCAATGCAATATGCATGCTCATTGACGCCATATTGCATGCGCTGACCTCACACGCACGCTCTGCAAACGACGATGTATTGTGTGGAAAAGGGATTTGAAGAATCTCACGGGGCGGAGCTAAAAACAGGATTATAGAGGAGGAAGACAGAAGCATTCAAGCAGCAAAGGTAGGGTATGGGGATGGTACTGTAACAAAAAAAAAGAAACCAGCTATGCAATAACATTAAGTAGTATTTACAGAGTACATGCCCTTTAAATGTTGTTAACCCAGTGTGCTTTTGTTTTTTGCAACATATATTAAATGACACTACATCATAAACACTATTCCCTAAGCTTCCCATTACCCTTATCTCCAAAATCAGTTCAGGGTTATTAGATATTACCAGATGCAACAATGCAATGCATCCTATCTAGTAGGAACTTCTACCATCTGTGAAAGGAAATGCTCATAAATAATTTAAAAACTTGATACCTTTTGATGTGCTGGCAGTTCCCTTACTCCAGAACTCCCTTAAACCAATCTATGTCAGGGTAATTATCCCCAATAACCAGAACAAGTCCCATACCAGCAGTCTTTGCCAACTGCATTTGAAGATTAATTTCCACCTTCTCACTGGCATTTGGTGGCTTATAACAGACACCAACATCCACCTTCTTGCTTACTGTACACAGCACCACCCATATTATTTCTGCCTTTTCATTTATACCCCTATTTATTCCATCTTTTAGATTTGGTTTAAATTCTTGCATAACATACATACATACTCCCCCTCCTTTCTTATTAACTCTGTCATGTCAAAATAAGGAGCATCCTTCCATATTCCCAGTCATGTGAATCATTTAGCCATGATTCTGCAATACCGATTACATCAATACTGAACAGAAGTGGACTGTGTTTAAGGGGATTTTAAGCCATTTCACATCTAAATTTATACCCTTGGGAAATAAATGTAAAAAAAATAAATCTGCGCCCATGTGGCTGAATTCTGATGTAAAGAGAAAGGAAGAAAAAGGTATTTAAAACCTTTAAGTCAGAGGGAATGGAAAGGGCCTTTAGGGATTATAAAAACTGTAACAAGGAGTGTAAGAAAGCAATCAAACTAGCTAAAATTAATAATGAAGTTAGGATAGCTGAACAAAGCATCACTAAGCCTAAACATTTTTGTAAGTATATTAATAATAAGAAGATGAGGACTGAGAATGTGGCACCATTAATTAATGGGGATAAGTTAGTTACAGAGGATGGCGATAAAGCAAATGTCTTAAATATTTTTTTTCCCTCTGTATACACTATAGTTTATCCAAGTACAGATATCATAGAGTATAGTAGCAATAATGGGATGAAAGATTCAAGTGCACTTTGGTTAAACGAGGATATGGTACAGAAAGAACTAAATAAGGTTAATATTAATAAATCTCCTGGACCGGATAAAATACATCCTCGGGTACTTAGGGAGCTAAGTTCATTTTTATCTAAGCCATAGTTTCTTATTTTTGCAGATTCCCTCAGGTCCGGAGGTGTGCCTCTGGATTGGAAAACGTCTGATGTTTTTCCAATATTCAAAAAGGGTAGTTGTTCACAGCAAGGTAATTACAGGCCTGTACGTTTAACTTTAGTGGTGGGGAAGATCCTGGAAAGTTTTATAAGGAAACATGTTCTAGAGTATGTTTCAAGGACTGACATTATAAGTAGTAACCAACATGAATTTAGGAGGAATAGATTTTGTCAAAATAACTTGCTTGGCTTTTATGAGGAAGTAAGTAGAAATTTAGACACTGGCATAGTAGTAGATGTAGTTTACTTGGATTTTGCAAAGGCTTTTGATACAGTCCCCTATAGGCGACTAATGTATAAGCTAAGGTCTGTTGGTCTGGGGAGTCACATTTGTACATCAATAGAAAATTGGTTATTGAATAGGATGCAGAGAGTAGTTGATAATGGGGCTTTATCATTATGGACTAAAGTGCTAAGTGGGGTGCCACAGGGTTCTGTGTTGGGGCCGTTTCTCTTTAATCTATTTATTAATGATTTGAAAGTGGGTATTGTCAGCAAGGTTTCTGTGTTTGCTGATGACACAAAACTTTGTCGACCGTTAAAAACTTCAAAAGGATGTGCAATCGTTGCAGGGGGATTTAGATAGATTGTCACATTGGGCTGCTAAGTGGCAGATGAGATTCAATGTTGATAAATGTAAGGTGTATGCATTTTGGACTTAAAAATCCTTGTTCTGCTTATACTATAAATGGCTGTGTTAAGTGAATCCCTGTTGGAAAGGGATCTTGGAGTTTTAGTGGATAACAAACTTAAAGGAAGCAAGCAGTGCCAGGCGGCAACAGCCAGAGACAGCATGGTATTGTCTTGTATAAAGAGAGGTATGGATTAAAGGGAGGAAAATGTTATTCTCCCTTTTTACAAAGCATTGGTAAGGCTTCATTTGGAATATGCAGTGCAATTTTGGAATCCTGTGTACAAAAAGACATCTTTGAAATGGAAAGTGTTCAGAAAAGGGCAACTAAATTAATGAGGGGACTGGGGGAGCTTGAATATGAAGAGAGACTGGGAAACTTACAATTATGTACGCTGGAGAAAAGGCGCTCACATGAGGATATGATTACTATGTATAAATACATTAACGGCCCATACAATAAACTACATAATAATACAATCTGGGGCATTGTTCACCAAAAGAGCATGTCAAAGGACATGTGGCCATCCCTTAAGACTTGAAGAAAAAAAGGTTTAGGCTTCAAGTTCGGAAAGGGTTTTTCACTGTGAGAAAAGTAAAGCTATGGAACCGTCTTCTAGTGGGCGTTGTTGTAGCAGGTTCATTGGTCAGTTTCAAAAAAAAAAGCTGGATGAGTTTCTGCAAACAATGAATGTTGCAAGTTACTGGTATTGATACATAAAGTAGAGTTGATCCAGGGAAATTTCCGATTGCCACTTGGAGTCAGGAAGAATTTTTTTTCCCTTCATAAATTTGGTGGTTTTTTTTGCCTTCCTCTGGATCAACAGTTAGGCAGGAAATGAGGATATTGCTAGATGGGTTGGACTGGATGGACATATCTCTTTATTCAACCTCAAATACTATACTATACTATATCTTACTTTTAAAACTATTCTAGTTCCCCAGTTTTTACAGCCAAACTTCTTGCATTTGTAAACATACATTTTAGATTATTATTTAGATTATCATTTAATTTCATCCCATACTTTGACCTACATGCCTCCCTATCCTCTATGCTCCCCCATCTCCTCCTTCCATTATCTTATTAGCCCCGGTCCCTAACTCCTCTATCTACCCGTGTGCTCCAATGTACCCTCGCTCCCATACCTAGGTTAAAATATCCAACAATCCTCTAGCCATTTTCTGCCCCAAAACAGCTGCACCATCATCATTGAGGTGCAGTCCATCTCTACTAAAGAGCCTGTAGCTGACTGAAAAGTCAGCCCAGTTATCTAAAAACCCTAACCCCTTCTCCTTACACCACCCCCTTAGCCATGCATTAATACTTCTAAGCTCCCGTTGCCTCCCTTGCGTAGCATGTGGCTGTGGTAGTACCTCTGAAAACACTATCCTTGAGGTCCTTATTTTTATCTTGGTCCCTAACTCTCGGAAATGATTTTTAAATACCTCCTCCTCCTTTAAACTTTGTCATCAGCACCAATGTGAACCAAGACTGCTAGGTGACTCCCAGCCCCACCCAATAATTTATCTACATGATCCTCCACATGTCGAACCCTAGCACCAGGCAGGCAACACACTTTTCGGCATGCAGTGTCTTGGTGGCAGATTACCCTATTCACCTTTACAATAATGGATTTCCCTACCACTATCGTGGCTGTCGTCCTCCACTTAAGACGGTAAATCTGTTTGGATCGACTAGTTGGGAAGAAGTAACCCTACTCTTCTGTCCCCTACTGACACTTACAAATCTATCTTCCTTCACCTCCTTATCGGCCTCATTTCCCCCTCCAACTTACTGGCCCCTGCCAGTACCTATATTTCCTCCAGGTACTATAATTTATAGGTTTGTTTGTTTTTTTTTTTGTTCATTACATTTTTTATTATAAAGCAGTGCAAAGTAAACATTCTTTACATTGGCAACATTGTGTGCTTCATTTTTTGTTTTACATAAGAAGAGAAAAAAGGAAGATATATAGGGAGGAGGAAACAAATTACAACAAGTATACCACTGTTATTAAATCAAATGAGATATCCACTTCCATTGATAATAAAGATTATAGTTAAAACATTTATATTGGTGATAACTTACATTTGGGTGTCTTGGGAACCTGGGAGAGCCATCCAGGGCCTCCTGCCGGTGCATCCGATACCTCCCGTCCGATGTATATTAGAGATGTGGGTCGGCCAATTTTGAGCATTCAAATATCCCAGGTCTTGGACCATGTCTTAATTGAGTTTTGTAAAGTATGGGCTAAATATTCATTATGATGTATCCACCAGATTTTATTGATTAATGCTTCCTTTGGGGGGCAGGGTTGTTTCCAGTGTAGTGCAAGTAGGGACCTAGCTGCCGAGCATATATGCATAATAAGTCTCTGTGCTGCAGTATTAAAGTTTTCTGCTGGAAGATTAAACAAGGCTGTAAATGGGGAGAGAATTAATGCCTTTAAAAATAAATGTGATATCAGTGCTTCCCAGAACTTCCACATTTTCTGAACCTCTACACATGCCCACAATCAGTGCATGATTAGCGGGGGAGCCACAACCTCCAAAACAGTTTGCCGGGAAGAGAGGGTTAAGTTTATTTAGTAACCTAGGGGTTATATACCAGTCATAAAGGATTTTATATGATCTTTCTTTTGTTTATATATTAGCCGAACATTTGGCTGATTGGGTGAAAATGCGTAGCCATTGTTCATCCTGAAGCTGTTGGTGCAACCTATCTTCCCAGTTAGTCATTGGTTTGATCTTAAGAGGCTGCAACTCGTGCCCTATTATATCATACATGGTGGATATTATGCCCTTTTCCTCTCGAGATTGTGCGAAGTGCACTTCAAATTTAGTTGGAAAAAACTGGGATCTATCCCTTAGTTTATTCTGAGCATAGTGTGATATCTGGTTAAATTGGTACCAGTGTTTATCCTCTATTTTGTATTTGGTTTGGACTTCCTACCATGTCATAAAGGAGTTATCAGGTCTGCAGATATCCCTGAATCTGTTTATATCCTTGCTCCTCCAGAATTCGGCACATAATGGGTTCAGCCCTATAGAGGGATCCGGCATGTAAAAAAAGGGGTGCATACAGGAAGGCTGCACTGTGTAACTTATACTGCATGTTACATCTATCCCACAATTGAAGTGAATGTTGTATGTTATCATGGGTTGCATTATAGTTTTCCATTGTTGAGGTGAGATCCATAAGATGGAGGAGGTATGCAATAGGGTTAGTAGCTGGTTCTCTATATCAACCCAACAAGACTCGCCTATATTCTGGTTCCATTGTAATATTTGTGCCAGCCTCGCAGCCTTATAGTATTGATATAGGATGGGTAGCCCAAACCCTCCCTTATTTTTATGTCTCGCTAAGTATTCCTGATGGATTCGTGTTTTTTTATTCTTCCAGATAAATAGCGTGATCGAGCTTTGTAGTTTGTTAAGATCAGATTTTTTAAGTAAAGCGGGTAAGGCTCTAAATAGATATAAGATCTTTGGAAGTATGGTCATCATGTCCGTGTTAATTCTACCTACTAGAGATAGAGGGAAAGAGGTCCAAATTTTTTAATAAATTAATTAAATTTGTTGCTGGTGTTGGTATAGTTAAGGGAAAAAACGGTTACTGGATCCTGGGAGATCTGAACTCCTAGGTATTTTAAAGGATACGGTTGAACATCGGAAATGAAAGTGTGACTTAAGAGTTGTGCTGGTACTATCTAACATGTTTAATGGGTAGGCTACTGTTTTAGAGCTGTTTAATTAAAAACCTGATATACGCCGAAAGTTGTCTAATATTGTATAAACTGCTGGAAGGGAGATCAACGGTTTGGTTAAACTAAGAAGCGTATCGTTGACAAACAGAGAAATTTTGGATTCCCTGTTTGTATTCCGTGTATATCCTATGAAGTTCTTATAGCTTCTGCCAACGGCTCCATGCACAGAGCAAAAAGTAATGGTGACAGAGGGCACCCCTGCCTTGTACCATTTTTTATTTGTATAGATTCTGATGGGAAGCCCATGTTCCGGACCTTTGCTGTTGGGTTATAATATAAACTAAAAATGGCTGTGATATAATTCTGGGGGAAGCCAAATTTATGGAGTACCCGCTTAAGATAAGACCTATCCACCCGATTGAATGTCAGTTGTCTGCCTGTCACAAATTCGGTTTGGTCATAGTTCATCAAATCTTGACATCAGTGTTGATAAGTGATATAGGTCTATAATTGGAAACTTGCGTTGAATCCCTGTCTGCCTTAGGTATCACTATTATTTGCACTTCCAGCATATTTGTATTGAAGAATTCAGTTCCCCCTAGGACCCCATTGGCCATACGTAAAAAATGTGGAGCTAAAACCGTGTGGAATGACTTCTAGTACATGGAGGTAAATCCATCTGGGCCAGGGGATTTTCTATTTTAAAGTTCCTTAATAGTGTATTTGAGTTCTTCTGTTGTAAAAGGGTTTTGTAAAGATCTAGTTTGGGTAGCTGTCAGGTTAGGGAGGATGTTATTTTGCATGGATCATAAATTAGTTTCCCATTTGTGTCTCTCAGTGGTAAAAATTTGGTTTTGGGCGAGTTTCTGATTTAACTTGTTGGCGAGCATAGTGTCAGGCTTGTTAAATTTACTATAGAACTTTTGGTTCATAAATCTCAGCACTTTTTCTGCTTTAGTAGTTAACAGAGCCCCCAAGTCGTTCTTTAATTTAGTTACGATTTGTGCCGTGCTATCTTGGTACTTGTGACTTTTTTTCCCAGTGGTGTATTTCCTGGATAAGAGATTGGATTTTATTATCTCTTTGTCTCTTGATCCTAGAGGCTAATTGGATCAGCTTTCCCCTAATTACAGTTTTATGGGCCGCCCAAAGGGGAGGTAGGAGAAGAGACCGAAGGTGTGTTTATTTCAAAATATTCCTTCAGATTATGTGTAATTTCTTTGGCTGTGTCTGGGTTTGTTAATATAGATTCGTTTAGATGCCAGATTGGTGTGGGTCTAGCTCGTGTCAAGTCTGCAATAGTTACTTTTACAAATGCATGGTCTGACCAAGAAATCTCTGATATAATAGACTCTTTAATTTGGGAAAGTGTAACTGGTGACACAAATATATAATCTATTCTAGTGAATAGTGAGTGGGGATTAGAGAAGAAGGTGAATTCTTTTTCGTTTGGATGGGCTAGTCTCCATACATCTACTACATTACACATCTTAGTGAACTGTAGCAAATATTTATTTGTTGGCAAGGAGGATGGCAGGTTTAGCTGTTTAGATCTGTCTAGTGCTGGGTTTATAGTGGCGTTAAAGTCCCCCCAATGACAAGAGGTCTGAAGGCATGCACCATTATTTTGTTTCTAAGCTCTTGGAAGAAGGATTTTTGGTTTTGGTTTGGAGAATATACACAAACCAAAGTGATTCGAGATGAGTGTATATAACCATTAAGTATCAGGAATCTCTCCTGTGGGTCCCTAAAACAGGAATCCTCTGTGAAGGCCAGTCCCCCGCTGATCAGAATAACCACTCCCCCTTTTTTTGTTGCAGATGCGAAGATCTGGTATGGCCAACCCTTACCCCAATACAAATGAGTTTCTTGCAACATTATGATATCTGGGTTGATTTTTTTATAATACTGTTGGGCTATCTTTCATTTGCATGGCAAGTTGAGGCCCTTAACATTATGTGTAAGTATTTGTGTGTGTCTACTCACTGGGTTGAAGTTTGGGCAAAGCTTTCTGATGCTGGCAACGCATCTTTGAAGGGCTTGGTGCTATATGATGAGGCTCCGGATGCTTCCCAGATCCCCCGACCGGTTCCCTTAGAAAAGAAAAAAAAAAAACATAACAGATGCAGTTTGCATAGGTAGCAATATAGTTTGGGATACTCATTATTGCAGTAACAGATTGGGTGATATATTGGGAGGTATACATTGATGATAAAACAAAATTATTTAAACCTATTACTTAAAACGAAGAAATTTACAAACTTAAACAATAAAACAAGTATACGAAACTCCGCTCTTTAGAGCAGTTCCTGGGTGAGGAAGTAATTCCTCACTTCTTTTCACTATTGTTTTGCAGGAACGCCCGCTCCTATTGGGGGAAAGTCTTCGTGCCTTATGCACCACACCCACAAGCGGCCCCAAAACACCTAAGCTCCGCCAAGACAGACCCAGAAATACCCATTTTGGGGGATACCTTTAATCGAGTGAACAGCTGCTAAAGGATACCCAGGGGGAGCAAGAGGATATTGTTGGTAGGGGGATATAGAGCTAAGCAAACAATGACACCTTCTTCTAGGCTACCCTATGTAATTAGACTTCTGGTTTAACGGATTTTCCCATTACCGGTTTTACCCATTGTTATATTACTTCTCGTTTGGCCCTAGGGCCCCCCCAGGGTCTATCAGAACAGCTCTAGTGATATCTATTCTAAAGAACATTATAAGAATTATAAGCAGCCCCAGAGGGGTAGTGTAGATATAGGTAGAATAAAGAAAGATTGAAAATCTAGGAAGGGCGAAGAGGAGAAGAACCATTTTCTTGTTTAGCATTCCAGAGTTAAATTCGCTAAACATTGCTGTTTGCATAGAGTATACCCTGCTTGAATAGGCAGTTAGTTAAAGAGCATGTCCCATTTCCTGAATATTTCCCGCCCCACACCCCCTCCATCTCCTCCCACCCAAAAGAATATATCTGTATTATATGCAGATGGTCCTGAAGACCAAATTTTTTAGATCTTCTAGTTTAACCCCTTATAAATCCAAATTCAGCAATAAACAATAAAAATACAACTCATCTGTATCATAACTTCTTCTACAGATATTAAAACATTTCCTACGCATGTTGCCCCAGTTAAGATCTCTATCGGTGTCGAACGTTATGTAAACACATCTTATTCACATATATTTTCACCACCCTTTCCTCAGGATCTCATGCTGTGGATACTGGGGCATAAACAAGTTAACCACATAATATAACATTATCTGCATTCACTAATAAATTTAACATTTACAATTATTATGAATTACCTAAATGCATTATTGTAAGCAGAGGTTCCTTCAATAGTGCATAGTGGTATTTAAGCTCTACAGGTAAAATGATATTGCATTAAAAGTTATGGTAAAGAATAAAGCTATTGTCTTTAGAAGCGTTATCCATTTAGACAGAGTAGCCAATAGAACATATATCAGCAGGCAAAACTGAGTCTCATGTGGTTGGTTTGAGGTAGAAGGAATTAAATTATAAATCCTTATTGTTTGCCTCTCCAGTAAGTGTTATTGAAAATATAATACTGCTGGATTTCTCGGGGGAATAGGTGTGTCCTGATTGTGGTTTCTCTGCTCTTTTAGGGATACCGTTGTCCAGATTGGGCTCGGGGGGGATACCCTTAGCGGGGAAGCTGAATTGTGTCCTTTGGAGTTGGGAGATTGTAATCCCAGTTTCCCTAGGAAATTCTCTTTCTGTTCCAAGGAAGAGATGGTGGTTTGTCTGCCTTGCACCATCACCGAAAGCTTAAAGGGAAAGCCCCACCAGTATCTGATTTTGTTGTGGAGTAGAATGTCCGTAACCGGACGAAGTTCCCTCCATCTGGCAAGTGTTACCGGTGACAGGTCCTGGAACAGCTTAAAGGGTATGTCCACCCTAAAAATTAATTTTTGATATATGAGTGCCCCTGTCCCCCCAGCCCCAACCGCTATATTTATTCTTTTAGAAAGTGCCCCAAACTGCAAGCAGAGGGGCGGGACCGGCAGTCGCGTCTGTGATTGGCTGAGCAGCAGCCAATCACGGACGTGGCTGCCAGGAGTTCATTTCAGCGGGGGAAAGAGGGAAGGTAAGTAAAGTTTGGGGAGCTTTCTAAAAGAATAAATATAGCGGTTGGGGCTGGGGGGACAGGGGCAATCATATAACTAAAGGGTTTTAAGCTAGGGGGAGGGAATCCTGAGAGGGAGGGAGAGGGAGGGGGAGGGAGAAGGGCTGCAGTACGCATGCCAAACTTCTCCCGGAGGCCAGGTAGGAGGCAGAGTCCTATATGGACTCTGCTATCCTCCTGGTGGGCAGTTTTTGGGACTTTGGGGGGGGGGACTACAGGAGAACCTTAAGGAGCTGGGATGTGAGGTAAGGATTAAACTACACTACATGATGGGGCCAGTAGTTGGGGGGATTATAGTTTTGGGGGTGGACATGCCCTTTAACTCTTGTCCCTTCACATTCCACCGCTTCCATATTCCTGGTAGCTGCCATGACTGCTTCCTTCGTTTTGAAGAAGTGGAACTTGCAGATTATGTCCCTGAGGGGTTCCTTCGGGTCCGGTCTTGCCTTCAACGCGCGGTGGGCTCTGTCTATCAGCAGGTCCAGGGGTGAGCCTGTGGGCAATACCTGTTGGTATAGTTTTTGTAAGAATGGCTCCAGGTCCACAATGGTCTCCGGGACCCCTCTTGCGCCTAGAGCGGTTTTCCATGTCCGTCTGGGAGTCTCTTAATAACGAGATATCATAGTGTATCTCCTGCAGCTCAATCTCCACTTGTTGGTTATATGTGGATAATTGGTCCACTGAGGTTTTTAGAGTTGCGACTCTATCCCACAGCTTCACCTCCTGTATTATTTTGTCTTGGGAGGATTGAATAGTTTTTTCAATGTTGCAATAATGGGCCTGCAGATCTTCTCTTGTGCAGGGAAGCCCCTCTGTGCTTTCTCCACGTGGCTCCCCGGCGCCATCTTGGGAGGGCCTCGCGGTTTCCGGTCTGTGTAAGAAGTCTGTTATATCACTCTTTGCAGGGTTCGTATTTTTTTTGTGACCCATTCCTGGCTTTATCCCCGGTGTCTCCACTGTATGCTGAGTGGTTCTCGGGCCCCCTAGGTGCTGGTAAGGTAGCTTAAATGGGTCAGCTCGGCGGGAGCTCCCTCAGTGTGCAGCCGCTCGCATGGCCTGTCATACTCCGCCTTCTAGATTTATATTTTTATAAAAGGTATACATATCAGTTAGAGAGGCAAGTACAGGATTCTGAAGGGAGGGATTTCTAAAATGGCTATCCTTAGCAGTGGGAAACAAATCACACCCCGATTTTACCTACATACTCTTTTAAAGCCCACTCCCATGTTAAAATACAGTATATCTTCATTATATTTTCCAAGTTCCTATACTTTTTGCTGCACGAATAATGGTCTCCTTTATTATAAATATGAGGATATTAGAAGTCATCAAAGACTATGAGGTATAGGTACTGTATATAAAAAATAAATCTCAAAATGTTAACATATTTCAATCCTTTGTCACAGTCACAAACCTCATATGGTAAAAACTATATAAATCCTTGTTACTTTCTGTAGTACAGTTCTTTCCACTACTGGTACCAGGTGAATTAGCAAAAGAATGTTAAGTTGCCATTTGTTTTACTGTGTGTCCTCTCTCTGTGATCAGTTTCTCATACAAGTAAAACTTATGGTGGGTACACCCAGTAAAAATCTTTAAAAATTGACAAACAGAATCATTGAGATTATGTGTTTGGCATATGTTTGCAATTAGTGCTATGCAAAATAACAGAATGCCATGGTAGCATGAAGTATATCTGAAAGTGGACTGTAATGCCCTCTTCTATATGTAACTGGCTTGTGAGGTATCAGATATAATAAAAAAAAGTCTGTGCAAGCTATCTTTTGTTACTCGCTAGCCTGTTGAGTAAACAGCACATGCATTTGAAATAATGATCTTCTATCAACATTAAGACTGGAGTGATCTACTTGGCAATACACACATAGAATCATCTAAACAAGCTGTCCAATTGTTCCAACTAGCAAAATCCAAGAATGCATAAGGTTTCAACCTAACAGTGATTTTATCTAAAAATACTGCCACGAAAAGTAGATTTAAAAGTACATATTGGGAAAATGTTACTTCAAATTTGCAGTTCATATCTGGTCAAGCACTGCCTCCTATAATGGTCAAATGAACAAACTTTTGGGAAGATGCACTCTGCAAGGAGCTCTTCTAACTATAAGTGGTGCATCAAGTGGTATGCTGGTCTAGGGGATGGATCAGGAAGGGAGCTGCAGGTAAGGTAAGTGGGTTCATTAACTAGTTTGTTACCCTAGTTGTTTTACATTTACATGCCAGGGGAAGCCCCTTCAAAAAACAAAAAAATCTTAAAGCTCTAGGCTGCAAAATAATTAAAGTATTAAAAAAATAATAAACTTAATTGCCTTTTTCAGTCTATTCATCTGATCTGATACTGTAACCGAAACTATTTTCCACCTAAACAAGGCCTAACAAATTTACAAATCTCCACTCTTAATAAAAATTGGTATACAGACACCGCCCCCAATTACTTTTTGTTAGACCAACTTTTTCTAAAGATGTTACTTACTAAAACTTACAAAACCTGATCCTTAACCAGCAGCTTCCCAACTCTTCTGGTGCTGTGTGATGGTTATGAGCTCACACAGCAGCAATGTGTGCAGGTTTAGTAACAGACTAAATGTCAGGCCCTGATGTCAGCATCACTGCTTTTGGCTGTCACTCGTAAGCTGAGGATAGGTAGAACAGGATGAGCATGATCCATTACCGGTAAATTTCATTCCTCCTTCCAATATTCTTTTAAAATATAAATTCCACACACATTAGCAATGTCTCTATTAAATAGTCTTAAAAATCAATTTTCCTTACATACCTGAGGTTGTTTCACTGATTCTAAGACTTACGGTATTATCACAAGTCTCTTGCTGGAGTTCCTACAATAAAAATGTAAGCATGAAAATCTATTTTCCATAGTTTGCAAAGTTTAAAAAAAATACCTACGAAAACAATTGCTAATGCCAGGCTTACACTAGGATTTTTCCAAAATTCTTTCTCTGAGAAATCCCTGGCCTGATCAATTTTACAATTGTCAGGATAGGGAAAGTTGGGATGTAAAGCCGATGCAATTAAATGTAATGAAAGTCTAATACTGGCTATTCACTATTTCTACATTTGATAGATTCTGAAAGTGCTATCACTCTTGCCTTATAAATCCTTAAAGGAAAACTGTGGTTTAAAAAAAAAAACTAATAAAAGTCTGTCTCAGCGATTGTTCACTAAACATTTTTTATTGCCACAATTCCCCTTCAAAATAGTCCAGCAATTTGCTCCATTCTACCTTGCCGGAACCCGATACAGGGGATAATTGCACTTCATTAGTATGCTGGACCAGTTATAGTGCAGTCTGGCTCCTAAAAGAGCTGTGAGCATGTTCTGTGTATTGTACAGTCAGGGAGAACTGCAAAGTGATCCTTAAACTGCATAACCTTGTTATAAGGTCACACGGTCAGAAACTACTCAGACAACAGCAGTCAGTCGTTGGTCTTGGTATCAGTGGTCCCGGTCATGATTGACTGCAGTTAAACAGAAGAAGATATAAAGGGTGGCAAAACATTGGAGCCAAAATCTTCCTTGGGGAAGGTTAGCATGAATTTTATTTTGTGGAGTAGACATGCCCTTCAAAACTTTATATCCCAAGGTTTGTAGAATCTCAGCTGTTGCTCTTTTTTCTTAACATTTTTTGGACTAATGCATAAAGCAGTTGGAATGTCCACACCAAGGAATATAGTGTATATAAAGTTTTTGTTATATATATGAACTAGAAAGGGAAAGTTTAAGTATAAACTTTAAATTTGGCTTGAAAGACTGCATTTTGGAAGGGAATTTGTGTGTATGTGCTGCAGATTTTAAAACTCAATAATGTCAATGAAGAGGACATTATTGTTTTTTACTTACCCTTTAAATATGTCACATGCATTAAAGGTAGGTCAGTTGGTGCGTGTGTATTCATATCAGGTTGGGGGATAAAATACTAACTTTTTTGATGATTGGTCAAAATGAGTTTTTTTTACTTTAGTTACCCTTTACATATGGCTGCCATAGTAATGGATAAGTAGATCAGTAGGTGTGTGTACCTGTGTCGGGTTGAGAGTTAAAAAAAAAAACTTTTTTGATGATTGGTCAAAATTAGTTTTTTTTACTTTAGTTACCCTTTAAGTATGGCTGCAGCAGTAATGGAGGGGTAGGTCAGTAGCTGTGTATACCTGTATCACGTTGGGGGTTAAAAAAAACCCAAAGTTTTTTGATTATTGATCAAAATTAGCTTTTTTGACTTTAGGTACCCTTTAAAGTATGGCTTCCACAGTAATGGATATGTAGATCAGTAGGTGTGTGTACCTGGGACTGGTTGAGGGGTATGTCTTTTTTTGTGTTTACAACCATAAAACTATTTTTTATTGAGGATAAATCAAAATTAGTTTTTTTTACTTTAGTTACCCTTTAAGTATGTCTGCCACTGTAATGGATAAGTAGATCAGTAGGTGTGTGTACCTGGGTCTGGTTGAGGGGGTATGTCTTTTTTGTGTTTACAACCATAAAACTATCTTTTATTGAGGATAAATCTAAATTTGTTTTTTTACTTTAGTTACCCTTTAAGTATGGCTGCCACAGTAATGGATAAGTAGATAAGTAGGTGTGTGTACATGGGTCTGGTTGAGTGGGTATGTCTTTTTTGTGTTTATAACCATAAAACTATCTTTTATTGAGGATAAATCTAAATAAGTTTTTTTGACTTTAGTTACCCTTTAAATATGGCTTCCATGGGAATGGAATGGTAGGTCAGTAGGTGGGTGTACCTGGGTCTGTGTGGGGGGTTGGGGGTATCACCATTTGTATTTATGACCATGAAAAAAACTGCTTAAAAATATCCACATTTGAGGATTGTTACCATTATAGCCTATGGGAAAAAATGTCCGGAAATTCGCCGATCATGCTGTAACACTTCTTTAGCTAGAAGATAGCACACTTCTCCTTTTTTCCCCTGCACGTCTGTACCGAATTTCATGTCTCTAGCTCAAAAACTGTGGGAGGAGATATGGTCCAAAAAAGCGGAAGAATAAAACGGAAGAAGAAAAAGAAGAAATAGAAAGAACAGTAATTTGGCTTTTTCAAGCCAAATTAACAATAAAGTAACAGTTATAAAGTCCAGAGAGTGTGCTGATCATCAGCAGCCCTAATCTGCCTGCATAATCAAGCCCCTCCCTTCCCTTTATTATTTTAGTTGCCCTTCTCTAAACTGCTTCCATTTCCAAAATGTCCCTTTTGTACACAAGATTCCAAAACTGCACTGCATATTCCAAAAAGAGACCTTACCAGTGGCTTGTAAAGAGGGAGAATAATATTTCTCTCTTGAATCTAATACCCTCTTTATACAAGACATTGCTAGCTCTAGCCATTGCTTTCCAACATTGTTTGCTACTGCTAAGTCTGTTATCTACTAGAACCCCCAAATCTTTTTCCATTAGAAATTCAATTACCGTAACACAGATTTTTTTTATGGAGCAGGTGGCACAAAGATTGTTAAACCCCAAATGCATCAACTTTGTGTCATCCACAAAGACAGAACTTGCTCTCTATGCCCCTTCTAAGCAATTTATAAATTGATTAAAAAGAAGTGGCCCCAAGGCAGAACCCTGAGGCACTTCACTTAGAACTTTAGCCCACATAGATGTAGCTCCATTGACCACCACTCTTTTTTGTGATTCACGATCCAGTTCTCTATCCATGTACAAATGTACAGTTTATAAATTAGTGGCCTATGTGGCACAGTAGCAAAAGCTTTAGCAAAATCCAAGTATATTCCATCCACTGCTATGCCTGAATCTAAATTCTTACTCACTACTTCATGAAAACCAAGTGAACTTGTCTGGCACAATCTATTTCTCATAAATCCAAAGTATAAGATATGATCCCGTAACAAAGTTTCCATCACCTTCCCTACCACTGATGTTAGGCTTACAGGTCTATAGTTTCCATGCTGGCAACGACTAACTTTTTTGAATATTGGTATTACATTGGCTTTTTTCCAATCCAGCAGCACATCACCAGACAAAAGTGAATCTGAAAAGGTAAGAAATATTGGTCTAGAAAAAACTGGACTAAGCTCTCTCTCAGGAGAACTAAACCCAAAGTTTTACACTCCAAAATCTGAACATATACCCTCTAAAAAAACCAATAAACTGTAAAATAGCAATACAGTATAGCTTTAAAGTAAATATTATCTCTTGAAGAACTGGATTAAATAACAGTGTGTATGTACAGTGACTGGCCACACCCTGGATCTCAGTCACATGCTTCCTTGCCTATTCTGTCCTGTAAAAGGATTTGCAAGAGGCTACTAGTGGGTGTGAACACCTGTAAAAAGTTCCTGCCGTATCTTAGCACTGAGCATGTGTAAAGAACATAATAGTCAGTGACCACACCGGAACACTAGAAAATAAGACACAAACCTCATGTTAGAAAGTTAAACAATCATATTAAAATGTTTTTATATCAAGGAGACCTGCCTTCTAAGTCAATGTTGTTCTGAGGCTTTAGTTGTCCTTTAAGACCCGAGGATGTATTTCATCCGTTCCTGGGGCTTTATTGATAATAACTTTGTCTAACTGTTTCTGTACCATATCCTCTGTCAGCCAAAGTGAATATTACTCATTTATATCCTTCATATTATTAAGTCCCTGCTATAAGGACTAGGATTCTCTATAATGAATACAGAGGTGAAAAAATGATTTAGCACATTAGCCTTTTCGGCATACTCTATGGTAGTGTTGGATATCAATACGCCTACCCCTGGAGAGTGTTGTTCACTTGGTTTGCTGTTGTAAAGGGGTTTCTCTTCACTATGGAAATGATTCTGCAATCATCCTGACAACCTGAGTTGTTTCATTTAAAATTCATTGTGGTAATGTACAGAACCAAACTTTTGCTGCTTAAAGGGCATCTATAGTGGGAAAATGAACTTTTTATTCTTAATTTCCATGTGTTTTATAATTCCCCACAACCCCCAGAGTGTCTTCACTTTTTTCAGATTCATTCTCTGTCCTGAGATACACCAGTTAGAAGAATACGTGATTGCATTCCTCTACTCCTACTTGGACTGTCAATCAAATCCCTGTGACGTGATCCCCCCCCCCTCTGCTCTGTAATAAACATAGAGATAACAGCATTAGCAGGGGGAGAGAGGTAGCTTTAATGGTAAATATAAGGCTGCAATTGACCCCCCCCCCTTCTTAATAGCTTTCACTGATTGATGATGGGTCACAAAGTGAGAGATTGTTCTGTTCTCCTTCTTTCGTGTCTCCAGGACAGCTTGCTTTCTATTGGCCACAGTGTGTGGGTGTGTTTTTCAGGATGTTGAACTTTTAACTCCTACTGCACATGATAAGCTTGTCGGTTAGCCGGAGTTGAGACATGGAGGAGGTAACAGAGGGGAGGGGGAAGGGGGGAGTGCTGCACACAGATCTGGGACCATGGTTAAACAGAGTCACTAACAGA
Source organism: Hymenochirus boettgeri (assembly GCA_019447015.1). Classification (NCBI taxonomy): domain Eukaryota; kingdom Metazoa; phylum Chordata; class Amphibia; order Anura; family Pipidae; genus Hymenochirus; species Hymenochirus boettgeri. The sequence continues at coordinate 68,285,668 of CM033471.1, forward strand.
GATAGGATTAAGGCAGCACAGAGTACATGAATTTAACTTTGCAAAAGGGGCAATGTGTTCTTTTCACTATAGATGCCCTTTAAACAGTTAAATGCATTGGAACTACTTCACCAAGCCATCACAAATTTATTTTTAAATCAGTAACACAGAAGGATCTGTTGTGTATTGTTCCACACTCTAGATTAAATTGTACCTTTAGATACAGAAAGTTCCCACTGCTCCAAAACTTTTTTAGATTTTAAATCTGAGCTATAAATCATCATTCGAAATCACAACATTTACAGGGAAATACCGGTCATTCCAGAAGCAGAAATTATACTATGTGACCCATCCCTGACCTCTTACTAAAATCTTTGCCTACCTGCCAGCACACTTTCTGTAACAATTAAGAGATTCAGCAGATAAAAGAAAGAAGGGGAGGGAGAAGTAGATGTGGTGAGCAGCGCAGTGTCCGTGGTGAGGCTGTGCAGAACTTATAAGTGTCACAGACACTACAAGAAGGCAGTGAGTAATGGAGGTGGGGGGCAGTTAGGATCACTCACCAAAGATTAATAATTTAATGACAAAGCAAGCATATATAAATATGTGAGTAACCATTTTACTTCTCTCAAATTGTAGTTTCAGAAAAAGAAAAGTTGTTTCTGTGAGTATAGTGATCCTTTAAACAATAACTATCCATCAAACCATCTTCAAAAACATCATAATCCCAGGTTTTTCTGTGGCGTAAGGATATTAAAACAAAAGATACCCAGACACAAATGCCTTTAAATTGGACTTCAAATAGTTTTTTTGCTCATATTTTTCTTTTTTCTCCTAAAATATGAAACTAGAGACAAATTTAAAGAGTTTCAAAGAAATACAGTAGCAGAAGGTCCAAAACCAACACAAACATGACAAGCTAGGGTCTTCTAGATAATACAGTATCTCTCATGGATGGGTGGACAGAGATGTGGCCAGCAAGTAACCTCAAAAGGGACCAATATATAAGGTTATTACATCAAAAATGTCGGTCAGTTATTTATTTTGAACAATTTTTGAACTAAACAAACCCAATCTCAGAAACTTCTGCCCACAAACTATATATTTTTTGAACTTATACACCTATAGCTACATATTGGTGGCTTTCTTCATGCATACATACAAGATTACAAATGTTGTTCTGCATTGAAATGATTTTAGGAGAATTTCTGAGAAAACCAATTTATATTTAGAAATGTTACCCAAATCCACATGACAGAAAAATTCACGTCCTGAAACAATAAGTAGACAACACATGACACAGACATGGCCAGCAACATTCACCAAATAAAAACAATGCAAAAGGCCCATTGGAGCAAAAAAAATTCAACCACCACTGTATTTGAAAATGTGTCAGGTTTTTAAAACTAAAATCCCCTTAATACATAATGGAGAATTCCATGTGTGTTTCTTCTTAGAATTTTGTTGATTTTCTGAAAAATGGAAAGGAAACATGATTCAAAAACATGATTTAAAGTTAGAAATCTTGCCTAAACCCCTAAATCAATCTCCTGCACTCCCATAATAGGTAAGAAACCACACTAAATATCAATAACACAAATGTCCGCAAACAAACTGTATGACACATGCATGGGTGCACAGAAAGACATAGCATGAAACTAGCTCCAAAGGGACAATGCATAAGGGCCATTTAGCAACAACAACACAAAACAGGCACTGTATATAACCCAGAAATGCCACCGCAATATTTGTATTTTTGGAACCAACACAATTGTAGCTACATAAATATGCCATTCTTTTAAACACATGTGCAGTAATCCACACATTTGTTATGCAGGTTCACAACAGATTTTCTGCAAAACATGGAACAGATGATTCAAATTAAAAAAAAACTTTCACAATGTTCATAAACACTTAATATTGACCTCCCACGTGCTCTGAACAAAACAGTATGCCTCATGCATGGATGCATGATATATGGACAGAAAATAGCCTCTAGAGTACCCCAAAACCCCCAACTTTAAAGCTTTGCTTTATACATACGTGCGTTTGGCCAACAATCGTGCTGCGTGTGGGCACTTCGTCAGCTGAAAAGGGGATTTGGTCAGGCCTCCTTGACAGATTCGTCTGGCAGATCATCAACAAGGCCTGACTGAACGCCTGTTTTGTCGTGTATGGACAATGCCCATACACGACACGAGTACCGGCAAAATGGGTGCTCATACACATCATGTGTCGCGGGATCACACATGTATATGAGCCTTAAGGACAAGAACTTTTATATAAGCTTAAAGGGCATCTATACCGAAAAATAGGTTATTTTAAATTGACCATAACTGGAAAAATTCTTCCCAATCACTACTGTATCATTTTTTTGTTGATCTTCCTCCTATTTCTTAAGATATCCAATCTAAAACTTCTTATATTTCAGCTGTCAATCAAATTCCTTGCTCTCAAAATCTATTCTTCTGTGAGTTTTGCTGTAGCTGGAATGGTGACAGCGTTTTGACAGTTGGAATGCTGTATGCTGTGTGCAGGCTTGACAGTTGGTTTGTGGGGAAAAAAGTCAGGTCGGATGGAAGTGGAAGTGGTTAAAAGTGGGAGGGGGGATACTGCTCCTAAACAAAATGTGTGCTGGATTGAAAGCATGCAGCAACACATACAAATCAGAGTAAGTGCTACTTACATGTATTCAATTATAGATTAAGATGAGGCAAAGTCATATTTGCAGTATAGTGTCCCTTTAACATCCCTTTACATTGAAAAGATCCCTATAAATTACATATTTTTGGTACATCTTTAGCTTTGTAACAAAATTCATAGAATTTCACAGTTCCTTTCAGAAATTTGGACATTTAGCAGGTTTTCTGAAAAAGCAGACATATGGTTCAAACATACACATCTTTCCCAAACCCCTAGTACAAATAAATCTTACACGTGTCTTGAGAAAAATGGTAGCCCAATGTGAGCTGGTGGACATGGAGATGTAAAAAGAAAATACTCTCAAATAAGGACCATTAATGCTAAACCTTTTACCTCTGTATGAAAACATTGTTAAATTTTATTAAATTAAGCACCTACAGTGTCAGTCTTTTCAGAAAACATGTACCCAATAGATGACTTTGGAGCTGTGCTCTAAGACAGGGCCCACCAGGAAATCTGACACCAGGGGCCCACATAACATTTCATATCTCCATTATCACTCATTTAAATAACTTACACCTTCTGACTCCCATTGTTTATTAAAATGCATTTCTTACTGCCCATTTGAATCTGTATTTAAAGTTTAGCAGTTTTCTCTATTTTCTTGGGCAAATGGGCTGTGGGCCCCCCCGGGAATCGTCCTGTAACCTTGTGGGCCAGTCAGACACTTCTTCAGGCTAAAAATCCTTTACCTTTGAAATGCCTTGAACAAACTATTTTAAGAACATATAGGCTTGCAGAATTTCTTACATAATTAATAATATCAAGCAAAACAAAGATTTTGGTAATAGAAAAAGTACTATTTATTATATAGGATCAGTGTTGGACTGGCCCACAGGGTTAAGGGGTTATCCCCTAGTGGGACCACAGCCCATTCATCCAAGAAAATAGAGGAAACTACTTAAATTTAAATACAGAGCCAAAGGGACAGTAAGAAATGTATTCTAATAAACAAAAGATGCCAGTAGGAGTTAAAGGGCATCAATACCGAAATTATGGTTATTCTAAAACTTCTTATATTTCAGCTGTCAATCAAGTTCCTTGCTCTCAAAAACTTCTTCTGTGTGTAGTTTTACTGTAGCTGGAATGGTGACAGAGTTTTTACAGTTGGAATGCTATATGCAGGCTTGTGGGGAAAAAGTCAGGTCGGATGGAAGTCGGAGTGGTTAAAAGAGGGAGGGGGGATACTGCTCCTAAACAAAATGTGTGCTGGATTGAAGGTATGCAGCAAAACACACAAATCAGAGTAAATGCTACTTACATGTATTGAATTATAGATTAAGATGAGGCAAAGTAATTTTTTCAGTGTAGTGTTCCTTTAAGCTAGGTACACACACTAGCGATAAAACCCCGACACCAGCATTATCTGGACTTTATTGCCATTGTGTGTATAGGCTTTCCCGAATGCTGTTTCCTGATCTTTGAAAAATGACGGACAGTTTCTTGCAGATCCTGTCCTTTTTCAAAAATCTTTCCTGTGTGTACCCACCTTAAGATGGATATGTAAAGGAGTGATAATAGACATATGAAATGGTAGGTGGACCCCTAAACTTGTCCTGGTGGGCCCATGGTCTCAGAATTCCTGGTGGGCCCCAACATCACAGTCCGACACTGCTTAGGAGAAGGTTCAAGCATTTCCTGTGGTCACTGCATTCCTTGTGCATCGGTTTTGAAAACTGGTGGTTAATCGAGAGAAGTTAATTAGTATGCCAAATCAGCACACCAGGGCCCAGCATGGTAAACAGCAGCATGAATTATATTTCTCCCCATATACCATATTCTCATTGCTAACCTATCAACTATAATAATCATGGTGCCACAAACTGACACCAATGTACTGTACTGTAGGAATAAACGTTAAGAGGTCAGTTGCAGTACAATACAGCAGTACATAGTTGGTTAACTTTCTTTACACTGCTACTTTTTCCACTGGTTCAGCAGCAGGTGCGTAACTACCAATCAACTGCTTCTTAAAAACAACAGCAACAACAAAAAAAACACAGAAGTAAATATTTATTTTAGGTGAAGTACAAACTTACTCACCATATTTAAGGGATAGCTTTCATTATAAACTTTTAAGCTGCTCTTTAATTGTTCCAAATGCTCATTGCTTTCAGTTTCTCTAAAAGAAATATTTTTAATTTACAAAACAAATGAAACCTTTGTAGTTTATTCATGCAAAATGAGTCAGGCACACACAAGTCGAAGTATTACATGTAATTGCTTGTTGCCAAAAATCAGTCTAAATAAATAATCAGCATATCATTAATTTCAGACAATCCTTAATACACAGATTAGGAGGTCAGGGTTAAATATTGGTTGTAAGCCTTTCCTATCCGACAGTCTACCAATAGGTATTGCTACAGTAGGTTGGTAGATTGGTCAATAGATCTGTCAGTAGGAAAGAACTGTGTTGGCCCATGTGTACCTGCCCTAAAAGAAGTGTTCCAGCGATAACTATTAGTTTATGTAATCGCACAGTAGAGGTACACACCGAAATGGGAGCACGCAATGTGGTAAAGCTATGGAGCTACACTTGGGGCCTTCAGCTGGACCTCGTACATCCATATAGGTATATTCAAAAGAGATTAAAGTGAGCTACAACGTTCTCAACGCTACGTTGTAGCTCACTTTAATCTCTTTTGAATATACCTCTATGGATGTGCGAGGTCCAGCTGAAGGCCCAGAGTGTAGCTCCATACCTTTACCACAGGTGGTGATTGCATGCTCCCATTTCGGCGTGTACCTCTACTGTACGATTGTTGTCTGTTCTTCTATTCAGCAGGTATAGCCCAGGTTGAGCTTGTCACCTTACCAATGGATAAACGGGATACAACTCCAGGATTGGAACAGAGGAGAGGAGGTGGAAGTAATTCGGGTTATTATGACCATGCTAATAGAACAATATTAGCTAAATCTGTCTATTCTGATGATGAGGACAAGGACATATTGTTTGATGTATGTGATAAAACGGACTGTGAGAGTTTTTTTAAAACACTTGATAAATGTATACATACTGAACTATGGGATGTAAGTATGTTCGAAAATTATTTGAATGCTAAAAGGATACCACGCGGCTTGCGTTTAAAGAAGTTTCCAATTTTCCACATATTGATAAAGATTTTGTTACATTGTGGAATGAAACTCTCTCTGATTGTTCATTTAAATTGCTGAAATTGATCATCACACAACACCAAAAGAAAAATTGATGTACTAAATAGTGATATTAATAAATTAACGAGTGAATTAAAACAGTCCTTGGATAAAGACTTTGATATACAAATGGAACAGATTGATAAGAGTAAACGGAAATTGAAATCCCAAGTACGTCTAATAAAGAGAGAAAAATACTTACGTGACAAAAAGTACTATGAGTTAGATCGTGTTTACCTTTGGAGGGATACGCCAAACTTGGAGTTTAATTGAAAACCCAGACATGGTTTTGGAAAGCAAACCAGATTTCCTAATAAGAACTCTATTAATAGGAGTGGGGCTAGAGTTTCGAGTTACAGTGCTGAATTAACTGATGCAAGACTCAAAAGATCTATTCTAAAAAGAGTTCATTTTAACAACACTGAGGGTGACACTTCTGACGGTGAAACCATGTCCCAGTTTTCTCCTCCCTCCTCATCTTCTTTTTTACAGATGGAGTCCAGGACGAGTGGATCAGAGGAAGAAAAAACAGGGAGGAACTCCAGGGATCGGCTTCGCTCAAGTCGAGAACACGATTATGCCGGAGGAGACGGAACAAGAACAAAACCACGCAAGGGCAATATGAACCCAAAGAGGTTTTAGGAGCTGAGGGTTTGTATAATGTTATCAATCTCTCTAGCCAGGTACTTTCAGCATCTGAGATTAGCTTTTTGAGTAAAGGTCTGATTTATATACCAGACTCCTAATGTGATAATTTTGAGACTATAATTGACATCAATCATTTTGTTAGAAGGTTAATTCTCACTAGGCAGACCCCCGAATGGGGACATGGTAAACACTGGCTATTTGGAGACATTACGTTGTGTGTACAATTAAATGATTTGAATCAGGCTTCAATTTTGTATAATGAAAATAACGTTGTACATACTTTACAGAATAAATCGAGGTTTTATCCCCTTCAGAGTAAGGGTACTAATGTGGACATGTTTCGAAAATTATTGATTAAGGAGGTGGAGAGGATTACACACCATGAAGGTCATGTGAGTAACCGCAGAGACGTATGTAAGAATTCTAATAATAATGTACAATCTAATCTAACTAAGTCGAAGTCAAAGTCCCTACAAGATTTGTCTAGGAAAAAATCAAGATCTGGTAGTAAGATCAGCAGACAAGGGGGGGGCTGTGGTGGTCCTAGATAAAGTTGTTTATAGGAAAGAAGCCCTTAGAACACTTAGTGATGACGTAAGGTTTCCTTCCAAGTGATCCAACTAATGAATATAATGAAACTCTCCTTCATCTGACTGGGTATGGTCATTCCATAGGTGTCCTGAACGAGAAGGATACACTTATATTAACAACTGTGGTACTAGAACTCCCATCTTTTACTGGTTACCAAAAGTCCACAAATCCATTAAAAATGTAAAGGGTAGACCCATACTATCAGGAGTAGGGTCAGTAAATGAAAGATTGGCCCAGTATGTTGACAAGTTGTTATTCCCTATGGTTTTGAAGCTTCCAAGATATGTCAGGGATTCCACTGACATAATTAACAAAATTACATGGATTAATTGGAAGCCGAGTTATCTTTGGGTTACGCTTGACGTTACAGCTTTATACTCTTCCATTGAAAACGAGAGGGGTCTGAATGCTGTTGACTATTGGCTTAATAAGAATTTGTTATACGGTCGAGACCAGAATGTGTTCCTTCGTCAGTGTTTGGAATATGTTCTGCATTCTAACTTTTTTATGTTTGATAACAAATATTATCTAGAGAAGAAGGGGGCCGCAAGGGGGGCCAAATTTGCCCCATCGTATGCCAACCTCTTCATGGGGATGTGGGAACAACTGTTTATATATGGTGATTGTAATCCTTTTCTCTGCAACATTGTTGCGTATTACCGTTACATAGATGATTTGATATTAATCTGGGATGGTGAGAGCTCCCAGATCGACTCATTCGGCCAATATTGTAACAGCAGCAATTGGGGTATTACTTTTACTTCCCATATGGACAAATGGTCTATTGAATATCTTGATGCATTATTTCTATCAAATGTTGATAAAATTGAGACCAATTTGTACAGAAAAGCTATCACACGGAACACTTTGTTACATGCCCACTCCAATCATCCTCAAACAGTTGTACAAGGAATACCCTATGGGCAATTTATTCGCCTGAGATGTATTTGTTCGTCTTGGGACTCAATTCAGTCCCAAGCTATGAGTTTGTGGGACCGTTTTGTGGAGAGAGGGTATGATAGTTCGAATATCAAAAAGGCCTATGACAGAGCTGTTCTAAGTGACAGAAGTAAATTATTAATACCTAATAAGAATAAAAATAAAGAGAGAAATCAGAATAGCGCTGAGCATTCACTCTCCTCTCCTCCATTGGTTTTGACCTATACTAAAGCTGTACATAAAGTTTGCAGAGCTGCTAAAAATCTATGGCCCATATTGTTACAGGACCCCGTTTTGGGGAAATTGTTACCAAGTCGACCTAATTTTTCATTTCGCAGAGCTAGAAATGTTGGGACGTATGTAGCACCCAGCCACGTCCAATTTGGGAACAATACTACTTGTACTTGGCTTGAATATCCTGGTTGCTATAAATGTGGCCAAAGTAGGTGCACAATGTGTCCTTTTTTGATGAGTTCTAAGGAGTTCAGGAGCATACACAACAGAACTTTAAAATGAGGTTCTACTCTAATTGTAAGACCTTGTATGTTGTGTATTTGGCAACATGCGAATGCCATCTGCAATACGTGGGTAAAACTATTAGACAAGCCTCTAAATGTTTTGCTGAACATATAGGGGCTAAGACTAGAGGAGATTTAAGCTCAGCAATAGCAAAACATCTAATAGAGGCTCATGAAGGACGTAAGTGCATCAAATTCCAGATTATAGATAGGGTGATGAATATGGTTCATAATGGAGATAGACATAAGGCCTTACTTAAACGGGAGGGTTTTTGGATTAATAAATTGGGTACTATAGTCCCATGTGGACTTAACAGAGAATGGGAGGTTTCTTGCTTTCTGGATATGTAATTCCAGTCCACACTCCACCTACTTATCGAGCTCAAGATTGTCCAGCTCTATATACATTGAGGGATATATCTTTTACGAGGGATGTACTTTATGCTTTTAAGAGGTTGCGAGTACGTAACTAACTCTTAATGTTTATATATTGACTAATTTTATTTATCTCAGAGATTACTTTACTCGCTGTGATTATATGATCTTCTCTGGGTAGTGTTCCCCTTCTGTGGTAGTTACCCTTTATAGTAATTCTGTATCTCTTCTGTTTCTCTTTATATTCACGCTCTGGGCAACTATGTATATTTTCCATCTCCTGATGATACACAGTTCCGAGTGTCTATACATAATTGATTTATGATGTTTATATATATTGACTAATTCTATTTATTTAACTCAAAGACTACTCTACTCACTGTGATTATATGATCTTTTTGCTTTTTTGTGAGTGTTTTCCCATTTTTGTGCTAGTTACCCTTTATAGTTATTACGTTTCTTTTTTGTTCCTATTAACAAGAGATGTATATTTTTCATCTCTTGATGATACAAAGTTCCCAAGTGTCTATACACTTTGATACTATCCGATTTAGAAGTCGTCTCTTCTCAACATAACAGCTACTATTGGTCTAATTACTATATTTTGTATACATAATGTACATATGTTTTTCTACATTATGTTTTTTTTATTACCCCTTTTTTACCCATGTTTTTTCACTTTGCGTTGTATAATGTTATCCTTCTTGGGTGTTTCCTTAAGGAATTATTTGTGTGCAAACACATTTTTACTAGTATAATACTTGTGTGTAAACATATTTCTACAATTTTAATCCTTTTCCCATCAGTGATTATAATGGGTTAATTTTTGTTTTGGTGTTCTTCTCCCCTCCCACTTTCCTTTTCTCCTCCTCCCCCTCCTCTTTTTCTTGTTAAGTTTATGGTGATTATTGATTACTGTTTAATTTCAGCCACCTGCGTGCGGTTTTTGGGAGTGTTTTATAAGGAGTCAGGGGGGAGTGGCACTTTGCCTCTGAGGAAGTGACTCTTGCATCACGAAACGCGTAATGTGGTGCCTCACCTGCACGCTCCTCTCCTCTTGTGTGTCCATGTATCCTAGCGGTATAGAGCTGTGTGTTTTTTACTTTGTAAAACTAATAAAGACTGACTATTTGGTATGTACGTTGTAGCTCACTTTAATCTCTTTTGAATATTAGTTTACGTAACTATTAAGCAGTGGCCACACTACAGCGAGTAGGAGCAGACCAGAAATGCATGCAATTGCGAGCACAATGTTGTGCAATCGGAGATCATGTGATTGCGCAATAAATGCAGGTTGCAGTGCAACGCACGCCAGCGCACCTAGTGTGGCCACACCAATTGGCCAACACTAGTGTGGGCTTTTTAATACGCAATCGAATTGTGCTTTAAAATGTTGCAGTGCTAACTAATTAGCTAAATTACTTTTTCCTATTCATAACTCTTGATAAAAGTAATATTTTATAAAATAAAAGCTATTACAACCAACCTTGCACTTTCACCTAAGGCATGTTCTTGCCTACTTGCTTCAATTTTCTCTTCAATTCTTCCCAAGACTTTTTTTTTAAACATTCTGGCCTCTAGAAAAAATATAAAAATAAAAAAAATGGAAAAAAGTTACAAACACAAAACAGCATTTGTCATCTTCATTTTCTGGGAGTCAACATTTGGATTAACAAAAGAAACCGTTATAATTTTACCGCTATATATATTAGACACACAAAGAACATAATTGGTATGTATGTATGTATAATTTTATTTATATAGAGCCATTTGGCTATGCAGTGCTGTACATTATAAAATACAGAGTATACAAACGGGGATAAATGCAAGCCATTATACAGATAAATTAAATTTACATAAAGTTTCAAAGGTTAAGACAACCGGAAGAAGAAACAGCGGTGATCAACCTGTCCAAAGTTAGTTTGTCTACTGCAGAGGTATCCCTTCTATCGAAAGGACTGGGGTCTTTTCCCACTACAAGACTTGATCCATTTAAACTGGACATTGACTTGTACAAATTTTTTCGACGTTTGCAACTGAAGGTGCACTTTCTACACAAAACCCATTAATCCACGAGAGACACTGAGTCTGGGAGATTGTCTCCATATAGACTGGGGCTATTTTCAAGTCAAGTCATTTTATGCCTCCCACTACTTATGTGGGAGTGGAAAGCTTTATCACCCAAGTAAAATATGATATGTTGTTTACTATGCAAAAGATTGATGGTTTGTTCTTGAAGCACAATTTAACCGTGGTCGCATGGCAAGCTTTACGACTATTGAAGCAGAGGTCTGAGATCACGATCAAGCCCTTGGATAAAGGGGGCACGATCATGGTATTGGACACTGCATACTATTTGTGTGAGATACTTGGTCAGCTTGGTGAGGTTTATTTCAAGGTACCAAGAGATCCCATAGTGGATATAAAGAAAGAAATTGATACCTTTCTCACCAGAATGACCAAGTCCCTCATCATCTCGGAGGAACTTTAAAAGGTGCTTACTGTGTCCCATCCCATTACGTCTGTGTTGTATGCCCTGCCCAAGGTTCACGAGGATCCCATCCAGCCCCCTGGTAGGCCAATAGTGCCTGGCATAGGTTCTGTTTTCAGTCCTATGGCCTCCATGCTGGATGGCATTCATGCACCCTTGGTGCAGGGCACGCAGTCTTATTTGAGGGATACATCCCAATTTTTTAGAGAGATTGAGAAATGTTGTGATAGAGGATTGGGACCAAGTGGTTATAGCGACTATGTATGTAACTTTGCTTTATACTTCCATACCCCATGGTGACAGAATTGCATCTTGCTGTAAGTTGCTGCGGAAGTTATAATGTACAGCACATTGATTTTTTTTACTGAATGCTTGAGACTAATTTTGAAAAGGTCAAACTAAGTTTGATGATGCATATTATATGCAAATGAGGGGAACCGCGATGGGATCCAACGTCGCTCTGTCATACGCCAATGCCCTTATGGCGTGGCTTGAGGGGGACATCATCTATGTTTTAACATCCTTCACCAGGCATTGTCTTGCCTGTTGGAGATACATAGATGATGTCTTCCTCATATGGCGGGGCGACGTTGGTTCCTTACCGTTGTTCCATCAACAAGTTGAACTACACCGTGTCATCAGTTTCTCCCTAGAGTTTAGTAAATTTGAGATTAATTTTTTGGATGTGAAGGTGAAAATAGATGGAGGATTTGAAATGGAACTGTATAGCAAACTGACTGATCAGAACCAACTTCTGTCTTATGGGAGCTTTCATCCTTCCTATGTTAGGAAGCCTATTCCAATCAGTCAATTTAAGAGGATCAACAGAATTGCAAGTAAACATGATCAGAGAGTAAAGCAATGTGATCAGATGTATTAAAAGTTCTTCGATAGGGGTTATCCCTGTGAAATACTTGATGTAGCCATCCATAAAGCAAAAGAGACAGGAAAGGAAAAAGAGGACCCCCTAGTAAGATAATACCGCATGTAATGGATAACGTAGTAGGCAGTGAACTTGTGAGTGAAACAATCAGAAGAAATTGGCACATGGTTAGTTGTATGTGTCCTAAGTTAGAGGAGTTTAGAGCCCCTCCGATAATACCATACAGAAAGGGTTTCACACCGGGTAATAGCCTGGTAAGATCTGCGTTCAAAAGGGTCAATGTAGAGAGGGATAAGTTCCTTGGAAAAAAAGAACATGGATGTATCCCTGACTGCATTGTACACAGTGTAAATATGTGGACAAAGGCCCCGTGTTTAAACACCCCAAGATAGGTAAAGAGTACCTTAGTAGAGAACTGGGCACATGTAACATCATATGTGGTATATGTTCTGTGGTGCCCCTGTGGCCACTTATATGTGGGAGAGACTAACCAAATGGTAAAATCGTGCATCTCAGAACACCGATCCAGCATTAAGAAAAAGGCTGTAAAATTGCCATTGCCATACAGAAAATGACCTCAAGTTTACTAGAAAATACTGGAAATGGTCCCTATCCCCGATAGAGGAGGAGATATTCTTTCATTCTTTTTTTTTTTTACTTTGTTTATTTATTAAGGGCATCAAAAAATACAATACAAAATCTGTTGTTATTCATATGATACATATGGGTATTCAGTGATAAAACAGTTTACACAGTAAATTGTCACATTTATTGAGTCAATTTGATATGCTTTGAAAAGAGGGATAATAGCATTTTTCTATGTTGAATCCATACCTCTCTTTATACAAGAAAATACCATGCTGGCTCTGGCTGTTGCCACCTGGCACTGCTTGCTTCCTTTAAGTTTGTCATCCACCAAAACCAAGATCCCTTTGCAACAGGGATTCACTTAACACAGAGCCATTTACAGCACAGAGATTTTTAACTCCAAAATGCATCACCTTACATTTCTCAACACTGAATGTCATCTGCCACTAAGCAGCCCAATGTGACAGATTATACCAATCTAAGTGATTGGTAAAAATAAATGAAGAAAAACAAATATTTTCAAATGTTAAAGAACTAAACACTCTAAACTCTAAATACTGCTTTGGGACTTACCTGAAGGTGTATAATCCCCAAAATATTGTGGACTTTGTCCTTTATGTCTAAAGTAAACACAGGTGTGTGTTCCTGCTTTGGGCTAGGTTCAGACAAATGCTTTGTTGCCATTTGACAGCATTTCAAAATGTTTCCAGATGTTTTGCTGCTCGAAAACGGTTGTATGCAGCATAGTAAAAACACCACCAAACCACGAACAGCCATTTGTTTGAACCTAGCCTTGGACTAGCTGATCAACCTTGATTGAGGAGTCTGCACCTGGGGGACCTTTTAGATAACAAGGGATACCAGCGGGATACCACCTTCTATTTCAAATACCTATACTCCAGGAATCTCGCTACTGATTAAATTGTTTGCAATAGATCTGGTGCATCTAATTTTAAGGTAGTGCTAAATGTTCAAGTTTATTTTTTAATAAGCCAGTCAGCATCACTGGGTACTGTAGACATAATTCAGGTTTACCAACAGGATTCATTAAATCCTATTAGCTTGATAATGCCAACACTGCACAAGAAACAATTATGGTTGCTCTTTCATTTAAGGGGAACTGTAGTCTCTATGCAAATGGCTTTTTAAAAGGACACACTACTACCTTTAGAAATGACTTCAGGTTCATGGTCCAGTTACTGCTACAGCAGTATAAAGGGTGTTTTTTCCTACTAGCACTTTGAGCTGTAACATCACCAGGACTTGAGGTCTGCCACCAAGTTTAAGGTTGGAGCATGCCCACTTCTGGGACAGAGCTTCATCAGCTGCATTATAAGCCCTGCCCCCGAACTTCCAAATAATTTTTAAAGCTAGCAGAAAAGATCGATTTGGGGGGTGATGGGACTTATGACAGCTTATAAAACATGTCTTTCACAGTGACAGGGCAGTCTGGAAAGTGTAAATATCTCCGGATCGGACATACAGACGATCAGACACATTGGAAAATCCTGATTGATCGTGCGGATCCCTATGGGACCGCACGGTCGATCGTTCGCAAATTCGTCCGCGGACGAATTTGCCGCAACTGACAGACATTTGTCCCGGCAAATAGTCCCTCCATGTGTACCCAGCCTAAAAAACACAATGGGCCTTATTCAATAGAAGGCGTAACATATTTCCCATGTTCTTAAAGGGATAGTTCAGTGCAAATTATCAATATTTGTTAAATTGTTAGTTTGTGTAATGCCTTCTTGGTTATTCTACATATTCTCTCCCATTTTGAAAAATCAGTTGATTTCATACCCTTTGCTGTTCCCTGTTGTTGAAATTAGTGAGCTGACATTTCAGGTTCTAACGTTCCTTCTTTTTTCCAGGCATGTTCCTAACGGTTATTTCTACTGATTGGCTGTTGGATGGGTCAAAGATGCTCAGATTTCTACTGAGCAACTGAATCAACCAAGGCGCTGGGTCAAGGGCAAAACCATAACGGTCTCTACTAGGGGTCCTGCAAACAGGAAGTCAGTATTTCGGTTGCATTTATTTATACACAGACAAAATGCTGAATGGGCAGACTAAGGTCATTGGGATTGAAAATGACTGCTCTTTTTTCTTAAAAGGATATGTATTTGCACTGAACTTCCCCTTTAAAGGGATGCTAAACTGAAAAAAATTACTTGCCTTTATCCTTTTCTATATTTTTAATGCTGCCAGGAACTTGATTCCTTTTTACTCTCAGTGCTCCTTGTCACTATTTCTCCACATGTCCTGTTCAGCTCACTCCTAGTTAGTATGCATGTCTTCTCTCTATGTATTCACCCCCTTCCAAAACTGAGGCACAGCTAGAGTGTGGAGCATGTGCAGTGGGGATGATCTGTGCCTCACTACAGCCAATAGCAGTCACCCAGTGATTTTGTATTATAGTGAAAGTAAAACTGCTTTGCTATGGGAAGGTAAGCAGCACTTGGAGATGTAATAACTGCTTAGTCATGCACTGACAGAGAAATAAGCTTTACTTTTTTAGAATAGATAGTTTCTACATGTAGTGGTCTAGGGGGAGGAGCTATGTGATTGACAGTTCTTTACTGACTAGCATTGCCCCGCCCTTTTTAAAAAGCAAAACTCCCAGAGCTAAGAAACAAGGGATAGGAAGGTCAGAGAAGAAAAATTAAAAGCAGATTTAAGATTGGTGTTATTTAATCCTAATTACAGTGTGATTAGTTTAAAAATGTCTGCTGTTGTGTGTTGGTAGGGGGGGGAGAGAATGTGCTGGTGGTGCCAGGGGTGTGTGCTTGTGACGGCAGAGGGGATGTGCTGGTGGTGCCAGGGGGTGTGTTGGTGGTGCCCGAGGGATGGGCTGGTGGTGCCAGGGGGAGGGATATGTGCTATGTATGACAACTGTAGCTGAGTCCCGGGGGGATTTGTGTGTTGTGGTGATTTGTGTGTTGTGGTGCCGGGGGAGGGATATGTGCTATATGAATAACATGACAGCTACAATATTGATATTTGTGTATGGATGGAAAATCTGACTTGGGCCCCATTTGGTTTTAATCTGGCTGTTTCCACATGTCCCAAGGCTATAGCGCTGTCTCATTTTACAGTACATTCTCTACCGGCCTTTTCAGTAATTTTAATCTTTACCAATGATGAGTCACAACATAGTGCTGCTATATTACATAGTGGGTATAGCACAAGGTATAACAAGCCATTTCATTGGTGTTCATTAGTAGACACACGCCCCTTGCAGCAGCTGTAATGCTTCTCTGGTAAAATCGCTAGGTCATTTCAAATGCCCACAGCGCCCCCTGTGTCACGCAGAGTGAAGGGGTCGGAAAGTTAGTGAAACGGCATCTAATACCCCCTTATAGTAGATTGTGGATAATGAGGCGGATATCGCTTGTACGGAACACACTATAGTTCGTACTTTGCAATGGGCGCTGCTGTTTATATTTCCCCTTTGCTGCCTTACGGCTATTACAATCCGCAGGGTCCGCCCGAGGATCCGGTGACGACCGACCAATTCGCCTCAGCCGCATCCCAAACATAGCGGCAACGCAGCTCAACCACCTCCGCGAAAAGTAGTCCAGAGGTAAAAGTGGGCGGAGACAAGGGAAGCTCAGGTAAAGTAGGCGGAGCGCTATGGAATTGACCTGGTTAAAGTTAAAGGGATAGTCTGTTTGGCCAGAAAGCCCCATATATTTACATTGAGTTATACTATAGAGCCTATTAATTGTAAAGGCAGTGTTTAAAATGGCATTTTTTTTGTTTATTGAACTTTTATAACTTTTATAACTTTTTATAAATTTAATATAATATATTAATATATATTAATGAATTTAACATGCTAATTAATACTGACCCTTTATAATCAGATACTCAGTGCCAGTTTAAAGGCAACTATAACTTTTTACTTTTATTTTTTTTTCTTTTATGGATAAGATATTTAAAAACCCACAGGGTTTGATATTGTATCCCAGAGTATATCTGTTGTATTTAATACAACTGGAGGTGCACTCTAATCCAAACTTCGGGTGCAGATGCCTCAATTGGTTTTCCCTGTAACCATAACTGTAATAGCAAGCATCAAAAAGCAGAGGATCGCACTCCAATCAATTTAAAAGGTATGTCCACCCTTAAATCAAATTTTTAATATAGCCTTCCCCCTGGTCCCCCAGCCCCAACCGCATAATTTTTATTTTAAGAAAGCTCCCCAAACTCTTACTTACTTTCCTCCTTACTTTCCCCCTCTTTCCTCCGCCACGCTCCCGGCCCTCTGCTTGCGAGAAATGCAAGCAGAGGGGCGGGACCAGCAGCCGCGTCTGTGATTGGCTGAGCGGCAGCCAATCATAGACGCGGCTGCCGGCAGCTCACTTCAGCGGAGGAAAGAGGAGAGGTAAGTAAGAGTTTGGGGAGCTTTCTTAAAAATTATGCGGTTGGGGCTGGGGGACCAGTGGGATTACTATACTAAAGGGGTTAAATGCTAGGGGGAGGGAAACGGGAGAGGGAGGGGGAGAAGGGCTGCAGTATGCATGCCAAACCTCTCCCGGAGGCCAGGGAGGAGGCAGAGTCCTATATGGACTCTGCTATCCTCCTGGTGGGCAGTTTTTGGGACTTAGTGGGGGGACTACAGGAGAACCCTATGGAGCTGGGATGTTAGGTAAGGATTAAACTACACTACATGGTGGGGCCAGTAGTGGGGGGGATTATAGTTTTGGGGGTGGACATGCCCTTTAAAGTCTTTATTGTGAACCACACATCACATGTGTGTGGTTCACAATAAAGACTTTAAATTGATTGGAGTGTGATCCTCTGCTTTTTGATGCTTGCTATATCTGTTGTATTCAATTAGATCAACTGGACTTGAAGTTTAGTTCTTGAAGACGTTTCGCTAGTCATCCGACTGGCTTTCTCAATTCAGAATGACTTGTACAAGAATCTGTGGCAATTATGTACCCTGGAAAATCCCAATTAGCATATCACAGCCAGGTGTTAAGGGCGTGATTGGATAGTGGTTAAGGGCTGTTATAGGAACGCCCAGAGTAAGGTGTCAAAACAGCATTGTACATGGCAGACAGTTGGTGTCGAACCCCCCCCCCCCCCTCTATTTAGGCTTGGTTTCTTTATTTTCACATAAATGGCCTCCTTGACACCTCTCTTGAACTAGTTGAACTTTGTAAAAGTGCTGTCTTGGCCTAGCCATTTTCTCACCATTATAACAGCCTCCTTGGTGGGTATACAGATGAAGAGAGATGTCACATTATAGGACACCATAGTTTCTTCTGCACCGAGTACTATATATTCAATCTTATTGGTGAAATCCTGAGAGTTCTGGATGTGATGCTTAGAACTTCCCACCAATGGTCCTTAGATGTTGGCTAGGTATTTTGCCACTTTGTATTTTACAGAGTTGCTGCTGCTGACTATTGGTCTTAGTGGTGTATCTTATGTATCTTTGGGAGTCCATATATGCATGGATGTGCCTTTATCCTTTTGAAGCTGTTGTAGTATGTCTATGAGCTTTTTCTTGTAACCGCTGGTGGGATCCCTTGTTAAAGCCTCATATGTGTTGTTATCGGCCAGGAGCATGGTCACCTTAGCATGGTAGTCTGAGGTGTTGAGTACCAATGTGCATCTTCCATTGTCTGCCGGTAGAATGGTGATACTGGAATCTTTCTTGAGGGATGTTAAGGCTCTTCTTTCCTGTGTGGTCAGGTTAGATGAATCCTTACCCTGGGCATTCCTATAACACCTCTTAGCCACTATGCAATCACGCCCTTAACACCTGGTTGTGATATGCTAATTGGGATTTTCCAGGGTACATAATTGCCACAGATTCTTGTACAAGTCATTCTGAATTGAGAAAGCCAGTCGGATGACTAGCGAAACGTCTGCAAGAACTAACTTCAAGTCCAGTTGATCTAATTGAATACAACAGATATACCATGACCTGGATGAATGAGAACCTTCACAAGCGTATCCCAGAGTGGACTGCGTTGAATCCTTACACCTTATGTATAGTTTAGTATAGTGGAGGGCCGGCAGGTAAGTTCATCTGTGTAACCCAGAGCGTTCTATTATTACCATTGAGGTGGGAATAAGCGATCTTATCTCCCTGTGAATAATAGATACAGATTTAAGGTACATGAGTTCATCAGTTTTGAGCATTTACCGACTTGGCTGCTATGAGGATTTTAGCCTCCGGGTTTTTTTGTTGATAATTGAATGGGGCCACAGCCTCAGGAAATTGACCTGCTGCAAACTTCCATTGCATTAAATACTTGCTGTATGGCTAAACTGAAATCAATGCAGCTTGCATTACACTTCTAAGGGCTAGGCCACACAAGCGCTTTTTTCAGGCGATTGCAATTTTCCAATTGTATTGAAATCACAGCAACACACCAAATACTTGCGATCTTGCAATCACATGCGTTTTCAGAATGAAAATGGACAAATTGCAAGTGCAAACGCTTGCAAATGGCGTGCAATTGTTTGTGCGATTCAGGTGCGTTGCAGTGTGGCTATGCCCTAAATGTACATTGCAGCACGACACACACTAATATAAATGGTAGAGAGCAGAAATAAACACATACAAAGACACACAGGATCATTTACCCAGAGTCGATATCGCTTTGTGTAAATGTCCTGTTCGCGATTCAATATCACGTTTGCAAATGTGGGTAAATCTCGGCAAGGGATTTACCCACTGCGGGATTTTAACGCCAGCTATCTGCTGGCGTTAAAATCCTGCACTAAAACGATTTGGGAGCGTTGGATGCACGGGTGATTTTTGCATAACCCCCGCATCCAATGCTAATATGGAGTTAAAGTTGTGCTAAATGGTAGCACACCGGTTAGCACGACTTTAACTCCATATATCTTCCCAGCGATTCTGGGTAAAAAAGCCTGACAGTCTCTTGCAGAAATTCTCACAAATATAAAGGGATAACAAGTTGCTTCTTAAATACATCTGAAAAGGGTTAACACCTTCCCCCACTCAGTTTGAGCAAGAAAATCTGCCAATAATATTCACTGCTATCTCTCATGATTGGCTGGGAGACACTGACAGGTGGGGACTTAGAGTTCAACTGTTACATGCATGCAGCTTAGCATAAGGGGAGTGCAAAACAAACACAAGGTAGCTAGTTAGCATGTGCAGAAGTCGTTTTGGTACCTGGACCACCAGGAAGAGGCAACACTAGAAGCCAGCCGTGACATCATAGATTGCCAGTTCTCAGAAATGTTCTATAAATGATTTCTACACTAAGAAGCTGAATTCAGAGGTGAGAAACAAATGGTTTTACTAAGTGACAGTTATAGAGTCTATGGAGCTGCCTTTGTATTTTGGGTTTAGTTCTCCTTTAAATTTCTTAGCGTAAGCTAGGATTATTCCTCTAGTGACTGCTTTGTGAGCATCCCATACTATTGGCAGGTTAAAGAGGAACTGTGGTCCAAAAATGACTTTTGATAGGAATTGCTCTCCTGAGAGTTTTTGCAATTTATTTTCATTGTTTATTTTTTTTAGTTTTGAAGATATTTACATTTTTGTGTGTGATATGGCAGCAGCATTACCAAGTCCCCTGCACTTCCTGCTCTGAAACCTGTCAGTCAATCTGCCCTGTGTCTCCTCCCCTTTGCAGCCCCCCTGGTCCCTCCCACGCATGGACCCCATGGTCCCTCCAGTTGCTGGCCCCCCTTGGCCCATTCCCTTACAGCCCCATGTGGCCCCGCCCACTCACGGGTGTCTAAGCCCCACCCACGGGTACCTAAGCCCCCGCCCGCTCACGGGTGCCTAAGCCCCCCCAGGTGCTGTGGGCCACTCTGGACCCCCCCCGAAAACTCTGTGGAAACAGCCTTTTCAGGCAGAGTTATAACTGCTTTCACACTGTAAGAGAGAAGGGCTGTACCTTACCTTCTCTGCAGCTGCAGGTCCTTCACACAGCAGAGAGGAGGAGGGACTTCCTGTCTCCCTCACACACTGAGGGAGTCTGAGGCTGTGCTCGCCGGCGGTACTGTGCAAGAGAAGCCTCAGGAATGTCACATGTCAGCCTCCCACCCATTAACTTTCTGGTCAGTCATTTCTGTGTATCTTGGGCTGTGGAGCACGTAGAAAGGTGGTTGATGGCTCGTTTTAAAGGTAGGAAACTGGAAATCTTGTTTGGAGACCACAGTTCCCCTTTAATATCTGGTGCTTTATTATCTATGAAATAGTTGTTGAGTGTTTGTTTTATGGTTTGGCATAAGGCTTCATCTAATAGGAGAGTGTTGTTAAGTTCCTTTCTTTCGTTCTAGTCCCCAGTTAATTAGATTGGATTCTACAATTGCGTGATCTGATCAAGTAATGTCATGTATTTCGGGATGTTTAGTTTTGTCTGTTTTAGTAAATAGAAAGTCTACTCTGGAGTATGAATTGTGTGGGTGAGAGAAGAATGTGTAGTATTTTGTTGTTAGATGGTGTTCCCTCCAGATGTCTGCTAATTGGAGTCAGTCTAAGGGCACGGCCACACTGCAACGCAAATGCACATGGAATCGCATTTTTGGAGGATGGTAAGTCCCCGCCTATGAATGTTTGTCCCATGTGTGTTTCTTGTAATAGATTAAAACCTAAAGAATGGAGCCTTCGTCTGATAAGGAGCATATAGAGATGCTAAGGTGATTACAGTAGAGAATAGATTATCTTTAAACTTATGAACCTTCCTTTTGGATCTATCATTTTTCTAATCAGTTGAAACTGAATTCTTTTATGTATTAGGATTCCCACACCCTTTGCTTTTGAATCAGCATTTGCTGTAAATGTTGTAGGATAGTGTATTGATAAGTAGCATATCCGCTTTTATGTCATTATAGTTTTTGAGGGCTATTTTGAGTTCCAAATGGGGTGGGGAGTACATTTGATGTTTGTAGCCATAATTCAATATTTCCGATATAGCAATGTTGGTTTTTGGGCCTAGGCACTCTCTTTTGTGGCTATTAGCCAGTGACAAGCAAGGTGCTCCCTCACTGGGTCCTCTACCAAGCAAAGAAACTATGAGGGGCACACTAGCAAGGTGCTCCCTCTATCGGGTCCTATAGCACAAGCAAAGAAACTATGAGGGGCACACTTGAAGTGTGAATCACCAAGTCTTTATTTAATCACAAGCACACGTTTCAGGGATCACTATGTCCCCTACACCTGATGAATAATATTGTAATATTTCCGATATACACTTACTTCTTCTCTTCCAACCTTAGAGGAGAGGATTATTTCCGAGTCCTCTGATATTACCTATTTGTGAACAATGCACCAGTTTTTACACTCTTAGTTTAGAGAATCACTATTATATTCAGGGACACTGGGTACATCTGATTTCTGAGTGTCCTTATTCATGGATTTGGGTATTTTGTGAAATTGCACCTCTGCATCTAGCTTTAGATGGCAAATGATTGTTGATGTGTTTTAAACTGTCATAAGCCCAGCCCCCCAAAACTTGCAATCAATAAAAACTTAATTTCAGGCTTGTGGCAAGCTTTAAAAATGATAAAGAAGTTTGGGGGCTGGGCTTATGCTGCTGATGAGGTAGCAGGACACAAGTGGGTATACTCAAGCCAGAGGCTTGCAGGTGCTTTCACAGCTCACTGTGTAAGCAGGAAGTACCAACCTTTATACTGCTGTAAGTTTGGATAAATTGCATATCCTGGAACTTAAGGGCATGTCCACCCCAAAACTATAATCCCCCCCCACTACTGGCCCCACCATGTAGTGTAGTAAAATCCTTACCTCACATCCCAGCTCCATATGGTTCTCCTGTAGTCCCCCCCAAAGTCCCCAAAACTGCCCACCAGGAGGATAGCAGAGTCCATATAGGACTCTGCCTCCTATCTGGCCTCCAGGTGAAGTTTGGTATGCATACTGCAGCCCTTCTCCATCCTCCCTCTCCCTCCCGTTTTGCTATTCCTCCCCCTACCATAAAACCCCTTGCCCATTTAATAGAATATGTTCCCCCAGCCCCAAACGCAAAAAAATTATTTTAAGAAAGTCCCCAGAACTGTACTTACCTTCCCTCTCTCCACCGGCATTCTGAGAAGCCAGCAGCCGCGTCCGTGATTGGCTGCCTCTTTAATGTGAGAGGAAAGTGTTTACCAATTTGAAATTTCTGCTGGTTAGAAACATTTGTCCTTGTATGTATATAAATTTTATCAGTTGCAGAAGCAAATTCAAATTTTGCCCCAATTCCCTTTAGTAAAGGGAGAAGCGTTGCATAAAACTTTATCTAAAATATATTTACCATACATTAAAGGGCATGGCATATCCACCCTTCCTAATAACTTTTGACATAATGTTCTCCTTGCTCCCCCAGCCCCAACCGCTATATTTGTATAGACAGAAAGTGCCCCGATAGTTACTTACCTTCCCTCTTTTCTCCGTGGTACTGCCAGGCCCTCTGCTTGCGCGAAAATGCAAGCAGGGGACCGGACCAGCAGTTTTGTCTGTGATTGGCTGAGAGGCAGCCAATCACGGACGCGGCTGCCGATAGTCATGAATGGCGGAGGAAAGAGGGAAGGTAAGTTACTATCGGGGCACTTTCTTGTGTATACAAATATAGCGGTTGGGGCTGGGGGAGCAAGGAGAACATTATGTCAAAAGTTTTTTGAGCTAGGGGGAGGGAGACCAAATAGGGAGGGAGAGGGTGGAGAGGTAGGGGGAGATGGCTGCAGTGCGCATGCACTGACCTCATTCTCTGCTATCCTCCTGGTGGCCATTTTTTTGGACTTTGGGGGGGGGGGGGATTACAGGAGAACCATATGGAGCTGAATGTAAGGTAGAGTTACCGTATATACTCGAGTATAAGCCGACCCGAGTATAAGCCGAGGTACCTATTTTTTACCTCAAAAAGTAAGAACCCATGATTGACTCGAGATAGCCGAGGATTGAAATTATGGGAACTCGCTGTCCATAAAAAAGCCTCATTCCTTGGCACTCCAGATGTTTTGGAAACTACAACTACCACATGCTTTATTAGCTGGAGTTGTAGTTTCCAAACCCCTTTAGTGCCAAGGAATGAGGCTTTTTTATGGACACAACCCCCCCCCCAAAAACATTCCCCCTTAGAGAGCCCCCCAGTTCAGGGAGTGAGGTGGTAAATCTTTACAAAATCTGCTGCTGCTTACCGGTACTTCTCTATGTAACCAGCTACCGGTAACTTATAATTCTCTGGGTCCTGCTGGCACCTGCACGCTGCCTGCATGTCTGTACTCGGCGGCTGTACTGTCCGCGCCGAGTAGTGGTTCCGGCCTGCTGGCATCTGCACACTGCTCTGCATGTCCGTACTCGCCGGCTGTCTAACTCGCCGGCGCCGAGTAGTGACGTCACTACTCGGCGGCGGGCAGTAAGTTAGACCGGCGAGTACGGACATGCGAAGCAGCGTGCAGAGTGCCAGCAGGATCCACACAACATGCAGCGCAGCGCAGCAGGATCCATAGAATTAAGTTACAGGTGCTGTTACATAGAGAAGTACCGGTAAGCAGCAGCAGATTGTGAAAATTTACCATGACCCGAGTATAAGCCGAGGTCGGGGTTTGAGGCTATTTTTAAAGCCTGAAAACCTTGGCTTATACTCGAGTATATACGGTAAACTACACTACACATTGGGGCCAGTAGTGGGGGGAATTATAGTTTTGGGGGTGGACATGCCCTTTAAGTATTACAGACATATTTTTTCTACAGTTTTGTGTTAAAACCTTGGGCATTTTCAGGGACCAAAACTTAATTTGATCATCTACAGTGTGCCTAAAAATTAAAAGAGACCTAAAGACTACTTTTAAATTAAATGTGTAACCAATCAGTAGTAGAAAACCCTTTGGACATCAAGCAACTCCCCACAGCATTGCAATTAACTTATGTGTTTATTATAGTCTCACACAACATGTTTCGGGCACTTGGCCCTTTTTCCAAAATGATGATTGGTTACATGTTTGCTTTGATGTTTGGAACCGACATTGGATGGACCTGAGACAGCAGAGAGTTGTATGGGTGCTGGTACATAAATTAAGTTCAGGTGATTAATCATGTAATAATAGGGTAGTGTTAATACCTGAGGTATTTGCAGGGACAGAAACTAAAATCTCTATAGGTCAGAGATTGGGAACAAAAGGTGTCGTTTTATTAACATTTTCCCTATATCTTATTAACATTCTCTATGCCCTTTACCTGTTGTAAGGTGAGGAGTATACTAATTAAGTACCTTCCCAAAGACAATTCACGTCTTACATTTAATGAAGTTTATACTGTTGGATTCACCACCACCCCTTGGCCATTGAACTGGTTCAAAACAAAAATATTGTTTCATCTTTATAACTGTTACTTCAGTTCAGAAATGGCCATTCAGTCAGGGCTCATTGATGATCCGCCTGGCGGATTGGGCAACGAGCCCCGACCGAATGGGCCTTTCATGATTGTACATGTGTATGCACGTTAAGTGGGTCCTGATTGCTGGAATAGCATTCAAAAGCAAATGGGGACATTCACAAAGTCACAGTTTTAATTAATGCTGTAAGGATCAAAATGAAGTAGACTTTACAGAGCACCTTTGTGTGTAATATCAAAATGACATTGTTCTAGTCTGTATTGTAAGTATACAACTCAAATAATAAGAACAGTTTTATATTCATACTTATTTTATTGGAAATAATCTTTTTTTTTCTTCTTAAATTTACATTTTTCACATTCTATACAGCTGATGCAATATTAAATGCAATATAAAAAGACATTTATACCTGCAGAAGACAGATCAATCAGTTGAGAGATTCGTGCATTAATTCCTAATTTACCCAATCTATGATTTTGCTTACTTTCTGTCTAAAAATTGATCTTACAGAAAACACTGCCCCTATTTCAGCAGCCATGGTTTTCAGCAGCAGTATTGTGAATCTTAAAGGACAAGTCCAGCCCCAAAATGAAAACTTACATACAGGCAAATCACCCCGCAAAACCCTAAACGGTAATAGTTTGAAATCTGAAATATATAAGTCTAACCTGAAATCCTCTGAAATGTCCTGTTTCCCCTGTTTTTGCTTTCTGGTTCTTCCAGTTAGCAACTGTCAGTTATAGATTTGACAGTTAACATCACAGCCAATGACTGAATGTTAATCCCCTGTCTGCCTCTTCTGAGCATGCCCAGGCTCAGTACAGGCTCAGTACAGGTTTCTAAATTGCTCAGTTTCCATGAGGCATCCGGAAGCATAGCAGGCATACAGTAATGAATTCAAAGGGCAAAGTAGAATATATCAAAATATTTTAAAGAGGCCATTCTTTCTAAAAGATGTTCTTATGAGGGTGGAGTTGTCCTTTAATTACTTTTTCATCTGTCTTGAAAATAACACCATGCTTATTAATACTGGGGGAAAATGGACATGATTAATGTAACCATGCCATTTTATTTCCTTTTTTTTTGTTCATTTGCCTTTACATTTCCATCAATGTGGTAATAACTCTTAAAATTCCAGAACACAAAAATATAGTAAGTTTTACTGTGCATGTCAGTTGTCTTTAACTTTAAGAATGTAACAGTGTTTAGACTGAAATGCTAGAATAAAGCTCTTCTATCTGCCATTTAAAAAAGTCTCTTAGTTCTGGCCTTTTGGCTTTTAGTGTTGGAGTCAACAAACCATTTTGAATGGAGAACATGTCCATGTGAATGTGAATTCCTTTAACCTGTGAAAGGATAGTAAAAACAGTGTTAGACTTTATAAAGAAAAAAATAATCTAACATTAGGTTATATAAGCTTAAAATACCTAAATCTTTAGGGGCTATGTTCACATTACACAACACAAATCACACTGATGAGTTGATGTCCTTGATTTTTTTTTCCCAACATGCGTTACCACAAATCCGATAAAACACGCCTCGTGTGAACAAAGCCGTTACATGAATCCTTTCACCAAAAATGTCATAGAACACACCTTAATATGCATTAATATGTTAACACTGCTGTGTAGGATAACAAGATTTTGGGTCTCCTTTTCATCCACATCAAATGCCACATCCTATAGGGTGGACTAATTTCAAACGTGCTCATTTAACCAGGGGCGTAGGGGAAATTTACGTGCCATAACGTGGCACTAACCAATTCAATATCTTCATCTTGGGGTCGGCTGCATTGGTTTTGCAAAAGACACCCGTGAAACAAGCCTTCACGATTTAATATCTCATTTGAGCTACTTTTAGCAAAATATTTTAATGGCAGCTAATAGCTGGCATTGAACTCTGGCAGTGAGTAGATCCCTTTCGGGATTGACTTATATTAAGTGATATAGACTTTATTAAGTAAAATTGCAAATTCAGTAAAACAATTTATACGGTTATAGAGACAAAGCACAGAACACTTAATGGCTGATTACTGTACCTGCTCAAAGGAGTGCAACCCGCTCTCTTTTCCTAATCTCACCATGTCATCCATTATTGCTTTTTTAAGGTCCTTTACAAATAAAAAACAGCATTTAAAAATTTCCAATTTAAATTCATTTCTATTTGTGGGTTCAAACTAATATACAATAATCTACAAACCGGATTGCTACAGAGATCAGCAAAGGACCCCTCAAATCCTTTCTTCTTAGCCCATCCTGGCATCACTTCTGCATCAGGCACAACTATGCCAACTAAGAATGCCTAAAATCAAGAGTGGATATCAAACACAAGATTAAATTAAGTAAGCATAGTTCAAACTCAGAGATTGTTTGATGGGAGCCCTAGAAACAATTCAAGGTACCTGAAATATTAGTGTCAGGTTTACCTGGTAGGATTTGCATCACGTACTTAATAACAGTCAGTGGGGATTAATTTTTTTGAGTTTTAAATTGAGTTAAAATATCAACTCCTGAATGTTAAAGTACTGAACACATGGTAAAGGCTACTAAATCAAAACGTACTTAAGACATACCTGCAAACTGTCTCCATGAACATATATCTGAGATACAGGTTCACTGCGAATGTAAATGTTCTCAATCTTTTCTGGCGCTATGTATTCTCCTTGTGCTAGCTTGAATATGTGTTTTATCCGGTCGATAATTCTAAGAGTTCCACTCTACATTAAATACATAAAAAACACAATATTATAATATATTACACAATGAATAGAAACACCATACTTATTTTAGTATACCAGTTCAGGCTCGTTTTCTTTATTGAGATAACCTTATAATGGCTTGAGTTAGCCACACAGATAAACATTTAAAGAACAACTTAACAGGCAAAATAAAAACATAGTTCCACATCAAAATGCAATGCCAGACAGCCCTTACTTCTTACTGCTGCTGCTTTTGTAGTAAAAAAAAACCAGCTACCGTCTCCTTTCCTCAACCACAAGCCATCCAATGAAAAATGCATACACATAGTCCAGGTTATCCCTGGGCCGGCCTGAGAGGGAATTGTATACTAATGAGTTTTACAGTGTATGGGCATCCTTAATTACATTTGGGGGTTATTCCCCCATACAGTTTATTTTTCATTTATTTGCTACACACTAGTTCTGCGAATATTCTCTGTGCTTCTATTCGATTATAATGAGAGTAGATACATTTGTCTGCAGGGTCACACTGACCAATGAGGTTTATTTAAAAAAGCACATTCAGGCACTGATATTAGATGGAAAAAACAAACTATGTAAGAGGGAGTCTAATATATTCCGATATAATACAGGAATTAGTGTACGTGTAGCCTAACTGTAAACATATTTATAAATCTTGTAATAAAGTCCATGTTATTCTCGAATAATGTGCCTAGCAAACACATTTTTTTAACCTAACATAATTTTAAAATCTAAAATCACTTGCGAACTATCCATGATTTCACAGATTCTAATATTTAGTAAGAGTAACATTATACATACTGGCAACCATTTACCAACATCCCCAGTATGAAGCCATCCTTCTTCATCCAATGCTTCTGCAGTCTTTATTTTGTCTTTAAGGTAGCCTTTGAAAACATTAGGTCCTTTAACGCATATCTGAAATAAGCATGTACATTAGAGAAATGTTCCTTTTGGTAATTAAATATGTAACATTAAGTTTTAAAGGCATGTTTCATCTAAGTTCTAACACGGGAATAGGCAACCAGTAGATCTCCAGATGTTTTGAAAACTATAACTCCCAGCATTCCTTTATAAGGACTCTGTACTTAAGGAATGCTGGGAGTTGTAGTTTTAAAACATCCGAAGATCTACTGGTTGCCTATCCCTTGTCTAAGACTAAAATAATTTATCACAAAACATATTTTTGTAAAAAAAAAAAAAAACCCTAGCAGTTACAGACAGCTAAATTACGTACACTGGAACTATTGTAAGTAGAAGATTAAGCAGCAATCTAGCACCCTGGATTTTTATCAGATTTGTCTCTAAGCTCTTCAACTTCAGTATGCATTTTTCTGAAAATTGTTCTGTTCTGGTTGCTTTGGGCGACATCAGCACCCCAACCTTAAGTATTCAAGAATGTTGCTACTATTTTCACTAAGGAAGCAGATGCCATGAAAATGTACTGATTCATTTGACAATCACTGTAACTGACACAAGCATAGATTTGTTATGTATCATAATGTACGTAATGTTAGAGCTGTAATTGTTCCTCAAAATTTTGCTATACCTTAGTTGCAGTGGGAATTACCATTATGGAAGATGCCTTTTGATTGTAGTGGCAGTGATAATTTTTGCTATGTTTACAATTTTGGGGCTGCCAAACAGACATGTGCCCTTCTCAATAACATTTCCCTTTGCATAACAATAAACAATAATAAAAAAATATCTAGATAAGAGAGATAACACTGCAGTGGCAAAGAAAACAAATTGCACCATAAAGTTTTCTTTAGACAAAGGGTCCTAAACCTTGTTAATGGCTAATGTAATCACTGTTTTTTTTTGTTTGTTTTTTAAACATTCATAATTAAAGGGAATCTAAAGTGCCAATTCAACCTCTCTTCCTCCCTTTTTATGTTCCCAAGGTAAGAACTTCAAATATGTCCTCACCTCTTAGAGTAGAGTAGATACTGAATATTATCTGAAAGTAAAGCTTCAATACGCTCCAGCCATGCCTCTTTCACTGAGCAGCCAAACCAACCAATAGGAAGGTGTGTTCTGTCATAGTAGACCCATTCTCTGGCTTGCCAGTCCAAGGATGAAGGCAGAACAGGAGCGTACCCGGGATCCTTAAACTGGATACATGAGAAGGGAGGGGGTTGTGTAGGAACTGGTTTCTATGAGTTGTGTTTCAGAATATTTATATAACTTAAGGTTACTAACTGAAAAGTATAGTGTGGATTAGTAAATGATAACAACAAAATTTATAATCCATATACAGTATTTACACTGGAATTTTATCCACAAAGCCCAATTAAACCAGACACTGTTAGAAAACATTTACCCATATAGCAGTTGTTTAGCTTACCTCCCCTTCTCCTTTGGATGAAAAGTAGTTCATTTCCTCAACATCAACGAGTTTGATATAATTGCAGGGTAATGGTGCCCCAACATGCCCTAGAGAAAGCATAAGAACACACGTATATACTGTACTGAACTTGTGTATATAAGTTATTTTTTTATTTCTGGTCTATCTACTAAGTACTAAAAAATCTGAAGCAATTTAAATATTTATAAACACCCATTTGTAAAGATTTAAATATGGGGATTTAAATAATATACAATAAACAAGTTTCCACCTTCAGGTTAGAGGCGCAAACCGGTGCTTCCTACATGACCACAATACAGCAATGCAGATTGTTGGCTACTTACTGTAAGATGTGTGGCCAAATGGGGTGGGGTGGTTTGAAAAAAATGTAATTTGTAACCTTACATTCTGTTTAACACACTGTTTATCTTGACGAGCAGTGTACTGAACAGAATGGGGAACAGGAATCAAGTTTTGACCAATTTGTTAAAATTGATTGAGGCTTTTTTTTTTTAAAGGTGCAATACATGCATTTACCGTATTTAACATATGCTTTCCCCCGCTCAGGTATTTTAAAACCAAATTGGCTGTATTTTGGGTTAAAGGGAATGTTCAGTGGAAAATATCAATGTTTTAAAAGTATTAGTTTATATTCTACATACATAGTTATTCTACATATTCTCTCCCATTTTGAAAAATCAGTTGAATTTATACCCCTTGCTATTCCCTGCTGTTGACATTAGTGAGCTGCCATTTCAGGTTCTAACGGTCCTTCTTCTTCCCAGGATGCACCACATCCTTGGAGTGTTCCTAACAGTAATTCCTACTGATTGGCTGTTGGATGGGTCAAAGGTGCTCAGATCTCTACTGAGCAACTGAATCAACCCAGGCACTGGGTCAAGGGCAAAACCATAACAGTCTCTACTAGGGGTCCTGCAAACAGGAAGTCAGTATTTCTGTTGCATTTATTTATACACAGACAAAATGCAGAACAGGCAGCTTAAGGTCATTGGGATGGAAAAATACTGCTCTTTCTTCTTAACAGTATATGTATTTCCACTGAACTTCCCCTTTAAGAATTTTGAGAGAAATGGGACATTTTAAAATGTTTATATTGGGGGATTGATAGATATTGATAGATATTATGAGAAGATATTTACATCAAATAGTAATACAGAGATCCATTTACATACACAGAATTAAAATAACCTGTTTTATCTAAATGAAATGATAAAAGTATTATTACCAGATGTCCAGTCTCCAGGGGTAGTAAAGGTGCACCCAGCTGTACATTCCGTTTGTCCGTAACCTTCATACACCTAACAAACAGTTTGTCAATAGGGAAATTACAGAAATAATTAAATGAAAAGTTTTTATTACACTGAAGATAACTGCTCCTTGGTATTGCTCTCACACATTGTGCCCACTGTGAGACATTCTGGTCATCCTTTCCTCATTAAAAAACAGTACAACACCATCTGCACTCATGCACAATTTCTTTAACCAGGTTCCCCTTCCCTTCTTCTTTAATAGCTCATAAAACCACCTCTGTTGTACAATCAGGTTCTGGTCCAACTAAATCAGACCACCAGTACAATCATAAAACAAAAAACAGTGCCAGTGCTTCAGGTTCTAATAAACATGGTCAACTTAACTGAATTAGATTTCCAGAAGTATTAACTTTTTACTATCTGGGTATAATCAAGGAAACCTTTATATGTGGAATATACTGTAGAATAGGGATGTTAGTACTGAGGCATTTAATGGGTGTCTGTGAAAGCAGTGCTATTTTATACCTTAATGACTAAAACCCATAAAGAGAGTATGTATGTTATTCATTTTTTACATACCTGGCAGCCAAGTGCTGCTCGCAAGAACCCGAGAACTGTGGGAGAGGCAGGGGCTGCTCCTGTGACAATCATCCTGACATGCCCTCCAAGACTTGCCTTGATTAATGAAAAAGTAAAAACCATAGACTATTTGTAAAATACTAGACCATAAAGCAAGCAATACACTGGATTGACGGTACACTGATTTAGTGTTCTAACCGACATGAATGTTAAATCAAACCTTACATGGTACAGAACAAGTATGCCAACTAAAAATCCAAATTCTAAATAAATTTTCTATCAAAGGGCAGAAAAATACTTTTGTAAAATAAACTGAAGAAGCAAAGATGCAAATTAAGGAATGATGTTGCACCCCAGATCACAGCCCCTGTTAATTGTTTATCACAATATAAACCTTGGACAGAAAGATCTGATAAGGGAGGTGATGTCACCCAACCCAAGCAACAACCTTCTATGTAGTGACTCCTAATTATGCCACTGGACAAATGCAACTATGTAAAGTGTCCTGGACACACCTTGGTAGGAGGGCTGTCTGGCTGCAGAACCTGCAAAATTATATAGATATTTTTTCTAATATGCTGCTGATTTAAAAGATACTGCTATATTTAAGTTATGAATTTTTTAATTCATTTAGGCTTATGTAACGCAGAGTTCTGTACAAAGAAACTTGGCCTGCAGATTCGTGTTTTTAGATCAATGATGCCCAACCCATGGCCCGCAAGCACCCCTTCCATGACTTCTAGCGGACCCGCGGATGAGCATGGCCCAGATAGTCTGAGCATGGCCTGGGCAGATCAGGGGCGTCCACAGACGGTCAATCTATGAGGGGCCACAAGTGCAGCCCCCAGGGTTACTCAGATTGGGCACCCCTGTTTTACATGGTCATAGAACTCCTTGGTGACTTTTAATAACAATAGCGGATGCATTATTCACTAAATAATGCAGCTTGTATCATTGGATACATGACCACCAAGACTCGTGTTTTATATGGTGCTTTTTTACATTCATGAAGCTCCTCATCAATGTCTGAAAGGCTCCCTGGAGTATACAGTATTAGGGAGTAACCATGCACACAGAAAAAAGATTTTAAAAGGTTATGTACATACAAAAGGGGTTGTGATACAACTAGGAGTAGGCAAGAGCAATGGCACATTACATAGTACAGCCATCTGCTAAAATTATCATCCAGTAATAACTGGAGTATTTCTGGTAAGGAAGACAAATATTATTCAACATTTTCTAAGCTATAAGTATATATACAAAGTTGTTTTAGACTGGATTTGTTAATTTTGCATCTTTAACCTGCACTTTATTGAAAAGAAGTCTGTCCCATAGGCTGTTGTTTCGGATAACCCCTCTTCGCACTTCAGCTTCTTTCCTTTTAGCTGCAAATTCAAGTATCCAGCGTTTAAGTGTCGTGTTTGCTTGGCTAAAGATCTGTCACAAAGTAAAAAGTATGAGTCAGTACAAAGCCCGCACAGTCATGTCAAAACCTAATCATGAACAAACCAAAATGCAGAATCAGAGAGCAGGGGGTTTTATAATCCAATTCAATGTTAATTAAATTCCTTACTAAATAAAGTAACATTTAGCATAGTAGGATTGACAATTGCTGCTGCAACTACAGACACCCTTACACACGTGATAAAAAAAATCTGGCCCTGAACCCAATATTACATTGGGTAGCATGGGTTTTGCACTGGTTTGGGTGATAACCTCGATATTTCCCAGCTTCAAGTTTTATAAACAAGGGTCTTTTTATAGGAGTTGCAAAGGTTTCCCTGTAGGACTCTTGAATCCATTTAATCCTTAAAGTAAAAATACCTCTTCTATGCAGCATAATAACAGTAATAGGAATATTTATTGTCATGTATTCTTTTATATCTTTTAGTGTCCATTAAAGAATGTCCAGCAAAATACTCACTTTGTCATACATTCTATTTAACAATCTGGGAACAACTGGAAATATTGTTGGCCGCAAGGTCTTCATGTCATCAGATAAAAGACGAATATCACCTTGGAAAAACCCAATCCGTCCCCCATGACAGTAAACTACAGACTGCAAAAAGAAAATTTATTAAGACAGAGATTTGTTTATTCCATCTTGTGCCGTTATATCTATGATGTCCCTGTTATACCACTAAAGGAATCCAAGTCACTGTAGAGAATATATACATGCACTGATTAGGTCTTTATTACCAATTTCTGAAGTACAGTCCCAATCTAGCACCTTCCCTCTTCCAAACTCCAACAACTGAGTGCCCTCAATCTCCCCCCCCCTCCACACACACACAGCCTCTACAAACTACTACAAGTTAAGAAAATATTACAATTTAATTCATCAGTGGTAACAGCTGCCAGAGATCTCTTGCTGTGGTGCACAAACCCCATGGTGCATACTATTGGCTCAAACACTGCTCATCCCGACTGCACATGCTCGCTCAGTGACTTCGCTGTCATAAATGGGGGTGATTTATCAAGAAAAACTATTGTCAAAAAAACTTTAAAAAATGAAATAGGAAAGCAATGAACAACTAGTTTACAGTATTTTATTGTTTTTGTGTAAACCTAATATTTCATTGCTTATGCTGTAAGCATAAAAAACCCCTTGCTTGTGCCCCTGCAATTCCTATTTAAATTATTGGTACATAGCAACACAAAATACATTATATTTATAATATGCAATTTGAAAATCAACCAATAGATGTCAGTATACTATTGCAAATTTTTTTTCTAATCCCATGTTGTCGCTCGCCTTACATGTTCTGTGGTAAAAACTGCTTTAACAGACGCCTGTGTGTAATATTTGAGATACATAGCATTTGTTATCAGAACTGCCCTTTTAAATCCATTTCATGCCGCAGCTAGAAACGTTATGTTCGAGATCTGATCTAAATAAATACATACAGGATAATGCCACCTCTGTACAAAAAAAAGACTGGCTCCTAATTTAACCAGTAAAACAAACTGACATGACTAGGGCATGAATTCCCATGTTGCTTCATAAATCCAAAAATGTTTCTATACTGTGCAGTCGAGCAAAGCAACAATAGTAGCCTTTTAAAATCCTTATTATATCTAAAAAGAATGAATATGTGCTTCCAATATTACAAATTATTTAAAATTGGAAGGGACTGTGTTTATATAGTTTTCACATATCCATTTGTTATTGTAGAGATAATAGAGAGAAATAGAAGATGTATTGCATTATTTTATTCATTAGGAGAAGTGGCCTTGATATGGGTCTAATGTACTAAAAGGTGAAAATTTTGCTTGTGCTATTACTTTGTAGCAGCAAATCAGATATTAGCTAGTGAATTATATTTAGATATCATATGAATTGTTTCTGTTTATTAATAACAAATGTACTGTAATTTGTAACACATTCTGGCAGGTCAAATTCATTTGGCACCAGCACTATAGATTAAAAGGGCAACAAAAGCTTCAGAACAACACTGAATACGAAAGCAGAATCTTGTGACTCGCCTTTTATTTTTATGTGGGCATTGGGAAATTTACCTTTCTAATATGGGGTTTGTGTTTTATTTTACAGCATTCCAGTATTACACAGCGTGGTCATTGACAATTGTGTTCTCTGCACATGCCCAGTCCTACACTACTGCAGTAGTATTATTAGTAATACTTTTGTACTTATCTCTTTTGCAAAATCTTGCTGGAAACAAAGCCATAAGGATCTCTTTATAAATAATTTATATTCTAGGAAATCTTGGTGAGTGAGAAACAAACAGGGAGATTTAATAAAAGTTCTTATCGTTAAAAATGGTGCTAATTTAACCAATCAGATCTTATTTAACATTTGAAAGCTAACATCTGATTGGTTGGGGCAAAATTAGCACTATTTTTAACGATAAGAACTTTTATTGAATAACCCTGATTGTTTTGTAAATCATTGATAAAAAAACATATCAGCATGCTAAATCAGGTTTTGTATTTATATTTTATTGTTGATTGGTGAATTTAAATCAAAGACTACTAACTACTACATAGACTACTAACTACTACATAGACTACTAACTACTGTTTTGTCACGGACACCAAAAAAATGTTAGTCCCCAGCTATTTCTGCAGCAAGGTCATTTATTTCATACACATTAAAATTATATTAGGTGTTAATTCTTTTTTGTTTTCATTGTCATTTTAGGAAAGAAGGAGAAATAAAAGGTGACCAAGGTGGTACAGTTTTCCCAACACCAGGAGACCTTACCTGCACCATCCTCTCAAACATGTGTGCTAAGGGCAAATAGGAAATGTGTACATCCTCAGATGTGGGGGACCACTGACTCTGGAAAGAAAAAAACAAGCAGCCCAACAAGGCCAAGTCAGATCAGGCAAGCATCTTACCTGTATTACTCTTTCAAACATGTGAGCCAGAGGTAAGAAGGAGATGAGCACATCGTCCTGTGTCGGAAAGATCACTTTCTGCAGGTGAAGGGCGTGGGAGACAGAAAAGGAGAGAAACACTGACAGGAAGACAACAAGAAAGTCATAAAACAATAAAGAAGAAAACAGCAACCGGGTAGCAAAAGGGGTAAGGTTTGTCATGAGAGAGGTTGAAAAAAAGATATTAGCATGTAAAGAACACTATTAGGCCACAGGGTAAGTGAAACCACGTTAGTGGGCAGGATTAGTAAATGTTAGGGAATCACATACAGAAAGCACCAACAGCTAAACAAGTTATTGTTTTACTGTGATGTGTTTTATCTTGTCAGAAAGAGCAATATGATTTGTTAAAAGCTCTAACAGGTGCACTGTACATTTTACCTGACAATACTCTTTGATCTGCACAGTAGTAGTGTTTCTTTCTTTTTTTTTTTTTTTTTACAAAATATTTCCAACAGTACATTTTAAGGTGGAAAAAAAAGCTCCAAAATTAAGCTAGAAACGATGATTTAATGTCACCCAGTTCAATCTGGAGAACTTCTCTTCTCAGGCAGAAGCTCAGGTCTGTGTGTGCCTGATGCTGGGATGAGAGGTGTGCCAGAAGTGACTGCGAAATGTTAATCTGGTATACAGGCAGACTGTCTGCTAAAATGTAGTTACCCTTAGATGTACACTACATAATACTTTCTGTGAGGTAAGTTGGTGAGATTTAAAAGGATAAAAATTCCCCCCCAAAAAATTGTACAAAAAGTAATCAAACCCATTTATTGTAAAATCTCCAGCAAAGTCATTTATTATAATATTAAGTGAAATCTGCTGAAGGCTTAAGTTACGACTCTCCACACATTTAGAAAGCTGCAGCAACAGCAGTAATTAATGCCTCAGCTAGCTGAACCTAATTCATGATAAGTCTTTAGTTTTCCTGTGAATCATTAGCGTCATCTTACTTAAATATATGCCATTCTTTTTTGCTACAGTGGGATAAATGGATCTTAATGGAAAAGAATCCTAGATCCTGAAGATTTGTGGGAACACGGCCATTACAGGAACACAAAACAGTAATACATAAACCAAAGCCACTGATCTATTCTCAGAATTGTATTTCGTCTTCAGTAACAAGGATTACTTTTATAATTTA
The DNA here is from genome assembly GCA_019447015.1 of Hymenochirus boettgeri. Taxonomy (NCBI): domain Eukaryota; kingdom Metazoa; phylum Chordata; class Amphibia; order Anura; family Pipidae; genus Hymenochirus; species Hymenochirus boettgeri. The sequence continues at coordinate 68,323,329 of CM033471.1, forward strand.
ACACTAATGTCATAACCTGTAAATGGAACAGGACTCAATGCCAAGAACCCCACAGATATAACCTTTCTGTACCAAACACCATGTGAGCAGTCTTCATCTGATTTACACCCAAGGAACTTTCTAATGTTAACTTCCAACTGTTTTTATTAGTATGGAGAACCATGGTCACGCTATTATATACAGTGTAAAAATCAATGTGGGCTTCCAAAGACCTGCAACTTGTACTAGACTTGCTACCTGCTCATATGGCACCCAAACTTGACCCACATTGGGCAGCTGCATACAGACTTGTACTCTAGTTGTTGTACAGAAAAATAATTTATGATCACAATCCAACATCTAGTCCAACACATACATTCTGTCTGAGCTGAATTCATTGCAAGAGTATTCACCTCTGTTACTTTCAAAAATCCAGAAAAATCAGCCACAACATTCCCATGAGTTAACATGGCGCCTTTTGGATTTCCTACAAAAGAAAGAAATATAATGTCATACAAAAATATCAAATATTATTAAAGGGCATGGCCACCCCCAAAATTACATTTCCAGTATAGGTACACCCCCCCCAAACTGTAGTACTCACATGGCACTGAATTGCTGTTATAAACAGTTATTCCTCATCAAATTAAAAATATGACCCTGTATAAGTAACCCAAAGAAATGGACAAACTGTTGCCATATGCATAAAATGTCATGTTAACATTCATAAACTGTGAAAATGGTTGTTTGTCATTCGTAGACATACATTGGCCATGTGACTGCTGCAAAAAGACTAGATCAATATGGAGGGTCTGTGCAATGTTCTGTGCTCACAGTCATATATAGAAACCTGACAGTTTTACTTTCCATTGTCATATACTGAAAGGAATCAAGGTTCTGCTTTAGCCTGTCAAAAACAGATACAATAAAAGTTCTTATCGTTTAAAATGGTGCTAATTTTTCCCCAACCAATCAAAACTTATTTAACATTTGAAAGCTAACATCTGATTGGTTGGGGCAAAATCAGAACCATTTTAAATGATAAGAACTTATGTTGAATAACCCTGAATATTGTGAATCTAACAGGAGTTTAATATAGTCCCTGATAAATCATCATGGATAAATAAATGATGGGGTAGAGAAGAACAAACATGACAACGTAAAGAGACAAGAAGTTAATTTCATTAACAAAGAACTTAACATAAAAAACTAAACTTTAGGTGTGTCAAGGACGATTGCATCTTACCCTCCTGCTTTGTTTCACTAGTAAATATGCCTGAAATGCCTGCAGAAATGGTACCTCATCCACGGCCCATCTCCTGGTTCTGACTGAATCCAAGCATATGGTTATGGGACCAATTACAAATAGGAGATTGGTCATGTGACTGGACTGCTATTTCCCCTCTTGTGAAGGCACACACAGCTCAGCAGGCTGCGCACTCAGGTAAACATAATGCTCACACAAATATTGAGTAAATGTTGGTAATGCATTACAGAGTGCAAAAAGAAATTATTTTATATCCAACAGACGAAGTACATACAGCTTATTGATGAGATCCAATTAATCTGCCATCATCCACTGGAAGAGAGTTTTACAGTTCTATACATCTGTGCATGGGCAGGGGAAAGTCAGTTACCCTTACTGGTCACAACTGGGAATTTGTATTAGAATTTTGTTCTCTTTTAATGGATAACTATGCCATAAAAACAAGCTTATAAAAAGCTATAACTTACTGTAAAGCAGGAGATCTTACTCTTACCTCAGATTCTTTTTTTTTTTTTTAACTTTTTTTTTTTTTTATTTATGGAAAGGCATCAAGGGAAAGTTACAGGCAAAAACACTGTTATTGTTGTACAATGAGTATACAGTTGCAGCATTAAACTAATTGTGCAAGGAATTGTCTCTAACAAGTCAATTGATACCTAAGATAATTTACAATTTATATAATAGGAAAAAAAAAAAAGATGGGGGGGGGGTGTTCACAAGTCCGTGGCCTCAGATTCTTACAGGTTTCAATTTTTTTGTTTTCAGAGTTCAGTGAATCTTTTTGATCAGACTCAAAAGGGCAGGTAGTATCAGTGTTTCTCTTACTATAATCTCATTTTAATATGCCTTTAGATGGACTATGTATATCCTCCTCAGCAAACTGTATGAGTTAAGAATGAGTGAAAAATGTGATTGTGAGAATTAACAGCTAAGGTCATTTTAGTAATTGCACTAAGACTAACCTGCTGACTTCGCTTGCCAGATTGGCCCAAACTAATAATATCTAAGCTTCTTATAGGATTTAATTCACAAGGTAACAGCCAATGAAATGTAATTTCCACATCCTTTTGTAGGCAAGAGCTGAAAGTCTTTATGCTTTGTTATTAGGTGATCGGCAACAGCTAGAACAACATGATAAAGATTTCACACTAAGGGCTCGTTCATACTTGGGGGCATTTTGTTACACTGAACTGATTTACACAGGTGTTGTAACTCACTGAATGCAGCAGTTTGGTGCTTTACCTCATAGGGATGTCAATAAAATCGGAAAGTATCCCTGGATCAATTAGAACTACAGTATAAGTATCAACCAGTAACCCTCTGATTCTTTTAAGAATCAGACCCACCCCGTCGCGCATCTCTCCCACCACAACCCAAACCCAGCACATCTTCCACCACCACCCCCCCTCCCGGGAGCATCTAACAAGCACCCCCTTTGTGCACCTCTTCCTCGCAGGCCTCTTCCCTGCACTGTGTCCATGGTGCATCCATAAATGCGGTTTGGTATATAAGATACCAGAAATTCTCAATATTTTTCCACCTTTCTCAGTGTAAAGAAACCTTTCCTAACCTGAAGAAACTTCTTTTCTTCCAATCTTAAAGGATGTCCACGAGTCCTCTGATATGATCTATTAGTGAACAATGCACCAGAGAGATTATTGTATGGCCCATTAATATATTTGTATAAGGTTATCATATCCCCACGCAAATGTCGCTTCTCCAATGTAAACAGCCCTAACTTGTCTAATATGCTTGCATAATCAAGCCCCTCCATTCCCTTTATGGAATTCCAAAACTGCACAGCATATTCCAAATGAAGCCTTGTAAAGAGGGAATATAATATGTTTCTCTCATTAATCTATCCCCCTGTTTATACAAGACAATATCTTGCTAGCTGTAGCCATTGCTGTCTGGAATTGTGTACTACAGCTAAGTCTGTTATCTACCAGAACCCCCAAATCTTTTTCCATTAGAGATTCACTTAACACAGTTATTTATCGTGTAGGTGGCATTGTTAAGCCCCAAATACATCATCTTACATTTATCAACATTGAATCTCATCTGCCATTTGGCTGCCCATTATGATAACGTATCTAGGTCTGCTTGTAGCAATTGCTCATCATTTGAAGTTTCCAAAGGATGACGGGAATTAAACAGTTTATGTTTGGGATTTCTCTATTTTGGTGATCACATAAATGCAGCAGACAATGGCCTTCATGCGGGGCCATTTGCATGTGCATTAACAACTGTTATCTGTGAACAACTGTTCCAAAGAAAACTTTTTCAAATTGGAAAGGCTCTTTCCCAGGAGTGCGGCTGTCTCCTCTGAGAGATAGTCACAGCTATGCACTGAAGTAAGCATTGAGCTGTCAGCTTCTGTATGAGTGGGATTTTGACCACTTGTGCATGTGGCCAATCAGAGAGGTGGAAATCGGATATCCGTTCTCAACTGACTTTCTAAAAACATTATCATCTGGGCCTCAAAAATAATTTTCTTTTAAAATAATTAAATTAAAGAAGTATTTACTAATTCATCTTTCTTGAGTTTTACTCATAAAATAAAAATATATTTTATATGTGCACTGCTTTAAAAATTTCAAAAAATACTGATCTTTGCTTTATTTAGCACATGATTCAAAACCTCCTTTGCATTCAGGTTTGTTTCCAAGGTGACTATCAAGTGTAACTTGGATCCTGTTCTGCAATTGTCATTGGTTTCAATGTACAATTCAAATCTAAGCAGGCAGTGGGTGTAATTTTTATATGAAAGCCAAAAGCAAGATGTGAATCGGTAATAGATCTGCCTGAGTGAAACACAGTGCATACAACACAATACAGCAAAACAAATGATGACAAGCACTTACCTGTTGTACCACTGGTAAAACACACAATAGAAAGATCCTCTGGATCGGGTGGCTGTAAGGAAAAGAGTGATTTACTCTGGAAACCATAGTTTTATTTACTACTAAAGAAGCCTATAGACAAGATGGTAACCCTTAAAAATATGTCTGCAACAGCTTTGACACTAGTAAAAAAAAACAAAAAAACCAATTTACCGTATTTCATAAGCTAAAGTTTAATGCTTGTGACCAAATAAAGCATCTTAAGCCCATGTGTTATATTTTTACCAATGTTAACATAGGCAAACATATAATTGTATCTCACAGTGGCCATTGATCCTCAGTGATATGTGTGTGGCTGTGGCTTTGTGTATCACATACATTTTCTTTCTTTTTTATTAATTAATACATTCTTGTGCTAAATGGATTGCAAATTACTTCAAATGACTATGAAAAGCATTTTTCTTGTTCTAAAAATATCCAATCCTCACACCATACTAAGTGATGCAAGGACTTCATTAACTATTTAACAATTTGTAAAGAGCATTTGAATCAGAGGCACATATTTAATAATGACATTTTCCTATTAAATATCACAAATTTTTAATCAGAATGTGACATGTGACCTTGGTTTGATAAAAAAGCAATTAGAATGCAAAACATTGTCATTGCTTTGAAAAAAATAAGTTGTTTTTATTGTTTTACACATATTTTCAATTTTGAATTATGTTTGCACAATATTTCCCTTTGTGAATTAAAGGGGAAGTTCAGTGCAAATTCATATGCTTTTAAGAAAAAAGAGCAGTATTTTCCATCCCAGTAACCTTAACCTGCCCATTCAGAATTTTGACTGTGTATAAATGAATGCGACCGAAATACTGACTTCCTATTTGCAGGACCCATAATAAGGATCTTTATGGTTTTGCCCTTGACCCAGCACATGAGTTGATTCAGTTGCTCAGTAGAAATCTGAGCATGATTGACCTATCCAACAGCCAATAACAAAGTATGCATAATACAAACCAAGAATTTAAAAAATAATGATATTTTCCACTAAACATTCCCTTTAAAGTTGCAGCTTATTAAGAACATTCCTTACTGTACAGGCTCTTTAAAATGTTAATTTAATGAAAGTAGCACAATTGCTTATGGGCTCTACTCTTAATATAATTAGCTCAATTTTGCCTTACTTATAATGGTTGGTGACTCGGGTGTACAAACCCCGAGTCCTTCGATTCCAAACTTGTGCACAGTCATAAGAACATATTTAAGCACTTATGTATGAGTTTTTGCCTTTCTTACCCATCAGCCTCAGTTGCCGGGGTGCCAAACGCCCCAAGCCAGTCGCAAAGCGGACGATCTCTGGAATCAAAATTCAAAATACTGGGAGTTTCCACGAACCAGGACAGAGAAGACCAACACCGTGCTGCTGTAGGTAAAATAGCCTTTATTATAATTGCCTTATGCGTATCAGACAAAAAGTCCTTAATCATGCAGCACGGTGTTGGTCTTCTCTGTCCTGGTTCGTGGAAACTCCCAGTATTTTGAATTTTGATTCCAGGCTCTTTAAAACACTGAAAAATTTCCTGCAACCCAACCCATTTGGCCCCTTGGCTTCCCCTGACTGGCCCTTCAATACTAGACATGTGCTCAAAATAATCTAAAAGTATAACTATTGTGTGTGTATGTTTCAAAAAACAGTTAGGATTGGTAATTCCTACTTTCCAATATTAATTATATGAGGAGCACCAGCCCTAAGAAAACTGATTCTGCCAGTCTTCCTCCTGGCTTCAGCACTATTTTTAATAAAGGATTAGTCCAGGACTAACCTGGCAAATGAAAACTTTAAGTGCCATAGCTCCTCAACAAAATGATCCTACCTCCCTGCTCCAGGTTCTAGATTTTAGAGTATAGTAATCCTTTAATATTAATTGATTGTCTCAGGCTGGATAAAATATTAATTAAATTTGATGGAATGGATATAAAATATTACACATCTGCTATGAATGGCAACTTATAATAAAAAAACATTCAATAAACCAGGTGTATTAATTTAATCTGTTAATAAAATCCAGTTTTGTAATCTCTATAATAAGAATTGAGTTACTCATGCGGCACCCTGTGATCAGGCTCGATCAGGCTATGACCACCTTAAAGGTTATCCCGCAAAAAACTTCTGTAGTGTAGGGGACCCCCAACAACCCTAAACGCTATGGTTTTAAGTTTTAAAAGTGCACAGAAACCAATTTACCCAACCTAGCTCCCTCGGCCTCTGGCTGTATTGCTACTTCTGGGAATGGAGTAGCAGTAGGGGCTGGACCAGCAGCAGCTGACTGAAAGTCAGAGATAGCTGAAGGGACGAAGTCCGGTAAGTAACACAGTAATTGTGGTTGAATAAAGACATACGTCCATCAAGTTCAAACTTTTCACCCTCTTTTTTTAACAGTGGATCCAGAGGAAGGCTAAAAATAGGGGGTGGGGGAGAAATTCCTTCCTGACTCCAAAGGGGGTATAGGAATTACACATAGGAAAGGCGTATATGTATGTGTGTACTATCTCACTGTTACCATTTAAATGACCATCAGTAAATGTATATAAAATTTAGCACTGACTTATATTAGGTACAGCACAAAATATACAAAATACATAAACTTACTTACAGAGCTGAGATCCCTATTTTAAAATGGAATGGTCAAATGGCAGCTTAAACCACACCCCTGTGTCTGCTCCATGTGAAAGAAAGTGTAATCAAAAAAGAAATTCTGTCTGCTACACAGGATGTGATGTGTATTGTAATGGACATACACATCAAGGCTCCTTATATACCACCTCCAGCCTGCAGGTGGTGTCAGAGTAATAAAATACAAGACAAGCGGATTGTGATGTGTGCTTTGGAGTAGCTGCAACACAAGATCCTGTGTATTAGACCCTGTGTATAAGACCCTGTGTATAAGACCCTGTGTATAAGATCCTGTTACCACCTGTTGAGAGGACAGATTATTGGACAGACAATTTACCTAATTGGATACAAACTCTGAGGCAACAGATAAGTGTACACCAACTTACAAGGATACACAATATACAGGCCTGGTCAATATTCAAAGTGGTGCACCATAGACAGGGGCACCCTTGATTACTGCACATGTTATGCGGGAAACCTGTTTATGTGCACTGTCTGCTTTGTGCCAGACCATCATAGTAACCCACTGTGTGCCATGCTACCCATAATCCTTCCATAAATCAGTGATCTGGTACACTATGATCTGTGTGGGAAACACAATATGCTGTGTATGGTTATTTTTGTGAGTAACACTGTTGTTTGAGCCTCACCTGAGGAAGGGGGCATGTTATTTTTCCCCCCGAAATGTTGTTATATGATGTGTGGTCACTAATAAATATATTATTATTTGGAGTGCGACCCTCTAAGTTTTCTTCCAGTGTATGGTTAGCCTTAAGTATGATAGATGGACAGATATATTAGCATATTGTAAAGTAAATGTCATTTCAGTCTCAAGGTTGTGTACCTCTGAATTCCGTTGGGAGTGGTTTTATAGTATTACATACAATACACAGAATGTAATTCTTAAGCAGTTTTGCAATGGAATTCAACATAAAATTATACTATTTTTTTATAGGTGGTAAATCTCCCTTTATCTCATTCGTTGTGTGTAATACTCAGCACAAACATTGTTAATGATATTATTTTTAATATACTACTTTACTTGCTAAATCATTTTTTATGTACCATGAGCCTTGACCTTTGTCAGGGGTGTAGCTAGAAAGGGGCCATAACAAACTTTTGGATGGACCCCAACCCACAAGAAAAACTACCTTATAGTGTAGCACAGTGTGCCTCTGTCTGACACCTGCGTCAGACTGTTCAGCTGGCCCCATTAGGGAAACTGATACCAGGAGCCCAAACCAATTGAGAAATTAGCAGCACTCCTACAAACACACACACACACACACACACACACTCACACACTACTACAGACCTCTATGTGGTATTGAGATAACTCAATACAGCATCAGAAGACTGTTAGGCAGTAATGGGAATGTGAATAATGCTAAGCAAGTGGCTCAAAATATTCTCAACACGTTACACGAATACTATGAAAGCAGTTGCTCCAGCAAATTGTGCAGGGCAAGACTGCACACAATGTTTTGGCTTGAAGGCCTTTATCAAGTGCTTACAGAACACAATTCTTAAGTGATTATATACCTTCAGTGATGGTTCCCTCTAATAGTGGGAGACAATAATTATATTAGATACAATGGGGGAGATTTACCCAGAGCCCCTATCGTTCTGGGTAAATCTCCCCTCCAAGTTTTTATATCGAATTTGTGGATGTGGGTAAATCCTGTGTTTTCAGCCGGTGTTAAAATCTTGTACTAAAAAAACACAAGCACCGCATGCACGGGTGTCTTTTGCTAAAATGCGTGAGTGAAAGTGCTACGTCGTTAACTAACCAATAACAAATCGGTAAGCAAGAATTTAACTCCATAAAACTGCAGATCTGGGTAAATGAGCCACAATATGATTAAATGAATAAATATATGAAATATAACTAATGTTCATATATAGTTCATCCAGTTGTTCATATTTCTTATATATCTTCCTGAAAGATCCAAGTGTTCCGTTAGTGTCCTTATTATCATATACTCACAGTTGGCTGGAATGTGATTTCTGAATACAGGAAGTATGAACAATTATTGTCTTTATTTTATTTTAGCCATAGGAATTTATTTTATTTTAGCCATGGGGTGGGGCAATAATTGTTAATTACATAACAAGATAGGTTCATTTTGTCATGTAAGCCATACGGAATGGTAGTGCCCAACATCTGTCTGGAGTGATGCGTCATTTTAATCAGTAATTATTGGTTTATAAATCAGGAAGAATGCATTTTTAGAATAAACATTGGCTAAAAGGCTAATGTGCTAAATCATTTCCCCCCCCTCTGTTTTCATGATAGAGAATTCTAGTCCTTATAGCAGGGACTGTAATAATATGAAGAATATAAATAAGGAATGCAATTACACAAAGTTAATGTCAATAAAGCGCCAGGGCCAGATGAAATACATCCTCTGATCTTAAGAGAGCTAAGGGCCATATTTAAAAACCCATGGTATCGCAATGTATGATTGGCTGCAATCATACATTTATGGCGAACATTCGTAAATCTAGGTTCATAGAGTATTGAAGTAGTAAAATAACGCAATGGTATTCTCTGGGCAATTGTCAATCTCTGGTCGCAGTCGTAGATTTATGATCGTGATAACACTTGTTAAATGTGCGGTAGCACTAAAAAGTCATACAGCTCCTTTATTAATATTTCTGGTCATGTGCCATTGTATTGGGGAAAAAACAATGTACTACCAATATTAAAAAAGGTAGTCGTTCACAGCCTAGTAACTTTATACCAGTAAGCCTAACATCAGTGGTAGGGAAGGTGCTGGAAACTTTTTTATGGGATCATATCCTAGACTTTCTTAAAAGTAGTAGTCAGCGTGGATTTATGAGAAATAGTTTGTATCAGACAAATTTTCTTGGTTTTTATGATGAAGTGAGTAAGAATTTAGATTTAGGCACAGCAGTAGATGTAGTATACTTGGATTTTGCGAAAGCTTTTGATATTGCGCCACATAGGCGACTAATGTATAAACAACCAATTCTCATGGATAGATTGGTCACCTACAACTGCTTCATCCATGTGGGCTAAAGTTCTAAGTGAAGTGCCTCAGGGTTCTGTACTAGGGCCACTTCTTTTTAATCAATTTATAAATGACTTAGAGGGGGGCATTGAGAGCAAGGTCCCTGTGTTTGATGTTGACACTAAACTATACAGAGCTTTGGAAACTTCAAATAAAGTGCAATTGCTACAAGCAGACCGAGATAAATTATCAAAATGGGCAGCTGAATGGCAGATGAAATTCAATGTTGATAAATATAAGGTGATGCATTTGGGGTTTAACAATCCTTGTGCCATATACACCATATGTATATAAGTAAATCTCTAATGGAAAATTTGGAGGTTCTAGTAGTTAACAGGCTTAGCAAACAATAGATAATAAAAGACAATGCCAGACAGCAAAGGCTAGAGCTAACAAGATATTTTCTTGTATTTAGAGGGGGATAGATTCAAGGGAGATAATATCTGTAAGAGCCCTAGTCAGATTCTGACCTTGGTCAGTTTCTGCAGCCTTTCCCAAGTGCAGCATTTTCTAAGTGCAGGGCTGAATTAACACCATAATTAACTAGGGCACCATCAGGATCACTCTCCATCTTTCCTGATACCATCTTAGTGTCATTACAGGTATGATCTGCTGTACTATCCTATTCATCACTCCACTGTGCATCCCGTCCTGTGCTTCATTGTAATTTTTCCTGGTATGATCTGCTGTACTATCCTATTCATCACTCCACTGTGCATCCCTTCTGTCTTCATTGTATTTTTTGCCTGGTATGATCTGCCTGTACTATCCTATTCATCACTCCACTGTGCATCCCTTCCTGTGCTTCATTGTAATTTTTGCCTGGTATGATTTGTGATCTTATCTCAGTCTTGTCTGGTTGTTTATTGGGACTTTCACCATTTGTTTGTTCCTCGCTCTGTTTTCATTTAATTTGTCTGTCTCCCCTTTGCCCCTCCCACATCCCAGCTGAACAGTATTTCTAATTGTAGTTGTAATCAGGCCAGCTATATCTGTAAGAGCCCTAGTCAGATTCTGACCTTGGTCAGTTTCTGCAGCCTTTTCCAAGTGCAGGGCTGAATTAACACCAGAAATAACCCGAATTGCCTGACACTGATCTTTGCTCATTTGGATCACACCATTCAACCCTTCTCATTGTATTATTAACCCATAATCATGTTCCATATAACCTTGCTCCTTATCTGCCTGGTTACCTACATACTAAGCTCTATCACCTCACTACAACACCCCACTGTTGGTAAATCCATTTATATTTCACCCTCCATTTTATCCACTCCCCTCCTTTCCCACCATGAACTCCTTTCCATTGTCAAACAACCCCCTGCCTCCTCCACTACAAGACAAACGCATGGTCCATTTAAATCCCACTCTCACCTCCTCTCGTTCTCTCTCCTGCTTCTACTTGCAGCTATTTCCCCTAGTCCCGGCCCCACTCCCATACTGCACCTTTATGATCAACCCATACCCATCCTAATGTCTACTGCCCCTAACTCTCCTTTATCCATTAGTACCCTAAACACACACAATAATCACAAATGTATCTCTCCTTTCCCTTCCCCCTGCTCCTATATCTGGGGCTTGTGGAATGCACGGTCTGTTTGTAATAAACTTGCACACGTACACAACCTATTTATCTCTAGCCGATTTACCGAAACATGGCTGTCACCCTCTGACTCGCTCACCTGCCGCGCTTTCGTATGGTTGGCTACACTTCAGCCACACCACTAGGCCCGATAATAAATGTGGTGGGGGAGTTGGTATTCTTCTCTCTGAGCACTGTACTTTCATACCCATCACACCCTTACCAGCCCTCTCCCGTCTATCTATTGAGTTTCACTCTGTGTTTACTCTCCCACACCTCTACATATTAGCAGTTATTTATCGACCACCCGGCCCAACCACTATTTTCTTTGACCACTTCTCTGCTTGGTTGTCCCACTTTCTATCCTCTGACATCCCCTCAATTATCTTAGGGGATTTCAATATCCCCATCAATAGCAACACCTCTGCTGCCACTAAACTTCTCTCTCTTACCTCCTCCCTTGGCCTTACTCAATGGTCCTCTGCTCAGACCCATTGTAATGGACAAACACTGGATTTGGTCTTCCCCAGCCTCTGCTCTGTATCTAACTTCTCCAACTCTCCCTTTCCTCTATCCGATCATCATCTTCTCAAATTTAAACTCGTGTCATCTGTCCCAACCGTAACCCCTAACAAACAAACGTACAGATGCAGAGACCTACGTAATCTCAACCCCCATTCGCTCTCTGCCCCCCTCCAACAAGTTATCTCCATGCCCTCCTTCTCTGACCCTGACCTTGCAGCCGTCCACTACCATACAACTGTTTCCAATGCCCTCGACTCTGTTGCTCCCTTATCCACCCGTCGCCTTAGTTGCAAGAACCCACAACCATGGCTTAAGGATCAGATAAAAAAGTTTTAAAAGGCAATCCCGTATAGCCGAATGACGCTGGCACAAGAGTAACAAAAATAGAGACTTTCTTGAATTTAAAAGTGCCCTCTATCGGACCAGAATTGCTTTATCCTTAGACAAACAAAACTACTTCTCTTCACTCATATCCACACAGTCCCATAACCCGAAACAGCTCTTTAAAGTATTCAACTCCCTGCTCTGTTTGCCTCCTCCTCCGCCTACGCCTTGATTATCGGCTGATGAAATATTTCACAGAAAAAAATTGAAAATATCCGAAATGGTTTTCCTATGCACCCTACCTCCTCCATACAGCTTACAACTCCTACCACTGCACCGGCTAACCTCCCTTCATTGGTTAATCCCTTTAATTGCACCCTAACGAGCTTCACCACTTCTACAGAACAAGGACACTTATCTCTTTTATTCAGGACACATCTCACCACCTGCCCCCTTGACCCTATTCCCTTTTTATCTTATTCCCCCTCTCTCTTCCTCCTTCATACCAGCCCTAAACTCTCTCTTTAACTGGTCCCTATCCACTGGTATTTTCCCCTCCTCATTTAAACGTGCCGTGGTCTCCCCTACTTAAAAAACCCTCCCTCGACCCGGCCACTTTCCAGCTACCGGCCTGTCTCCCTTCTCCAATATGCTTCCAAACTACTGGAAAGACATGTGTATGCAGATCTGGTCAGCCACCTGTCTGCTAACTATCTCTTTGACCACCTCAGGCTTCTGCCCTAACCACTCCACGGAAACTGCCCTCACTAAAGTGACCAACGATCTACTTAGTGCTAAATCTAGGCTATCCTCCTATCTCTCTGGTAGGACCTTTAGTGTTTTCCACTCTGAAATTAACTCCACCCCTTGCCCCCTCCCTGTGGGGGTTCCTCAAGTCTCAGTACTCGGTCCTCTTCTTTTCTCCATCTAGACCTATGGCCTTGGACAACTCATTAGTTCATTTGGATTCCAGTATCACCTGTATGCGGAAGATACACAAATTTACATCTCTGCCCCTGATCTCCCTACACTGACATCCCAGGTCTCCGACTGCCTTAATGCCATCTTTGCCTTTATGTCCTCCCGCTTCTTCAAACTCAACATGGAGAAGACTGAACTTATCCTTTTCCCACCCTCACAATCTGTTCCCTTCCCTAGTCTTACTATTAATATTAACAACACACCTATATCACCATCTCCTCATGTCCGCTGCCTGGGAATAACGCTAGATTCCGATCTTTCTTTCAAACCCCATGTCAATTCACTTGCCTCCTGTCAGCTCCAACTCAAAAACATCTCCCGCATCCGACCCTTCCTCTCGAACGAAGCTACAAAAATCCTAGTCCATGCCCTAGTCATATCCCGGCTTGACTACTGCAACACACTCCTGTGTGGTCTACCAAACAACCGCCTGGCTCCGCTTCAATCCATCCTCAACTCTGCTGCCCGGCTCATTCATTTCTCTTCTCGCTCCTCTAATGCCTCTCCTCTCTGTCAGTCACTCCACTGGCTGCCCATCACGCAAAGGATCCGGTTCAAGCTGCTTTCCCTATCCTATAAAGCACTATCCAACAGAGCCCCTTCATATATCTCAGAGCTGATCGACCGATATTGTCCCAGACGCAACCTCCGCTCCGCAAACTATCTCCTCCTCTCATCCACTCTTGTCACCTCTTCCCATGCCCGTATTCATGACTTTGCTCAGGACTTTGCTCCTGCTCTCCCTCTGCTCTGGAACTCCCTCCGTCTGTCCGTCATTCACCATCCCTTAATACCGTCAAACGTAACCTTAAAACCCACCTCTTCAGGCAAGCATATAACCTGGCCTAAACATTACCCATCTTACTACCCAATATGATCCAACCCGCCTTTCACACTCCACTGCCAATCTATTTACAGCCTACTGACTCTTGCAACCTTATGTCTCACCCCATATCCTTTAGACTGTAAACTCTTTGGGCAGGGTCCTCTCTCCTATTGTATCATGGTATTGCTGTAAGAAACTCATCACTCTGTTTACTCATACGGTATTACCCTGTATGTAATGTATGACTATGTAATTGTAAAGCTCCACGGAAGATGTTGGCGCTATATAAATCCATAATAACAATGATAATAACACCAGTTATAAAACAAATGCAATAAAATGACAACCTTGACAGCACATGAAGTGATGCCTGATTGAAAAGCTGTGACTTTCTGTAACATGGCACCCAGAGAAACTTTATGACTTCACCCAACTCGTTATTAGATTTTGTATTTCTAAGAGCTTATTCATTGTTTCTGCAGTAGCCGTGAGTGAATTCGGGGGGGAGTAAGGCTGGGTACACACATGGCGAAAAGTCAGTCAAAAAGTAGCAGCGCCCCACTGTTTGGCCGCAACCAATTATGTGGTCCCATAGAGAACCGCACAATCTGGCATGATTTATCAAAATACCGCATTGGACAATCGGGCGAGATCAGTCACAACTGTTGGCAGTCACACCATACAATATTTTCGGGCAACCGACTGATACCGATATTGGCCGGCTGCCTGAAACATTGTATGGTGTGTAACCAGCCTTAGGGTAAAAGCCATAGATTCCATTTATCATATTAACAAACTTTGCAACCTAACCATTTCCATGCTGACTGTATGATAAAGTTGCTACAATGGTTTTATTGACGTTTTATCTCATTTGAAATCCATCTGTGTTTTTGAGGTAAAATTTGGACCATTTGCAGAATTCAGACTTACTAGATTTCTTATCAGTTTATTTGGAACATGAAATGACAAGAACATGAACTTTTCCAATCTCTACCTCTGAAATATTGCAAAAAAAAATAAAAATCCGTTGTCGATTGTGGCATCTGGCCAGACTTTACATTTGAAAGGACCATTCTAAGAGTTGCAGTCCAGTAATAGGGGAGTAGGTGAGCTAAGCTGGGTAAACACTTTGCCAATTAGTAGCTGATACATTAGAGATTTTAATGGAAAGAACAATTTAGCAATTACACATTCCCCACCCAATCTCTCTATATTGTGTAGAGGGAGAATTTATTTGTGTACCCATATTGACCAGTCCTATGCCCTACTACTGCCTGCCACTGAATCAGACTCTGTAGTTTCATTTTCACAAATAAGTTTAGCTTCAGTTCTTTTACTGAACTAGTTTTACCCATCAGGCCTTTTCTTTCTACTAAAAAAACTATTTTTGGGAACACTAATTATATTTGAACACTGTTGGAATCCCTCACCTTTATCATGTACTGGGTGCATACACAGTTCTGACCTAAAGATTGCTTGTCACTAGAACTGCACTGAAGCATCTAACAAGGCTGGTCTCTACAGGTAGATATGATTTATTTATAAAGTAATTTCACTTTCTTGCCAGTAGGCCATATCATTTCTGTCTTATATTTTATATAGCACTTATATCTCCCTCTTTTGGTTCATACAAATTTGGCAATGCATTTTGGGGTCACAATGGTATGGTATATGTTCTGGTTATGGGGGATTTTAATTACCCTGGCATAGATTGGAGTAAGGGAACTGCCAGCACCTCAAAGGGCATCAAGTTCTTAAATTTTACCATCTGTGAGTTTTCTTTCACAGATGGTAGACGTTCCTACTAGACAGGATGCATTGTTGGATCTGGTGATATCTAATAACCCTGAGCTCATTTTGAAAATTAAGGTAATGGGAAGCTTAGGGAATAGTGATCATGATATGGTGTAATTTAATATAGGTTGCAAAACACAGAAGTGCACTGGGTTAACAATAACTTAACTTTAGGAAATTTAATTTTATGTTTTTAAAGGAATCACTCCTACTCATAGACTGGGGGTTTGTTACCTTGCAAAGATATTGGGAAGAAGTGGACTGCTTTTAAAGGGATATTAAACTATCACATTTCTAAATTTATACCTTTTAGGGAACAAGTGTAAAATAAATTGGGTCCACTGCCTGGCTTAATGCTCAGGTAAGACAAATGGGTAAAAAAAGAAAAATTTTAATTTTTAAATCAGAGGAAACAGAACAGGAATGCAAGAAAGCAATTAAACTAGCTAAAATAGAAAATGAAATGCGGATAGCAGAACAAAGCAAGTTTAACCCCAAAATGTTTTTATGTACATCAATAGTAAAAAGATGAGGACTGTTGGACCATTAAATAATGGGGCTAGATGGTTTTAGAGAATGCCAAAAAGGCTAATGTGCTTAACTGTTTTCCCCCCTCTATATTCACTATTTAGAATCCTAGTCCCTATAGCAAGGACTGTTATAATATGAAGGGTATAAATGAGGAATATTCACTCTGACTGACAGAGGATATGGTACAGAAAAAATTAGACAAATATAATATCAATAAAGCCACAGGAAAGGAGGAAAAACATCCTCGGATCTTAAGAGAACTTAGTTCAGTTTTATCTAGACCACTGTTTCTTTCAGATTCACTTTTGACTGGTGATGTGCCGCTGGATTGGAAAAAAATGTAATACCAAAGGCAGTTGTTTCCAGTCTGGTAACTATAGACCTGTAAGCCTAACATCCAGGGGCAAGTGCAGGATTTCTTAAGGGGGTGATTACTAAATGGGTTACCACTGAACAAGAAGGAGAATCATGACCAATACATCCATTTATTCTAGTATATATAGATCATAAAATAATATTATATATATTCTCTACTAGCCATGACTTGCCATGATTATCATCAAAGTTGCCCAATACAGATACTCTTGTTATAAGGCATATTCATTAAGAATGATTCTTTTAACAATCTGGGGTTTGCTGGTTAATACATATACTGCAGTTCTTGTTGATCCAGGGATACTTTCCGATTGCCAGGAAGGATTTTTTCTCCCTCTTTTTAGCTTATTTTTTCCTTCGTTTCTCTGTATGAATTGTTAGGTAGGGTTAAAAGGAGGGTGAAACGGTTGGACTTGATGGACGCATGTCTTTATTCAACCTCAATTAATGTTACTATGGGCCATATTTATAATGGCGGGTATAACATTACCAGTTTAACGATCGTAAATTAGCGATAATGATAGTAAATTACCAATAACGATTGTAAATCTATGCTAACGCGATCGTAGATTTACGATCCCCATAGAAATTCTACGACCGAACTTTCTGTGTAACTGTATGACCGCGGCCTTACGTTTACGGCGGCTGTCTTACATTACCAATACAGTGCGGTATCGCTGAATTGCGATTGCTTTATAATTACGAGCAAGATGATCATCTATACAAAGTATCTGTGGAAATAAGATTGGAATTCTCCTGAGTTTTACTGAATCACAAAAAACAACACATTCCCTAGTGTTGATTATAAATCTGCGTGTAATAATTTGCTATGCCTTCTGTGAATATTTCTTTTCACTTGATGTAGTATGTCAGTAGTTCTGCAGAGACATTCAGATAAAGGAACTAGGCATCTTTAGTGCTCTATGGCATAGTTCGTCAGATTCATCAAAATTGTATTTTAGTTTACAGAGTACTGTGATAAATGTAGGTCATCTGCAAAAAAAATTCAGCTGGAGGGAAGTTTCATTTTATATGCTTTGATAAGCAGCTTGAGGCCTTGAAATGTATTTTTTAAATAAAGCTCTGTTTATTTAAAACTATATAGAATTATATTTTTTCACATAATTCAAGAAAACAAATTGCAACGCAGCAAGTTATATAAAAAGAGCAAAAATCTTGAAAGCGAAGTAAAGGTGTAAATCTTCAGCACATACCATGTTAAGATGAATTAAACAGTTATTGTCAGGATGGGTTTGTGGGGAAAGGCAAAGTAGCTGAAGCGGAAACATAAGTGATACTTCATGCACATGTTAAAGACACTTATAAGGAACTGCATTTCTGTCAGGTGCTCTGTCTACTAGAAGATTTTTCTGGTTTTGACAGGATATGAACACATGGCCAGCGTACAGTAAAAATGCTGTTTAATTTGGTTATAAACATGTTACCAGTATTGTTGGTTTACACCAAATTTCCAATGGTAATGGTAAGGCAATGAGTACCTGAGAAGAAATACAGCCCTATATCAGATACAGTTATAGTGGGTATAAAAAACATCTACACACATCTGAAAATGGCATTTAAAAAAAGATAAATCCTCCCGGATCTTATTTCGCCTTTATTGCTAAACTGACATCTATGCAAAGAAAACAAAAACAAATCAAAATCAGTTCAAGTGGAAAAAATAAATCCCACCAAACCTGGTTGCATTAATGTTACCCTTTACTAAGCATTAAACAGTTTCACATTAAGTCTCATCCCAAATATTAGTAGTCACCTGACATTCATTAAAATTTTGTCCAAAAATAACTTTCGAAACATGAAAGGGATCTCATCATTAAAGGTATCATGGGGTGCCAATTGGTACATGGATACAAATAATGTCCAAAGAATTATACATTTCATGGAGAATGAAATCATCAGCAGGTGGAGAAACTATGGCTCACATAGCTCAACAGAAGCTGAACCAAGTTCAGAACATCAGAAGACAAAGAGAAAACTGGTTGGGAGGACACCAAAGGGCCTACAGAAACTATTACTATTATGGATTTAAACATCGCCATAAACTTATATAGTCATACATGTTACATACAAGTGTAGTGCAGCACTTAGAGTGTAGCAAATGAGTTAATTTACAGCAATACCTACAGTAGGTAAAAAGGAAGTGAGATTACAGTCTAGAGGATTTAAAGGAGCTGCAGGATTTCTTGACATGTACTGGTACTGGTATAATTCTGAATTCTTTTTTACTTCTTTGTATAGAGAACAATTAGGGGTGAAAACAGTTTGTACAGGATTTATCTTAATTTTTATTTTATATTTAGTATAAAAAAAATATATAATTTTGCAGATACCTTCAATACTACTACTCACTACTGTCATACAGTTATATCTGATACCTGCACTACTACAACTTACTACTATAATACATTTATATCTGATACCTGCACTACTACAACTTACTATTATAATACATTTATATCTGATACCTGCACTACTACAACTTACTACTATAATACATTTATATCTGATACCTGCACTACTACAACTTACTACTAAATACATTTATATATCTGATACCTGCACTACTAACAACTTCTACTATAATACATTTATATTCTGATACCTGCACTACTACAACTTACTACTATAATACATTTATATCTGATACCTGCACTACTACAACTTACTACTATATACTTATATCTATTCCTGCACTACTACAACTTACTACTATAATACATTTATATCTGATACCTGCACTACATCAACTTACTACTATAATACATTTATATCTGATACCTGCACTACTACAACTTACTACTATATACATTTAATATCTGATACCTGCACTACTACACCTTACTAATATAATACATTTATTCTGATACCTGCACTACTACACTACTACTATAATACTTTATATCTGATACCTGCACTACTACAACTTACTACTATAAATCATTATATCTGATACCTGCACTCCACAACTTACTACTAATCACTTTATATCTGATACCTAACTACTACAACTTACTACTATAATACATTTATATTCTGATACCTGCACTACTACAACTACTACTATAATACATTTATATCTGATACTTGCACTACAATACTTACTACTGCAATACATTTAAATCTGATACTGCACTATTGCTACTCGCTATTGTCATACATATATATCTGATACCTGCACTACAACTACTACTACTCACTATTATCATACATTTATACCTGATACCTGCATTACAAATACTACTACTGCAATATATTTATATCTGATACCTGCCCTACTACTACTCACTATGTCATACATATATATGCGATACCTGCACTACTACTACCCACTATTGTCACATATTTATCTGATCTGCACTACTACTACCATACTACACTACTATCATGTTATACATTTATATCTGATACCTGCACTACAACTACTACTACTTACTACTGCAATACATTATATCTGATACCTGCACTACTACAACTTACTACTATAATACATTTATTTCTGATACCTGCACTACTACAACTTACTACTATAATACATGTATTTCTGATACATGCATACTACAACTTACTACTATAATCCATTTATATCTGATACCTCACTACTACAACTTACTTCATAATACATTTATATCTGATCCTGCACTACTACAACTTACTACTATAATACATTTATATCTGATATCCTTGCACTACTACAACTTACTACTATAATACATATATATCTGATACCTGCACTACTACAACTTACTACATATATACATTTATACTGATACCTGCACTACTACAACTTACTAATATAATACATTTATATCTGATACCTGCACTACTACAACTTACTATACTATATCATTTATATCTGATACCTGCACTACTACAACTTACTACTATAATACATTTATATCTGATACCTGCACTACACAAACTTACTACTATAATACATTTATATCTGATACCTGCACTACTACAACTTACTACTATAATACATTTATATCTGATACCTGCACTACTACAACTTACTACTATAATACATTTATATCTGATACTTGCACTACAATACTTACTACTGCAATACATTTAAATCTGATACTTGCACTATTGCTACTCGCTATTGTCATACATATTATCTGATACCTGCACTACAACTACTACTCTCACTATTATCATACATTTATACCTGATACCTGCATTACAAATACTACTACTGCAATATATTTATATCTGATACCTGCCCTACTACTACTCACTATTGTCATACATATATATGCGATACCTGCACTACTACTACCCACTATTGTCATACATATTTATCTGATACCTGCACTACTACACCCACTATTGTTATACATTTATATCTGATACCTGCACTACAACTACTACTACTTACTACTGCAATACATTTATATCTGATACCTGCTCTACTACAACTTACTACTATAATACATTTATTTCTGATACCTGCACTACTACAACTTACTACTATAATACATTTATTTCTGATACCTGCACTACTACAACTTACTACTATAATACATGTATTTCTGATACCTGCACTTACTACTACTCACTATTGTCATACATTTATATCTGATACCTGTACTACAACTACTACTATTTACTACTGCAATACATTTATATCTGATTCCTGCACTACTACTACTCACTATTGTCATACATATATATATATCTGATACTTGCACTACTACTACTCGCTATTGTCATACATTTATATCAGTGATATAACTGTCAAAGACTGATATCCATGATTTAATATTATAGTGACTGTAAGTTCACTATAAAACCTTGATTACCCCCGCCTAAAGTGAACATATATGTGGGGGGTTGTAACTGTATAACACCGGCAAACAAATGCTGAATGGTGCACTTTGTGCCATTTAATGCACCTTATGACAAGCCTGGCCTTCAGACATGAGGTCCCAATCCTATATAAACTGCATTATACGAAAGCCTAAGGTATTACAGGGAAATGCACTGCTGGCTCCTATGCTAAATACTACTTCTAATAAAATAAGGTTTAAGGTGGGGTTTGTGGTGACTGAACTGGTATCTCAAAAGATACAATAATGGAAGATTTTTAGTGCCAGATAATGGATAGCTAGATAGCTTTATGGTCTCGCAAAATATTTACAACAATCACAATGCAGAAGGAACTGCTATAGGCCTGTTAATTTGATGGTGTTTTACCCCCTCACTCCTCCAGACTGTACTGAGAAAAAAGCAAAGGGGCAGTGAACAGTGGCAGTTCCACTAAGCAGCCTGGGGTTATCAGACCAGGAGGATTGGTGGACGTTGTTAATAAATTGTAATTAGTACAGCTTGACTGACTTGCGTTTTTTTCAAAGCCAGCCTTGCTGTATAATTTAAGCTATTTTCCAACGAATGGTATTGTATCGTTTTCTGCGTGGATCCAGACGGTTAGCGGCAGTAAAATGCTATGAGTAGCGCCTTGTCATTGGTAACCGCCTTACAAAACACATGGTAAGAGCTAAGAAAAGCTGGGCTAGGGGAGAAAAAATATAAATCTGGCCCTGCGCCGATGGCCATCTCTAGCTTTTTTTGTGTGCCACTATTTTGGAAATAATTTTATTTAAATGCAGATGTCTAAAACCTAATAAGTATGGTAGAAAAGGAATTTTTTAGAAAAACAGATGACGGTGAGGTACCAAATAAGAGCTTCATGCAACTCAAATAAGTGAAATTGCATATTGTGTGTATCCAATAAATAAGCAATTTCACTTGTTTGACTTGCATGAAGCCCTATTTGGTACCTCACTTTCATCTGTTTTTCTACAAAGTTTGGTGCTTGGAGGCAAACCACAGAGGGAACCGGTAAGGCAGCTACTGGTCGTGAAGGAAAGGTGGTGCAGAAAATGGCAGAAAGGGTATATGAATAATAAAATGTTTTTTTTAACAATCTGTCTTAAAGTTTAAATGAATGTGTTCCAGGTGTATTGGTGCTCTCTATCTCTATCTACGGTGTTTGTACAATAGTTTCAATTCTTCACCTGAGCTGGAAATCTGGATTCACCAAGCTACAGGAAAGATTCGCTAAATGCTGGCTAATAATCAATAAGAAGAATATCCCTGGGACCCTGGCAATTCTAAGTAAATGAAAAAGCAATGAATCGTTGAATGTAAAATATATGATAAACCTGTACCTGATATGTGCAGACCCCTCTGGAACACTTCATACATTGTCTTGGCATCATCGTAGTAGTGTGTAAGAAGCTTGGGACCTTCTCCAAGTACTGAATGCCTAGCACCATTACCGTCCTATAATCCAAAAATTGTGTAAAGAAAGACGTCTTAATTTAGTCAAAAGGAAATATACAGTGCATGTGATTATTAGACAACAGTATTCTGACATCATCATTGTTAACATGCTCATAACGTTTTATAAAAAAAACAACCCACCCACCCCCCACATTAACTGCAAAATAGGCTACACTTTAATCTTCCATGAATATTGAGATATACAGGTTATATAAACCTCACACCGTTTTCGGACATTTCCTGCAATATATTAAATTTTTTTATATATATACATATTTAAAGGGACATAAATATATACATCGGTTTATATTCAATCCGGTAAATAGTTGTGTATATATGGTATACCTTATAAGAAAAAATAGCCCCTTCCGATTATAATATAAGAATATTAAGTCACCTTGGCGTTCCCTACCCTGTATAAAAGCACAAGGCCACAAGTGACGTAATATCATTATATTATACTATATATTGTGCAATATCCCTTATATAATTATTAAAATGCAGGATGTATATCTTCATACTTTGGGTTTGGACCTAGGCACACCTAAATCATAAAAAGTGCTTCCCCAGTAAGTCCCCTACCAAAGACAATAGCTATAGCACAAGCAAAAAGATTAACCCGGGTGCACACTTAAAGAAGGTAATTTGCTTTATTTGTACAACAAAAACAATGTTTCGGGGGGCACCTATCCCCCTTTGTCAGGATGTATATCTTACAGTAGGTCATGCACAAAATTATTTTAGAGTTTTGACATCAAAATTTATATTTGTCTTATTTTATATCCTTTGCCTTTTTTCTATAACCCCTACCCTTCCCAAAAGAAAAATCAATTTGCAGAACCTATGAAAAAATCATTCTAGATTAAAACTGCCTACCTTATCATAAAGCAACATTTATTTTAAAATCCGCAGACAATCATTTAGCCCCTAATCTATTGGGGACTGTATGGATTACTTATTATGTTTTACAATAAATAGAGCCTTTCACAGTATTACACATGCTGTATATGTTTGGGTACAAATATTGGTCTACAATATGTCAGATCTATAAAATCAATTCAATTGTGTTTGACAACACTGTTAAGAAACATTTAAAACTCCCATTCTGATTGTAATATATCAATATACTAACCTCAAGTTCCTCTGACTGCTTTAGAAGGTCACATGGAGGCTTAACTGCTTTAGGTCTGCTAGCAAGCCAATATGCGATGACTGCAGTGAAAGCTCCTATTCCCACTAGTGTGGTGGCTGGAACGCTTCTAAAGAAATGCCCAAAGTCATCATATTCTGCCAGCCTCAGGCTGCGCAAGATTTCCCGCGCTTGCATCTTCTCCAACAATGAAATGACGAACTCTGCAGAAATACAAAGAGAGAGCCAAGTTACTGTAAAATCCATTAGAATGGGAAGTGCCTTCATGGCTAAAAGTTTAAAAGGGCATTAAAGGCAAATTGTCAAATTATTTAGTCAATAGAATTTCTTGCCCTAGTCAAGGATCTGCATTCTGAAAGAGAGGTATTTGCCTCTGACCAATAAACGTGTCCCAGGATACCTGTTAGATAATAAAGTATAATAAAACATTATTGGTAAAGTCAAGTCAAAACTTGTAGAAGAAAATATTTATTTGGACTGATTCGGAAAATCGATAGAATTGGGCAAAATATTGATCAGTTTATTGGAAAGAACGAAGATCGGGTCAGGTGAAAAAATTTCTGTCTATCCCATCTTCTTTGCTTCAATCTGCAAACGATCTTTGGTGCAAGAAGGGAAATTTTGATTGGTTCTTTCAATAGAATTTTTACCAAACAGTTGGCCCATGTACAGTATGCAGTGGAGTAACTAGGAATCACTGGGCCGCCCTGCACAACTATGATGGGGCCCCTATCCGTGCTTCATACACAGTTGTTTTCTGGGAGGAGACTATATCTGTCATGGTAAAAATAAGAAGATGGGGCCCCCTGCAGTTGCTCCCCTGGTAGTCGTACCCCGACAGTATGGCTTGCTTTAGAAAGCTGAAAAGAATGGAGATTCCACAAGACAATACTAATCCATACAAGGCACTGAGCTGGGGATGTATTAGTTACCCTCAGTATTAGGTGACAGCCTAAACTTTCATAATGCCTAACATAGTGAGCTCTTTATGACCACATCAATTGTTGTTACACCATTTTAAGCTACTAATTAATTTCAGTGATTAGGAACTGTGTAACTGTTAAGCTGCTCTACGTGCTTCAAGTTGCATTTTCGTTGCATAATTACTCACATTAACATATTTGTAAAATTAAGTATTTTAATGAATTGATGACTGAAAAATGAAAAGAAATATTTTTTATGTTGGGGATATTAAAATTGTTTTAAGGGTTTCTCAAGTAAACACTTAACACATTAAAGGGAAACTGTATTGTCTAAGCTCCACCCCTTCTCACTCTAGGTTTAATCAAATAGGAAAAAGTGCCTCTTGTAGAATGTTTCTTTCCATTGGCCATGGGCCAAAAGGGGGGTGGAGCAACAATACTACAGTTGTCCTTTAAAACCACGAGGCATGCCATTTAAGATTCTGGACACAAAGCCAAAAGAGACTTAGTGACAGACCACATAACACCAGCAAGAGACAAAATGTATCCTGTTTGTAAGGCACCTCATTGGTTAGGTATACCCTGATTTGGTACAAAGTAAAACAACACTATCCAAACACAGGTGTAATTCAATCTATTGCTTAAAAAAGTATCAGAACAATCCCATAAATTTGTCCTAATCAACATATCGTCATCATTAACCGCAAACACAAGAATCCTCACAATCGCACAAGGTTTCCAAGGTTTTCCAACCGAAGCATTACTTCTCCCATTGCTTTTTAACATTTATTTGTAATATATACTCTATGTGTTTGGGGTTTGTATAAAGTTGCAATTTATAAGCCATGGTTACTGTCCCTGATGTTTTTTAGATGAAACATATACATTTAACATGTTGCCCCTAAAGCATGTTTATTCAGAGCCGGTTGGAACTATCCCATTTCTTAGTGCACCCCACTCTGTCCTTGTCTGATCTATCCATTAGTTAAAACTGAGTGAGTTATTTAAATCCAGTCTGGACACATGTATGTTTTTACCTCTGAATGAATAATACATTTACAGGGAGATTTATTATCGTAAAGTCCCGCTACCTACAGTACCTTTACCCAGGTAAGACTTGAAAGGTAAGACTTGAGGCTTTGCGCACTTTAAAGGGCATGTCCACCCTTAAAACAAAAAACTTCACTTTATTACCTGCATTACTAACCAGATATTAAAGGGAAATGATTGTCCCCATTCTGGCAGAGTAAGTTGGCCCATCCCTACATCTAGTCAATCAACAGGTGTGCTGCGCTATTTCCAAAAACACTTTGGAGCAGGGCCCTAAAATAAGTTTCAAACCCACATTAACCCAATTTTGCATTGTGTCAACTTTGTATTTACTCTTATCTTAGCATTATTGAATCTCCCCCATAGAAGTGTTATAGTAGAAAAGTCACAACCAGCTTGTGCTGGTGAGGTAACAATATCATTTACCATAATGTTTTAAATGATAGCAGCCTGCTTGCCTGGCAAAAAAGTAGAAAACCCAGCTTGGTAGAATACTAGGTTTGTTTAAACTACAGTGTAGTACTTCTTACTAGTTGTCCTTTAATAAGAACTTTAATGTGGGTGCTTGGGATACAAATTTTACACAGAAAAACTAATCAAGTATAAATCAAATATGAAAATGAAATCAGCACAGTATTCTGTAATGTGAAAAGCTTTACCCAGACATCAGCTTTGATTCCCTGCTGAAACAATACAGCTTTGTTTGACCAGCGGAGTTCATGATAAAACAATTTCAGGGTTATTTAATAAAAGTTCTTATCGTTTAAAATGGTGCTAATTTTGTCCCAATCAAATGTTAGCTTTCAAATGTTAAATAAGATCTGATTGGTTGGGGCAAAATTAGTACCATTTTAAACAATAAGAACTTTTATTGAATCTCCCTGTTTATGTTTATTGACATTGTATGTTCCTCCTACAGGATGTAAAGCGCCATGTTTAGATATAAATTATTGGTCTGTCAACAATACTATTTTTAAGTAAAATGACCAGATTGATTTAATGTTTTGGTCTAAATTTGGATTTAGGACATAGTACAGAAAACATGTTCTCCGGAGATATTATATAAGCTAGTTTGTAGGTAGCATTTATGTCTATAAACGTAAGAGTGTTGTTCATCATTCTGGCTACCTAATCATTCCAATATAGTGCAAGAACAAAATAAAAAGGAAAGACAGAATTGTGACCTACATACTACTTATGCCTACATTCTACTTAGCCTGACATGTCTGGTTCTAGTCTGCATTAAAAAGCCCCAGAGGCCCATTAACAGTAAATTCTACTTCTTCAGCATTATTAACAATTAGCTCTGGCACAACCCTGAAGCTCCCCCAGAGTAGGTTTGTTCCAAGCTAATTAAAATAACAAATTTAAGGGTTAATGTGTGTAACGCTTGTGCAGTTAACATGCTCAGTGATGTGGAGTAGATTTCAGGGTGATGTATACACAAATTAGAAGAATTAGATCATGTTGAATACGCCAATACTAAATACTGAAATGAACGCACATTTTCAATATATGCATGTACATAAGTTTCTGACTGTATTACTATTTTCCTTCTTTTTATTTCCATATTTTTTTAGTAGAGAGAGTTTCAATAAAATTGTTATTACATCAACATTAAAATTCTGTTACATCGTTAATGCATTATGGTAAAACAATACAATATTTTTTCTCCTTCGATTTTCCATTTTTCTATTCTGTAACAACTTATACCATATGCATAACTTCTTGTAATAAATTTAAAATGAAAAAATAATAAGAATTAAGTCAACTTATATGCAGTATTCTCTTTGTCTTTCAAATGTGGATCGTTTGAGTTTCATTGTTCTTCTTACTCTTAACCACTAGTTCGTTTTCACACAACCACCACACCCTTGTTACTAGTCTAGTTGGGGGGGGGGTGTTCCATGTGGTTGCAATGAGGTTTTAGTTGTGTGCCAACGTGTTGTGTGTGTGGATAATTGTGCTATCTTTCTGTCAAATAAAGCTGACCATGGATCTAGAGTCGCCTGGGTGTACAGTACTTCCTGGATTAAGATTTCACATATTTTTCATGCTTTTTGCACTCCTGTGCAATCCCACCAGCAGTGTTTTAGATCGGATGGGGCACAGTATCCTCTATAGCAAAGGTTGGAAGACTGTGGGAATATGCGATGGTTTTTTTGTGGAGACATGTACCAATGTTGCAATATCTTAAAAGCTTTTTCCTGTACTATAATATTTGTAGAACACTTCCATAGTGTTTCGAATATCACAGCCCGTTGGTTGTATTACTATTTTCCTAACGGAATGTGTCACTTATTAATTTGTTGAATTTAGTGATACACCTAGTTTAAGATATAATAAACCTAACACCCATGATTATTCAGTGTCGGACTGGCCCACAAGCTTACAGAGCAATTCCCTGGTGGGCCCACAGCCCACACACCCAAGAAAACTGCTTATATATGAATACAGAGCCAAAGTGACTGTACATGCATTCTAATAAACTAAAGGAGTCAGTTGTAGTAAGATAGATATGTAAATGAGTCATAATAAACTGTAAATAATATAAAAGGTTAGGTGGGATCGTAAACTCATTCTGGTGAGCCCATGGTGTCTAATTTACTGGTGGGCCCCAAGACCCTAGTCCTACACTGTAATTATTCTACAATCTGGCTTAGAGGCTGGTACTGTACCTGCTAAATTTCCCCCATTAATTAAATTTCATTGATTCTCTCTGCCTAATAGACATCACTTCTTTACTACAGTAAAGCACAAACTTAACCCGGTGTAGGGGCTGCTGGATATATAAAAATGTGTCTGATGCCACACTAAGCCAGACACTAGGACTAGGCAGATCTCTGTCTAATTGCACGACGACCCGTGCAATGTTGTGCAATTGGGGCATATGCGATTCACATGCTCTCTGAAAATCGCAGTGCAGCGCATGCAATGTTGTGCAATCAGGGCATATGCGATTCACATGCGCTCTGAAAATCGCAGTGCAGTGCATGCAATGTTGCCACACACACTGACATCCCGCATATTGCGTGTTAGAAACACACTAGTGTGGGCTAGCCCACAGGTGTACCATCCTAAGACTGGGTTTTTTTTAATACCTACTCTTGTTCACAGTTTCTGCAAACCTAACATTTTTCCAATTTGAAAAACAGCATATCACGCACAGAAAATGTGTTTTGTGGCTACAAACCTCTGTATTATTCATAGAGCTGATTGAAAAAAATATTATTCAGGGTTATTTAATGAGAGGTGCAACAATAGACCTGAGCTGTTGATTTGCAGCAACCAACCATTACCTTTTTACTGGTCTCCTACAGTTAAACAATGTTTGCTAATATCTGATTGGTTGCTGCAGATTAACTGCACAGGCAAGATGTTGCACCTCGTATTAAATAAGCCCATAGCAAGCTTTGAGGGCTAGGCCACACATTTTAACACATTATCCAATCTTGCATTTAAAAAACACACTAGGGTTTGTCAATCGGTCTGGCCACACAAGGAGTGCTGGTGTCCGTTGCGCTGTGATCTGATTATCAGAGTGCATGCTTTTCACCATTTTTGTGGGTCACATGCACTACGATAGTGCTACATAGTGAGCACAAGCAATCTTTTCACACTACATACTACATAGTTCTGAAATAGGGTAAATGCACATGTACCGGTAGCACAATTCTGGTGAAATGCTACATGGATGGGATTAGCAATTTAGAAGATTACTGCTTAATGCTGGCATTTGTGCTTTGTTACAGCTCATAAAAAGTAGCCATTGGCTTTTTTAGCTGAGTAATTGTGTATAGTTTATAGTATTTGAGGTTGAATAAAGACATATGTCCATCCAGTCCAACCCATCTAGCAATATCCTCATTTCCTGCCTAACTGTTGATCCAGAGGAAGGCAAAAAAAAACCCCAAAAATTTATGAAGGGGAAAAAAATTCCTTCCTGACTCCAAGTGGCAATCGGAAATTTCCCTGGATCAACTCTACTTTATGTATCAGTACCAGTAACTTGCAACATTCCTTGTGTAAAACTGTAGAAAACAGTGGCAGTTAAAATACCCCATACAGGCAAAGTGCCCTTAAGTTTTCGGAGATATTATTAAAACCCCATGTGCACTGGAAATAGTAGAGTGGTCAGTGGACTCAACGGAAACACAGATAATTTTCATATCTCTTCCTTGTTACCTTGAATACCATCTTCTAGAGAAAAAAATATCCACTATATAGACGCAGGAAATGTAAGTAGTTATTACGAAGTGAAGTACCTAATGTATATAATGTAATTGTTTCTTCAAACCTCACCTGACTACCCTTTTCTGTAGCAGTGCCATGATTACAATAAGAACATACACATCGTGTATAGATGAGTCAGAGACTGCAGTAGATTTGATCACTGTCATTCACTGCAATGAGCTAAGGAAGCTTTGCTCTGCATCATTGAGGCTTTATAAGGACATCAAACCTTGCAAAGTCAAGGAAGAGCACAGAATGTCTATTAATGTTATTGGGATATGGTTTGTATTCCAGTGACCATAAATATACTGTCTATAGATTACAATGGATATATGTATACATCCAGTTAAAGGGAGGTGTTATGCTCTTTTTAATTCTCTCTTAAAGGACAACAATACCCCAAAAAACAACATCTCCCCCATTACATGTCCACACTTCCAGCAGCTGAAATCGCTTACTCTCATTTACAACCGTGCTGCCTTCCCTTAGATATCACGCAACAAAGATGAGTGATAAAAGCCCACCTTCTACACGGCCCAGGGCCATGATTAACATATCACTTGTCATTGGCTAGTGGGAATGTCTGTTACAACCTCTCTCCTCCTCCTCTGCCAGTCAAATAAACTTGAACTGTTCGGTTGCTAGGATACAGCCAACATAATCAAGCTGAAAAAGGATGGGTGGAGTAGTGTTTTCTCACTGCTAGTTTTGAGTGACAGTTACAGGCAGACAGAATTGTTACATGCCCTTCACATTGTGGCTAATTGAAGGCAGAGAGAAGCTCGAAAAAAACATATAGGGAGGGCTGCATACCTTTAATCTTTTGAAATCAGTTTTTAAAAAAAAAATACAGGCAATACAGTTATCCTTTAAAGGTGAATGAAATTTAAGTTCTAATTCTGCCTGAATGTATTCCAAAATGCCTAACAATCACCTTTGAATTCAGCTTTGCTGGAGTAATCCTTCCTATTCGTTTTTCAGGTTACTGGCTCTTACTTTATTCTGCAGACCTTCTTCCTAGTAAGTTACAATTGGTTTTCTAGGTGCTCAGTCTTAATTATGGCAGAAGGAGAGGGACAGGTGGTAGAGAATAAACATAAAATAATCTCAGAAAAGGGGAAAAATAAGGTAAAATACAAAAAAAAACCAGGATTAAATACACAAGTAAGTGTGATGACATGCTTTAAAGGCATTTCCACCTATTTTGGCTATAAGACCGGGACAGCGAGAGGAACAGAGAGCTTCAGAGGGGTCCACAAGGCAAGAAAAGATTTTGGTGTGTGTTTGTGGGGGTGTGTGTGTGTGTGGGTGTTACACTCCCTTTAAGAAATTGGTCCCTTCCGCAAAGATCTTATGAAAGGCCCCTTGTGATAAGTATATACAAATGAAAACATTTTTAGAACAAAGTAACAAAACAAGTAACGTAAATATAGTTCTCCTTTAAAAACATGTCCAGGTACATATGGTTCAGAGTAACCATTAAAGAAAAGATTTTAAATTGTTCATAGCCAAATTACCCAAAACCTGTAATAGTTAGATGTCTGAGAGATGTAATACTAACCTGAAATGCTGCCTGATGTTGTTCTATCTGAATCCTGGTTCTTCCAGTTAGCAGCTGCCAGTCATGGATGTAACAGATGACTTCACAGCAGATCAATAAATGTTATCATTATTGATGCCCCCTCTGAGCATGTAAAAGCTGATAAAATGCTTTGAGAACTTGAAAATGAGCTGGAAGGTTTTGAGAGGCGGGGGACATCACCTTGCTGTAAACATATTATCCCTACCACTGGCAGCTTTCAAACTATTGTGGTTTTGGGGGTGAGTTACCTATGTATTGTTTTTTGGGGGGTGAACATACTCTTTAATGGTTTAAAGTTGTTGATAAATTGTTAACATGGGGGGTGATTATGTTACACAATTACACACCTGCCAGAATAAAATATTTTCAGTGTCATCGATCTGTCCTTAATAAATTCTTTATGAATACTAGTACATTTTTTCAGAATGTGCTCACTAAGCAACTTTGCAAAAAAAAAAAGCAAGATTTTTCTTTTCTAAAATTGATCCACACTAATGTGAGGGCTATAAATGATGACACGCAAAATGGAAAAGAAAACATTTTAAAAAGCAACCTCCTTACTTTTGTATTGGTACCAGATATTTAAAGGTCCAGTAATACTAAACGTGGAAAATTACTTATACTGTAAGTTTAATGCATTTGTACACATAATTAGAAGGGTCTTGAAGTAAGATCACAAGTCTCAAAGGGGAACTTAAGTCTGGAACCAACCCCTTTTTATGTACCCAGTGTGAGGACCTGAAACACTCAGGGCCAGATTTACTGAGAGCTGCAATTGCTGGCCTTCCAGGAAATGAAAATAATGGTTGCAGTTCTGGGTAAATTAACAAATGCCCACTAACCATTGCACGACTCTAATGGCCGCTATTAGAATCTGTGCAAAACAAACACTGCAACCACTATATTAAATAGGTTGCGCAGGTGTCTTTTGCGATACCCCTAAAGCCACCCAACAAAGGAGTTTAAGTCACGGCTAACCAATATTAAATTGGTTAGCACAACTTTAACTCTTACAATTCGCGTAGCAGAATGTATAGGCCTTTAGATAATAGAACGTGAATTTTACGGTAAATGGTATTCAATGTGTTAATTGAATCTGTGTTTGAAAAGGATTTTGGAGTTTCGATATCAAACTTAAATGTAGCGAGCAGAGCCAGACGGCAACAGCTAGAGCTAGCAAGATATTGTAATGTATAAAGAGAGGTATGGTTTCAAGGGAGAAAAACATTATTCTCCCTATTTACAAAGCATTGGTAAGGCCTCATTTGGAATATGTGGTGCAGTTCTGGAATCTTGTGTAATGGAAACCTTGGAAATGGTTCCGAGTAGGGCAACTAAATAAATAAGGGGACTGGGGGAGCCTGAATATGAAGACAGATTAGATAAGTTACAGTTATGCACACTAGAGGAAAGGCGCTTGCATGGGTATATGATCACGGTGTATAAAAACATTAACGGCCATTCAATAAACTGTCTGGTGCATTGTTCACCAAAAGAACATGTCAGAGGACACGCAGTATGCTTTGCAAATAAAGAATTGGACACTTATATAGTGTTCTCTCTCAGTTTCGTTCATTGGAATATTGTGACCCCTTGGGTAGGGGGTGGAGAGGATTGCCCCTATTAAACATAGGCCTTGCCATATGAGGTGTGCTTAAGAGGACCTACTGCTACAGAGGACAAAAAGATATCCCTTAAGTCTTAAAGAAAAATTTAGTCATCAGAAGGGGTTTTTCACTATGTGAAAGGTAAAACTGTGGAACTGCCTTCCATTGGATGTGGTGATGGCAGGTTCATTGGATGAGTTTCTAAAAATAAAGAATGTTGCATGTTGCTGGTATTAATACATAAAGTGGAGTTGATCTTGGGATATTTCCAATCCTTCCTGACTCCACGCCTCTGATGAAGTGTTCCATACACCAAGTGTGTCAGGCGTGGTTGTGTGTTAGTATGTATATATGTATCTAATAAGTAACATGCTTGTTAAGGTTCTCATTCATCCAGGTCATGGTATATATGTTGTAAGACGTTTCGCTAGTCATCTGGCTTTTTTATTTCAGAATGACTTCTACAAGAATCTGTTGGTTACCCTGTCCCAATTTGCATATGACAGCCAGGTGTTAGGGACCTTCTGATGCAAGGTGCCGATGCATTGAGGCTAAGAGGTGTTATTGTAACTGCACAGGGTGAGGTGTCAAAACAGCATTGTACATTGCAGACAGTTGGTATCGAACCTCCCACTTTTATTCAGGCTTGGTTTCTTTACTTTCACATAAATGGCCTTCTTGACACCTCTCTTGAACCAGTCCTGTTCCTTTGCCAATGTGTTCACATAACAATCTTCAGAGTTATGACCTTTTTCCTTAAGATGCAGGTACACGGCTAAGTCCTAACCCGAGGAATTGGCTTTTCTGTGCTGGGCCATACATTGGTGTAGTTGCTGTTTGGTCTCCCCCACATACGAATCAGTGCATTCTTTACTGCACTGCGTATATGATGTCGCTTTTCTTGTGTTTCTGTATTGGGTCTTTCGGATGTACCAATTGCTGCCTCAGTGTGTTGTTTGGTTTAAAGCAGACAGGGATACGGTGTTTATTGAAAATTCTGTTCTTTCTCCTCTAACAAAGTAGCCCTTTTCACTACGGGAGCAATAGTAGTGTCTTATCCAGGTTGCACAGCTCTTTTTGTTTGGAGTATCTTGGATTTCTGGCCTGGTGAAGGGCCCGGGGCTTGGCTGCACATGGGCCACTAATTTATGCTGGTAAGTATATATACATTCATATTCCGCATTTGATCCAGTTTGCATTTAAACAAGGGAATTTTGCCTGTATGGAGTAGCAATGAGGGCTGGGAAAGGTTCCACCTGGCCTTACTGTTTTTGTTACAATTGTGTTAATGATAGCGAGATATGTCTTATTTGCTTTGTTATTTCCACTTGGATTCAGGAAGGATTTTCCCCCCCTTTCATACTGTTATTTTTTTTAAACTAAATTAAATATGCAGTTTAGATTGCATGTGTTATTACATATCTGTTGTATTCAATTAGATCAACTGGACTTGAAATGTAGTTCTTGAAGACGTTTCGCTAGTCATCCGACTGGCTTTCTCAATTCAGAATGACTTGTACAAGAATCTGTGGCAATTATGTACCCTGGAAAATCCCAATTAGCATATCACAGCCAGGTGTTAAAGGCGTAATGGGATACTTGTTAAATGCTGTTTTAACACCTTACTCTGGGCGTTCCTATAACACCTCTTAGCCACTATCCAATCACGCCCTTAACACCTGGCTGTGATATGCTAATTGGGATTTTCCAGGGTACATAATTGCCACAGAATGTACAAGTCATTCTGAATTGAGAAAGCCAGTCGGATGACTAGCGAAACGTCTTCAAGAACTACATTTCAAGTCCAGTTGATCTAATTGAATACAACAGATATACCATGACCTGGATGAATGAGAACCTTCACAAGCATGTGTTATTACGTTAATTTATTTCATAAATTGCCTAAACCAAATAATTTACACACCTGGCAATCTATTCAAAGCACTTTTTACTGACAGGGGTGATGGTTTGGCATATTATGTTTTCTGGGTCAACAAATTATTTTTTGAAATGGAAGGGGCATCTGCAAGAAACACATATATTATCCTTGTGTTTGTGAGGACTTAAAGGGGAAGTTCAGTGCAAATACATATGCTTTTCAGAAAAAAATAACAGTATTTTTCCATCCCAATGACCTTAATCTGCCTATTCAGTATTGTGTCTGTGTATAAATAAATGCAACCGAAATACTGACTTCCTGTTTGAAGGACCCCTAGTAGAGACTGTTATGGTCTTGCCCTTGACCCAGCGCCTGGGTTGATTCAGTTGCTCAGTAGAGATCTGAGCATTTTTGACCCATCCAACAGCCAATCAGTAGAAAAAACTGTCAGGAACATTCCAAGGAAGTGGTGCATCCTGGGAAGAAGAAGGACCGTTAGAACCTGAAATGTCCGCTCACTAATGTCAACAGCAGGGAACAGCAAAGGGTATGAAATCAACTGATTTTTCAAAATGGGAGATAATATGTAGAATAACTAAGATGACATTACACAAACTAACAATTTAACCAATATTGATTATTTCCACTGAACTGGCCCTTTAAAGGAATTGTTCACTCAGAATGTGAATTATTCCTTTACCGCATTAATTGAAGATGGGAGCTGTGCCTTACCTCCCATTCTTTTAATTAATTCAGAAGGAGCCAGGAAAGAAGGGAGTCAAATTTACCTTGCACACAATCCACCGTCGGCTCTACTGACAAAGATAGGGCCTCATTTAGCACGTGTATACCAACCAATAATTATATGGGGAAAATGAATGACCAGAGGAGTTACTGAAAAAGCCAGAAGAGTCTGTCTGCCTAAATATCCCCAATATGGCCCCCGAGAATTCACTAAATAAAATATTCAT
Organism: Hymenochirus boettgeri; assembly: GCA_019447015.1. Classification (NCBI taxonomy): domain Eukaryota; kingdom Metazoa; phylum Chordata; class Amphibia; order Anura; family Pipidae; genus Hymenochirus; species Hymenochirus boettgeri. Next base: position 68,359,772 of record CM033471.1, read on the forward strand.
TAATGTTTATTTACACTGTGCTTGTAATGTTTTATTTGCTTTTTCTTTCTATATTCCAAAACAACCCTCTCGTTTTAAAATAAAATATTTCAGTTTTATCTAATTAAGTAACTCCTTTTTCCACTCCTTTTTTAAATCTTTCTTACAGCTGCGTGTTATAATAAAATATATGGCACTTTTGTAATGTCAGCACAGCCCCGTCAATAGTTGCAGTCAATACCAGCTTTTAAAAAGGAAGCATGTTATCCTAGTAATACGGCTCAGTTTAAAAGGTCATTGTCCTAGGGTCCTGCATTCTTACTAATTCCCTGCAGCATATATTCCCATTAGCTAGTCTCGGCAATGAAATAAAATCCGTGGAAAGCTTCCTGGCTAATTAGGGGACCAAAACTGCCATTTCATAATATGCCTGAGTCATTATTTGTGGATATATTTTTATCCTGTGTTTAAAATGCAAGAAATCAACAAATACTAGCATTAATATTTAATACAGTACTATTTACTTGTTCAGATTTTTTACTTCTTGATCAGGTATCGTGTAGTGGTATTTGCTTAAAGGGATGAGTGCCAAGTATATTTAAATTATGTAATAACTGCAGAAATCAGTTATTAAATACTAAATAATTAATATGGAGGAATCAATGAAAGACACTTAAATGTCATCAGCAAGTCCCCAGCTAAGAATGCAATATTACAGTCTCATCAGGATTCACTTGAAGGAATATATATATATATATATATATATGTATATATATTTACTTTATAATACAGTTATATGTAAGCAACACTTTAAATCCTAAAGGGATGTCATCATATATAATGCCCCCCACCTACACCACTAAAAATTCTCCATTTTAAAGGGACAGTTCAGTGGAAATTATCGATATTTGTTAAATTGTTAGTTTGTGTAATGCCTTCTTAGTTATTCTACATATTCTCTCCCATTTTGAAAAATCAGTTGATTTCATACCCTTTGCTATTCCCTGCTGTTGACATTAGTGAGCTGACTTTTCAGGTTCTAACGGTCCTTCTTCCCAGGATGCACCACTGTTCCTAACAGTAATTTCTACTGATTGGCTGTTGGATGGGTCAAAGATGCTCAGATCTCTACTGAGCAACTGAATCAACCCAGGCGCTGGGTCAAGGGCAAGACCATAACAGTCTCTACTAGGGGTCCTGCAAACAGGAAGTCAGTATTTCGGTTACATTTATTTATACACAGACGCAATGATAAATTGTCAGATTAAGGTCATTAGGGTGGAAAAAGACTGCTTTTTTTTCTGAAAAGCATATGTATTTGCACTGACCTTCCCCATTAACTACCTTATTCTAAATATGTATATACAGCCTTTTATTAAAGGACAATTATTCTCACCTTCCCTCCGCTCCTCTTACTTAGTCAGTGCCTTCTACAAGGGTGAGGACCTAAACCGCTAGGTCACCACCCCTGGGTTCGCTTGACTTGCGGCATACACTTACTTACAAGCTGCTCTGGTAGACTCCTCCCCCTCCTTTCCTAGCACGATGAGGCCAATAGGAAGGCACGCTTGTTGCAGAGCGTGTCTTCCTATTGGCCTCGTCGCCAATGGGGAGGAGGGCGCGGAGCCTAATGGAGCAGCGTGTAAGTAATTGTATGCCGCAAGTCAAGCGAACCCAGATGTGGGGACCTAGCGGTTTAGGTCCTCACCCTTGTAGAAGGCATTGACTAAGGAAGAGGAGCGGAGAGAAGGTGAGTATAATTGTCCTTTAAATAATGATGTTATTCTCTCCTGAATTTGACAAAACCCCAATAATTCAGGCATCTGATGTAATAGCCAATCAGTTAAGACTGCCTCAGACAAAATGGCTGAGGCTACATCAGTAATGTCACATAGTCAATAAATGAAAGCACTGCAATTTACATAGACCATTGTTGACCTTATGAACATAAGAGTTATGCTGGCCATTCATTACAAACTTATCTGTAAATTTTCCAAAATCCGTATGTCCAGGTCATTTTGCAATTGATATTACGATCATAATACGAAAGAAATTGACAAATATAAACAGAATCTGGCTAGGAAATGTGGGCAGGTAAAACTGCTGCTTCACTCGACCTTACATTAGATCAACATTCATCTCAGATCAAATGTCTAATTGGTGTGATGTTGAGGTCGTTTATGGCCTGCATTAGTCTGCATAATCACTTCCCCTAGTCTATAAGGGAAACAAGGAGTCAAATGACATGCACTTCCTACTAGGTAGATGTCTAGCCCATAGGGGTATTTTTATATGTAGTCTGGCTTTATCAAACCTCCTAAACAATAAGGAATTGTTGCCATGCTCACTATCTGTCCTTCTAATGTTAATAACATATATCAGTCTACTGCAGAGGTGCTGTAAAGTAAGCATACAAATGGTTCCTATAACAAAGATGTAGGTATTATTCGTATGGCATCAGATTTACTGTTTAAGAATGCCACATATTTCATGCATTGTGCTTTCTGCACATTTGGTCACTCTGGAGATGTGGATGTATTTCTGCCTCAGTAAGTAACGTAATAAGGAAAAACCACTTATCCTGTTGGGTTGAATGGATAAGGCTAGATGGATGCTTTAACCCATGACAATCGCCTGTCACATTTTATATTGTGTCTGATGGTCAAATGAGCCAGGTTAATATCAAGTTTTACCCTAAGATTACATTATTATTACAAAATCTGTTTTCAAAAGGGAAGTGACAAAAAAAAGCAATGTCATTCACTGAAAATTCAATAGCTTGGCCATGAATCATTAATAGTTTAAAGTCCTTAGGCTGGGTACACACCATTTCGTCCGATAGGACGTGTCGGAAAATCACGATCGATCATGTGGTTCTCTATGGAGCCACATGGTCGTTCATTCGCAAATTCTTAGGCTGGGTACACACCATCAGATATTTCCGGCCAACCGACCGATAGTGACATGTATTGGCCGGAAATGTCTGATGGTGTGTGCGGCGGCCGTGACCGAGCTCGGTCGCCCGTTCGTCCAGATTGGATAATTAGGCATGTTGGTAAATCACAGCCATTCATGTCAACAGTGCGAAAATTTTATATTTCAATAAAGTGCTCTCAGTGCAGTGCTAATATGATCTGTGTGGCACATTAAGAATAAAACTAATTACGAATAATACCATCTGTAGATTCCAGTAAATGTAAAGTGCTCATGCAATAGTTTATAGTTTATCACAGATGGAAATATGTAACCTAAGTAAAATGAGAGGAAATGTAACAGTGTATAAATTACAGTGTATAAACATGTTACATATATTGTTACTTATTAGTTGGGGCTATGCAAACAGGGAAGTGATCAGGTCTCACTGAATAAAATAAAATCCTTACAGGTCTTGTCATTGAAAGCTCTTATTTGCTCAAATATTTAAAAGCAGAATAAGCAGACTCACTTAAGATTTGATTTCCAATAGATAGAAATATAAAGTAATCTGAACCACTTCTGGATAAACAACTTTTACCAAAGTTTGGTGTTAATAGTCACTTTAGTATCCCTTTATTAAGCAGCTGTCAGGGGGACCTATAATTCACAGAGAGGTAGGACACCTTTTTCCTACCTCCCTGTGTGCATTGGAACTAAGCTACCTGTGCTTCCCTAAGGCCAAGGCCACACTACAAGGCACCGAATCGAGCACACAAACGCAAGCGTTATCGCATGCGATTGTGTTTGTGATTCTTGTGCGTTTTGCGTTATGGAAACGCATGCGTTAACGCACCAAAAATGGTGAACTCACGCGTTACCAAAACGCAAACGGACACACAATCACATGCGCATCGGAAATCGCTGGAATTTTCGCCTAGCCCTAACTGCTTCTAAAGAGCTGATCAAGTTGATCAGAAATACAACATAAACATTGTTAATGTTAATACCAAACCTGGAAAGGCTGTTTTGTATTAAAATATCCTTCACTTCCAACATAAACAAAGATATATTTATATATATATATTCATTAAAGGTGCACTATACTTGTAGAGTAACAGACTGTTCTCTGGCAGTCAGTCTCCCTGACAAATGCAAACAGGTGTTAATAAAAGGGGAGAGTGTCCCATTAAACTTGGCATGTAGCTGTTAAAGGGCAAATATACTGCTAATAACACCCAATAGTACAAGGGTGAGGACCTAATTGATACTTTCCAATCAGTCAAACAACACCAAAAGGAGGCCACTGAGATCTACAGAACATTTTCTAATTGTTCCAACCAGCACTTGTTCATGTAGTGTAGTGAATGAAAGCCAAACGGGTTGAGGTTTTTTTACCAAATAAAGACCCGTGTATGCTAGCCTTAAGTGACCACTCTATCCTGAGTAAACTTGAAATAATATCCGTGCATCTGTGGCCAGTTATTATCAGTGTCCTTTAGTGGATTAGTGTAAGAGATTAGAGATCCCAGAAGTAAATCACTAGATTAAGTGTAAACAGGCACAACAGGAAATGCCTGATGAAGTAACAGCCAGATTATAACATTTCTCCCAAAAAATCATTAATGCTAAATCTTGCATTAACACAAAGCAGCTAAATTTCCCATCTGCTCTGCCTCTCAGGATCATGCTGCTTGTACAGCTGATTTCAAGTGTGACAGCAGATACTGCCACAATGCACTGCACTGTCAACTCTAAATTATTAAAATTCCCCTGAAAATTATGTTCAGGTCAAGTATTCTAACTTCACACTAAAAAACCCTTGTGTGTCCCTGAAGCTAATGTGGACAGTGTTATAGTCATAACCAAACATTATGCAGAAGTAAACAAAAAACTCTTTATTATTATTGTGGATTTATATAGTGATAACTTCTTCCTCCGTAGTGCTTTACAATTACACAGATACATTCACATCAGACCCTGCCCCGAAGAGCTTACAATCTAAGCACATGTATTCGACACATACAACCTATCAGTATGTCTTTATGACTGTGGGGTAACCCGGAATGCCCAGAGGAAAACCATGCAAACACGGGCAGAACATACAAACTCCTTTCAGATGTGTCTTTCCGCTATTGGCATATTATATTACTTATGGCGACTGCGCGTGTTTTTAGATACCGTTTCAGACTCCGCATGGGTCTGTCCTAATGTTAGTTAAACGGTACACAGTGGAATATTTGTGTCCTGCACCCTTTAGAAGTGTAACTACCGACCCAATGACAGAGGGGCCCCTTTGGAACTGGAGATCTACACGGTACACAGTGGAATATTTGTGTCCTGCACCCTTTAGGAGTGTAACTACCGACCCAATGACAGATAGGCCCCTTTTGAACTGGCGATCTATTGTTTTAAACAGCTCATTATGCATGCAACTGATTTCTGTCTGGAGGAGGAATCAGAGCAGAGGTTCAGCAAGGGGGGCCTGGGAAATCTGCAGGCAAGGGGGGGGGGCTTCCTAGTTATGTTACTGTGCACACTCCAGCATTACTCTGCATGACTGCTTTGGAAAGCTTTAGAACACTGATAGATTCATCCCTAGAAAAATTGGAGTAATCTTTTAATTACAAAATGGATTGTATACAATATGGTTCAGATCATATAAAATAATCTACTACTATAGGAGTATCTGTTGTATTCAATTAGATCAACTGGACTTGAAGTTTAATTCTTGAAGACGCTTCGCTAGTCATCCGACTGGCTTTCTCAATTCAGAATGACTTGTACAAGAATCTGTGGCAATTATGTACCCTGGAAAATCCCAATTAGCATATCATAGCCAGGTGTTAAGGGCGTGATTGCATAGTGGCTAAGAGGCCCATTGGTGGGAAGTTCTAAGCATCGGATCCAGAACCCCCAGGATTTCACCAACAAGATTGAAGATATAGTACTCGGTGCAGAAGAAACTATGGTGTCCTATGATGTGACATCTCTCTTCACCTGTATACCCACCAAGGAGGCGGTTGACATGGTGAGAAAATGACTTGTGCCTGAATACCACCTATTTCAAATACAGGGATAAGTTCTATAAGCAAAAACATGGATGTGCTATGTGATCTCCAGTTTCACCCATTGTGGCCAACCTTTACATGGAGGAGGTAGAAAAACAGGCGCTTAATACTTTTAAGGGAATAGCACCCAGCCACTGGTTCAGATATGTGGATGACACCTGGGTTAAAATCCACCAGAAGAAAGTACAAGCTTTCACAGAACACATTAATACGGTAGACCAAAACATCAAATTTACAAGGGAAGAGGTACAAAACAACACACTGGCTTCCCTGCAATGCTTTTGTCACTAGACATGGAAAAAGCATTTGACAGGGTAGACAGGCAATACCTACAGGAAGTCCAGTTTGGCCTCCCAGGAATATTTTCCCAAGCTTTATTTAGCCTATACCGCGATCCAAGGGCAAAGGTTAGGAATATGCGCTACCCCTCACAAGAAATTCATATCCGCAACAGAACTAGGCAGGGTTGTCCGCTTTATCCACTACTTTTTGCCATGAGCATAGAACCCTGGTTTAAAAAATAAGGGATAATTCAAACATCAAAGGCATCGGGATAGAGAAAATAGAAACAAAAATATCGCTCTTTGTGGATGACACTCTGTTATACCTTACGAATCCCCTCAGCTCCCTTCCAAATGTGTACACAGAATTAAACAGGTTCAGGGACATATCAGGCTTCAAAACCAACCACTCCAAATCGGTAGCCTATAGTATAGCGTTACCCAATACCAATCAATCAAAACTACAAACCCAATTTTATTTCAAATGGGCGAACAAGTCCTTCCAATATCTAGGCATACAACTGAGCGCGGACCAGAAAATACTACATACACAACTACACAAGTCTCATCTCTCAGTTAACTAAACTACTAAAAGAATGGTCACCTTACCAATTATCAATGGTAGGAAGAATAACAGCGGTCAAGATGACCATACTTCCAAAAATCCTATATTTGTTTCAGGCTCTCCCCCTGCACCCTACAAAGGGAGATGAGAAAGTTTGTTTGGCAGGGCAGGAAACCTAGAATTAAATATTCATACTTGGCCAGATTGAAAAATAAGGGGAGTTTTGCCCTGCCGGATATTTACTCATACTTCCTAGCCTCTAGATTAGCCCAGACAACCCAGTGGGTCCAGGGAGAGAGCCAAGATAGATGGATTGACCTAGAAAACACACAATTAGCCCTATTTTACTCATACTCTATATTGTGGATAAAACCAACTGACAGAAAACGATTTCTACCACAACAATAATATATTATCCGATCTTCACTACGCATATGGGATCAATGTAACATCACACATAACCTAATACCATTCCCCTCAATACAAATGCTATTATTCTACACCCCATATTTTGGTGGAAAAGCCTCAGGGGTTGATGATGATATATGGATGAGCTTGGGTATAAAGAGGGCGTCAGATGTGGTGACCCCCGCGGGCCAGCTGATACCATAAAAGGATGCACAAAAGAAACTTAAACTAACTCACTCATTATGGTTCCCATACACGAGAATACTATCTTTTGTAAGAAAAACACTATTAAAATGCACAGACCAAAGACCTACCTCTTTCGAGATTTTTAGTACCAGCACAGGACCACAAAAGGGAGCAATTTCTTTTTTATATAAAATAATATGACATGAAAGACAGACACTAAAAATCCACCCAATACTGAAATGGGAAACCAGACTCCAATCCACACTCACAGAATCACAGTGGTCCAAACTATTTCTCAACTCTGCAAGATGCTCCTCTAACATAATTATAGAGGAAAAGGCATACAAGATATTGTACGATTGGTATACCATCCCGGCCTTCCTAAACAAAATCTCCCCCGCAACACCACCACCACTATGCTATTGAGGTTGCCAATTAACAGCTGATCAACTCCCCTACTGGTGGGAATGCAGAGATGTTAAGTCAATATGGATTATATGTGAACAAATAACTGGGGACGTTTTCACACAATCCTTCACACTAACACCGCTGACAGCATTATTTAATCACCCAGTACCAGGTTACAATAGCCATGCTAATAAACTAATAGCAATGATTTTCAGGGTAACAAGAAGCCTAATAGCTAAAACATGGAGAGGACGAAACATAACAAAAACAGAATAAATAGGATATGGTGGGTACACGGGGCGAGTACACAACATGCTTACCAAGAATTTTAAAAAATGGGATCTTAGAATGCAACCCCACGAACCCACTGCTTAACCATTTGTGCATAGAAATAAGCCGGGGGAGGCTGGATAGCCACAGGTCACTGAGAAAGAAAACTGAAGCGCATGGGATTATGTTTGGATATATAGAATCCATACAGTTGAATTTGGGTCCAAGCCCAACTTCAGGATTGACTACCTGAGTACATCCTATACTCAACAATAATAACTTATATTTTGTAATAACTTTACTCTTACATTGTTTTGTTAAACGTTTATTGAAAAATGATTTAATAAAAACCAAATGAACAAAAAACAACACACTGGCTTTCTTGGACTGCTTGGTAGAAGTTAAGTAGAGGTTTACAGAAAACCAACACACACAGATCAGTATTTGATGTTTGACTCCCACCACCCTTTAGATCACAAGCTGGATATCATCAGAACCCTGCAACACAGAACCCTGAACAGAGAACATCCCCACTAGCACAGAGGCAAAGGCAAAAGAAATTAAACATCTCAGAGGAGCCCTTAAAACTTGTGGATATGCAGACTGGGCCTTTGTCAAAAGAAGTAGAAGGAAAGAAAAGGACACGAATACCAACAGTGAAGGGGAAAAGCAAGACAGGAAAAAGAACATGGTCATCCCATATGTAGCACCGTATCCCTGTCTGCTTTAAACCAAACAACACTGAGGCAGCAATCCGAAAGACCCAATACCGAAACACAGAGAAAGAACATGGTCATCCCATATGTAGCAGGGGTCTCCGAGAAATTAAGAAGAATTTTCAATAAACACTGTATCCCTGTCTGCTTTAAACCAAACAACACACTGAGGCAGCAATTAGTACATCCGAAAGACTCAATACCGAACCACAAGAAAATCGGCATTATATACGCAGCGCAGTGAAGAATGCTCTGATTTGTATGTGGATGAGACCAAACAGCAACTGCATCAACGTATGGCCCAGCACAGAAGAGCCAATTCCTCGGGTCAGGACTCAGCCGTGTACCTGCATCTTAAGGAAAAAGGACATAAATTTGAAGATTGTAATGTTATCATATTGGCAAAGGAACGTGACTGGTTAAAGAGAGGTGTCAAGGAGGCCATTTATGTAAAAATAAAGAAACCAAGCCTGAATAGAGGTGGAGGGGGGGGGGTTCGACACCAACTGTCTGCCAAGTAGAATGCTGTTTTGACACCTTACTCTGGGCGTTCCTATAACACCTCTTAGCCACTATGCAATCACGCCCTTAACACCTGGCTGTGATATGCTAATTGAGATTTTCCAGGGTACATAATTGCCACAGATTCTTGTACATGTCATTCTGAATTGAGAAAGCCAGTCTGATGACTAGCGAAACGTCTTCAAGAACTAAACTTCAAGCCCAGTTGATCTAATTGAATACAACAGATATACCATGACCTGGATGAATGAAAACCTTCACAATCACTGCTATAGGAGCTTTTATTAAAATCAATAATGATTAACCAATCCCAATGCAATAAATATATTCCCACCATAAAATGCTGTAAGGCTATGTTCACACTAGAAACGGAACAAAACGGACCACAGCATTTTTGGCCATTGTTAGTGCTCTGTGTTCACTATATTTGTAATCAAAACACATCCGTTTCTGGACAGAAATGTAACAGCAGGTTTTTTTGGTTTTTTTTATGGACTGGGTCAATCTAATCCGTTAAAAAGACCGCAACGCGCGTTTCTGTCCGGAAACTGACAGAAACGGATCTTGTGTGAACAAAGCCTTAGGAGGTGACAGTGTATCCAGTTGTAAGATTGGTTATTTTTGTTTCTTTTTCTATCCAGTGGCAGGATCAGAATATTTTATTCTTCAAATTTTCCTTGGCTGGCTGGCTGGCCTGATTTAAAACATTTGCTCTCTACTATCGATTCAGCAAGCAATTAATGTTTTAGCAAAAATGGAGGATTTCAGACACCGTTATAGACACTGGCAACCTAGGGCTAGCTCATGACCTAGTTGGCCTTGTCTGAAATCCAGGCCTGGTTTTAGCTCCCCTACTCAGAATGATAAATTGCCTCATGAAAGAGGAGGCCTTTTGGTAATTTCCATTGAATTCAGCGAGTGGTTCTGCACTAATGTCATGCTTTAAATATTCAACATACATTCACTAAATGGCTGCCATGGAAGCATAGTCATTACCCAGATGTCTCTACACTTCTGAGGCTTATTTAAATTTCCCTTCACTGTAATTCAAAACAGGGTGGAGACACCTCTTAGAGGCTTCTCATCTTCCAGTTAACAAACATACAACTGTCTAGAGATCTAAGCAGCTTTAAAGGGCATGTCCACCCCGAAATTTAACTTTTGATATGTGGTAGGGCATGCTCCCCCAGCCCCAACTGCATTAATATAATTGTTAGAAAGTCCCCCGATTCTTACTTACCTGCCCTCTCTCCTCCGCTGCAGTGTTCAGGCCCTCTGCTTGCATGGAATTGAAAGCAGGGGGCGGGACCGGCAGCCGCGTCCGTGATTGGCTGAGAGGCAGGGAGGGCTGAACTGAGCATGCCTCAACCTTGATGAGGTTGAGGAAGTCTCAGGCACAGCATGAGTCACACACTGCTCCTACACAGCAGTTTCCTGGACTTTGGAGGGGTACAGCAGGGGAACTATTTTGAGCAGGAATGTAAGGTAAGGATTGTTTTAAACTACTTGATGTGGCCAGTAAGGGGTTAAATTTTAGTTTTGGGGGTGGACATGCCCTTTAATGAACATATAACACATTTAAATCTGATCCACAGATTGTCCCAGGGCATTATGTAAATCTCTACTGGGCCACAAATGAGAATTTATTGAATTTAAGATTCATTGTGTCAGATTTATAGGTGCTTTGTCATTAAATCATTAAGTTATTAAAGGAGAACTAAACACAATTTTGTATACTCCAGAATCTGAAAACAACCCCCTAAAAACACAAATAAACTATAAAATGCCACTTTAGTAAACTCTGTTAAAGTAAATCAAAGCCTGTTAAGAACTGGATGAAGTATCTGTGTGTATGTGCAGTGTAAGACCACACCTCCTGACCTCAGTCACATGCTTCCTTGCTTTATCTGTCCTGTAAAAGGATTGGCTAGAGATTCTTAATGGGTGTGACCAACTGTAACAAGTTTGTGCCATAGCTAAGGACTGAGCATGAGCAGAACATAATAGTCGTTGACCAAACTGTGTGATATTAGAATGCTGAGAAGTAAAGCACAAATTATATGTTATTTAGGTAAATTTCCCAGCGACCGTATCAAAATGAGAGGTAAGACACAGATTACTGGTTTTATATCAAGGTGTTCTGCCTTCTGGTTAAGTGTTCTTCTGTGGCTTTAGTTGCCCTTTAAATTATGTTTAGTGAGTATTCCTAACCTCTCCATCCTCCCTTACTCACTGCCTCCTTGTAGTGTCTGCGACACTTATAAGTTCTGCACAGCCTCACCATGGACACTACTCTGCTTACACATCTCCCCCTCCCTCTCACCTGTCCTCTTTTCTCTGCTGATTCTCTTAAATGTTGCAGAAAGTGTGCTGGCAGGCAGGTAAATAGGTCAGACATGGGTCACACATTATAATTTCTGCTTCTGGAGTGACAGGTCTTTCCCTGTAAATACTGTGATTTCAAATGATGGTTTCTCAGAATCTACAGCTCAGATTTAAAATCCCAAAAAAACTGTATCTAAAGTTACACTTTTTGAAAATTCAATTTTTAGAGTAAATATACCCTTTAATGCTCACAATCCAACAATTGCTACATTAGCTTGTTCTACTTTGATGTTAGGAAAAGATAAATACCAATCTAAATGTGTTTTATGATTTTTCATTTAGACACAACTAGAATCTACATAGCAGCTATAAAAATACGGCATGTTGTTCACTACAGGAGGGTTAAATATTTCCCTTGCAAAGAAAGTAAAGGACAGACTGAGAGACAGCTGTATAAACTATCTGTAAACTTCAAAAGCATTCCATTTAAAATAAGTCAACATACACTAAATCCATTTACAAGACTATTAGTTCTAGTAGGAAATCCAATTTGTCCCCTTTTAAATCATCTATATGGGGTAATATTTCCCCTAATCTGGTCCATTGGAATCTGCTGTGCCTGTAAAGTGCATACACTACCACGACCAACCTATCCTACTCTGTTAAAGGGAGTCTATGCAGATCGATGGAAATATTTCCTCCGTACCACTGTGCATTAGGTTAATCCCATTGGATCTGACAGAATGATGATTTGGAAGAGCATGGCCACACCAACATTTTTTAACACATGATCCAATAATAATTGTGATCCGACTGCATCTTAAAAAACGCATGCTAGTGTTTTCCAACTGTGGCCCCACTAGGTGCGTTGCTATGTGCTGCGATCTGTTAATCGGACCACATGCAATATGCATTTTTTTTCGCAATCATATGTGCAAGAGCATAAACTTGCTTCTGGAGCACTCGGAGGCGGAGAGCTTGCGAGCACGGTTATGGAGCACTCGGACTCAGTGTGGCCTCAGCCTAAATCCAATAGTATTTAATAGCTTTAACATATGTATTTCTATTTTTTATTATGTGCATTTACACACAATGTTTCATTGTCACTCCATGTGGTGTACGTATCAGTTACATCATTATATTACATAATACCCTCTTCTATATAAAACATGAGGGGACATAATGGTGCTTATTTACTGAGACTTCAGTCAGTGGTTCATTGCCCCAATCTTTTTTAGCACATTGCTTCTCTGCACCTGCCAAAAACTGTTTGTGTTTCCTGACATTAATGTGTCATAAGTCGCTGAGCACTGAGGCTTAAAGTCAGGTGGGAAATACAAGGCCATATGAATGTGAATGTTAACCATACATTTCAGCCCCTTCTTTTGCCAAGTACACTGATTGGTTGACTCTAAAGGTTCGTACATTCGCACGATGTGTGCACCGAACCACAATGCATTCGGGCGACGAACAGACAATCGTTCGTTGATCTGCACAAATGCGTCTTTGTCGGGGGTCCTGGCTCAGTGCACACATCATACATGTGTACGAACCTTTAGTATCACATGGCAAATGTATTCCTCTGTTCCCATTGTCTATTGTCAAGAGCTCAAAGTGTTATTGCTGCCATCCAACCATTTAAATAAATCATTTTTAATGCTTTATTTACACCGTAGACCAAACAATAAAGATGGACCTCCCTAATTACTATGTTCTTTATATAGAGGCCCCATTTGAATTCAGAGACGTCAGCAATTTTGTTCCATTGAGTTTAATGAAATAACACTTCAGTTCTTTTGGGAGAAGTATGTTCCAACCTGTAAAATGATTAGCTGAATACTGCATGTGAAATTCAAAGGGCAATGCATATACCATCTAACAAGGTATGCTTGTGAAGGCTCTCATTCATCCAGGTCATGGTATATCTGTATTCAATTAGATCAACTGGTCTAGGGATGGGCGGTTCGCGGATCCGAACCCGGATCCGCCGCGGATTTATCCCGTTCGCGAACTGCGGATTTTTCGCCTTCCGAACTTCCAATTCGCGGATTTTTAGTATTTTCTAAAATTTTCGAAATTAGGAGTTTTCACGTATTTTCGAAAATACGAGAAAACGCGTAATTTCGAAAATTTTCGAAATTACGAGGATTACTCGTATTTTCGAAAATACATATTTTCGAAAATACTAGTTTTCTCGTATTTTCGAAAATTTTCGAAAATACGCGAAACCCCGTAATTTCGAAAATTTACGAAAATACGAAAAATCTCGTAATTTCGAGGGTATTTTTCATTTTAATGGGTCCCGCTCGCGGATTTTCGGATTTTTTCGGACATCTCTAAACTGGACTTGAAGTTTAGTTCTTGAAGACGTTTCGCTAGTCATCAGACTGGCTTTCTCAATTCAGAATGACTTGAACAAGAATCTGTGGCAATAATGTGCCCTGGAAAATCCCAATTAGCATATCACAGCCAAGTGTTAAGGGTGTGATTGGATAGTGGCTAAGAGGTGTTATAGGAACGCCCAGAGTAAGGTGTTAAAACAGCATTGTACATGGCAGACAGTTGGTGTCAAACCCCCACACCTCTATTTAGGCTTGGTTTCTTTATTTTTACATAAATGGCCTCCTTAACACCTCTTTTGAAGCAGTCCTATTCCTTTGAAAGGATGTTGACATTACAATTTTCAGAGGTATGTCTTTTTCCTTAAGATGCAGGTACACGGCTAAGTCCTGACCCGTGGAATTGGCTCTTCTGTGCTGGGCCATACGTTCATGCAGTTGCTGTTTGGTCTCCCCCACATACATCAGAGCATTCTTCACTGCACTGCGTATATGATGTTGCTTTTCTTGTGTTTCGGTATTGGGTCTTTCGAATTGCTGCCTCAGTGTTGTTTGGTTTAAAGCAGACAGGGATACGGTGCTACATATGGGATAACCATGTTCTTTTTCCTGTCTTGCTTTTCCCTTCACTGTTGGTATTCGTGTTCTTTTCTTTCCTTCTACTTCTTTTGACAAAGGCCCAGTCTGGATATCCACAAGTTTTAAGGGCTTCTCTGAGATGTTTCATTTCTTTTGCCTTTGCCTCTGTGCTAGTGGGGATGTTCCCTGCTCTGTGTTGCAGGATTCTGATGACCCCCAGCTTGTGATCTAAAGGGTGGTGGGAGTCAAACATCAAATACTGATCTGTGTGTGTTGGTTTACTGTAAACCTCTACTTCCAGTTTACCATTCTCCCTGACGTTTACCATGCAGTCCAGGAAAGCCAGAGTGTTCAAGACCCCCTGGTTCACAAATAAAGTCAGGATTTGTTTTGAAGAACAGTATACAGCCTTCAATTCCAGCTACAAAACACAAACAAGCCCAATACACTTTCATTGAAAAGTCAATAAAAAAAGACAACCTAGTCCACACTAGAAACTGACAAACATTTCTCTGGCAGCATGAAGAAGCTATGCCCTGCTGGTAACAAACCTCCTCTCAGCCTTAAACTTTTCTCCCTTTACACAATATATACAATATACACCCTCATTTGAGACTTGCCAAATAACAATTTTTCAACATCAAAGTCCTTGTATAACATTTTTTGTGTACTCAGTTAAAGGAATAGTTCACTGCAAAAGTGTATTTAATGTATTAATTGAAGACCCATGCCTTACCTTCCGCAAAACCTCCCATCTCTTTGGCTGTGGAATAGCATCCAAACTACCTGCTATACTGCCAGGTCTTCACCCTGGTACAACCAAAGAATAGGGAATTGGCTTTCGTTCCACTTTACATATTTAAAAATCCCAACCACAACTGTGCTGCATGTGTTAATGGTATTGCTAATATTTCAATATCAATATTTATATGAATATACTTTAACAAAAGTGACGTTACTGTGATATCTGTATTGGCTGGGAATAAATTGTTATAGGATACATATATAATAGAATATATGGAAGAATTTACTGATGAACATTCTACTGTGCTTCTTTGGTGGTAATCCATTCAGGAAAATCCTGCGCTTGTCCCTGGATAGATGCAGGGGTATCAATAAAGTATGTGTAGCATTGTTTTAATTAGCACAGCATGGGAAAATGATTTATATCTCCTTTAATCAGGTACAGTGTGTGTTCCTGTAAATGAAGGTACAGTATGTACAAGTTCATTTTGAATTTCACAGGTCTTGCAAGGGGAATAATTCTGTATTACAAATTTGTTAAGGGCCTTTGATAAACCTTATAAACTAGCACCTTCCAAGTAAATCCTAAATCATTCTAGCAACTTTATTCTTCATTTGTAGAACAGAATATAAAGGGTAAGTAAACACAATGTTCAATAGATATTCAACAGACATAGCCTACCCAACAATATCAATTTTGTAAAGTGAACTTAAACTTTCTTAGACATGGGTTTGACTATTCAAGGACTTATTAACATGACCTCTCGGATACGCAGAGTGTCTGGGATCATAATGTCCTTATGTCCGCTAGGAAAAAGTAACAGCTGCAGCAGCAAATACTGTTCTTAACTGTTCACACCCCCTTGTCATGGCATCAAATACAGACAAACTGCAAGACAATAACAAATTACCTTCTCTTAACTTAAAATTAAGACTTAAAATTAATTTTCAGTGTCTGAATCAAACAAAAAAACTATGTAGCAGAAAAAGCATTTATTTTGGTTAACCTAAAAATATCCAAAACAATCAAGCATTGTTCAAACAGTTATACAAACTCTGTCAAAAACGTCCCAGTAGCATTCTGCCTTGTCATTTTTAACACACTTGGGGAGAAGTGTGGGTTTTGCTGGCCTTGCAAAGTTTCCTAGAGTTTTCGGACAGTGTGGTGCTCCTGCTGCAATACCTTTTGCGTTAAATTTAAACAAGTATTCAGCAGAGATTTAATGTTGAATAAATCGGGGTGCAAAATCCTCTGCAACCAGGTGATCTTTACTTTCAACTCTTCCCCAATTCAGTAATAAATGGGAAACAGTTACCCACTGCAGGAGTTTGAAAGATAAGCAGGACAAAGGAGCAATATTACATCTTACCCTTAGATTTTATATTAAATGGTCACGAGCAACAAACAGCATTGAAGGAGTAAGTAAATTACTGTTAGTTAAATATTACGTTTTGAAAACCTGTCATAAGCGTCTATCACATGTACTGTTAAAGGGTATGTAAACTTTAAAAATCGACTACCTCATGAATGCATATAATTAGCACTTACTCTGAGGTGTGTGTTGCTGCATATATTCAGTCCAGTACTTGTTTTGCTCAGGCTCAGTAGCTCTCCTCCCTGACTAATCTGAGGAGGACAAGCATGCTCAGTAATCACTATGAGGCAGCACTCGGAGAGGGAATGTCCCACCAAGCAAATCACAAATACCAACTATCACTATTCCAGCTACAGCAAAACTGCACACAGCAAAAGGTTTATGACAATAAGGCATTTGATTGACAGATGAAATGTAAGACGCTTCAGATTGGATATCTAAAGAAATAGGGAAAAGATCAAGAAAAAAATAGTATAGTTATAGTTGGAAAGAATTATAGTTTCCAGTAATGGGCAAAAAAAAAAGAAAAATGGCAAGCATACTGTGCCTTTATCATGGCTGAAGCAAAGCAATATTACATGGAATAAAAAACGTTCAAGTTCTAGTCTTAAGTATGTACTCATTAAAAGATACAGATGAGCCAATTTTTTGTTTATTTGCTAAACAGTTTCTGCACCAACAGAATTTATGTACCAGATGGCATTATAATTATGTAAATTTATAAAAATGTAATTAGCATAAATAACAGGTAGTACAAAAACTGTATAAACATGCTGTACCCATCTAAACTTGCACAGTGCTACTAGGTACTTAACGTACAGCCTAAAGTTTTTCATACTGTCAAACCCGTCCCTCATATATTCTCTGTTGGCCACCAGTGTAAGTGTATGGGGGGAAACACACCTTCTCATGTGCCAGCTCTTTACTGTTGACTAGGAAACAGAGTACGATTACTGATGTAGCTGCGTGATGTCAGGTACCCGGCTTTGTACATAAGTAACTCCAAAAAAAACACACTTAAGAAAGTGTAACTCAATGATTCAGTGTGCTGGATTTCAGACTTTTAAAAATCTTAACTTTTAGAAATTTCCTCTTCAAAAAGAGTCTGTTATATTTCTGTCATTGGACACCACAATAGTTAGAGCTGATTACTCACTTGGCCCAATATTTTGGTTGATGGTTGATTTAAAAAATGAGAGATTTTTGAAAAACAACCATATTGTAACCAATACTGGATAAAACAGATAATCAGACATGTTGGTAAGTCATGATTGATTGTGCATCCTTTTAAATGTGATTGGTCAGGCCAAAAAATTGTCTGTGCCACTGTTGCCCAACAGACTACTGATTGATATGGGCCCCTAGTATAGTGAAACACCTCATTGGATATACACATGAGCTGTAATACAATGCACACGCTGACATTATACAGTAAAAACTGGGAAGGCTTTTTGTGAAGAGTGGGCTGAAGGGTACACAGAGTTAATACTTTGAACTAAGAAGAAAACTGCAGTGCACATAAAATGGCCAACACAATGTCACGGGCAGAGAGAGGAAAGACAGCTGTGTGGGTAGAAGAAGTGGGATTTTACTGCATTGCTGTTAAAAATGTTTCTAACAATGGAACCAAACACACAAGACCTAGATTTTATTTGCTTTTAAGTGAAGTCAGTGTTCCAATAAAAATTCACCATTTGCAGACAGCAGTAATTAGGGTTGGCCTGATTTTGGTTTTAAGTGTTTTAAATACTGGTTTGCCAGTTACCAACATCCGTCTATGCCAAGAGAAAAGTTCTAGAGTACTTAAATATTTTGCCAGGGGCAACCAAGCAGTATAACATAGGGTATAGTAACCAGGGAAATTATAGCATATTAATTATAAAGCTAGAAAAAGACAATGCAAATAATATTTTACTACCAATAAATTTGGTAGTAAAGTCTGTAGTAAAGTCTGTAAAAGAAACATCCCTGTCTTATGGCACATGGATCCCAAAAAGCCGCATTAGAATTTCAGGAGATAAAAGTGTGTAAACGACAGGAGATGTGCCATTAATGTGTCTGCATTTTACTATTTAGTTTCTATACTTCCCAGACTCTCTACAGTAAATTCATATTGCTCTAACGGAGAAATAACAGTAGACAGAAAAATGCATACACCTACATTTCTAGAAATAAACGTGTCCAATTCAGGATAATTTTACAAAGAATTCCAAAATGATTAGTAGAGGATAACCCAACCTTGCATTACATGGGATTAGCCTGCGTTACCCACATTCCCTACCATTTCCCTAGGTTACCTTGGTAAGAAAGAGTCCGGTTGCAGTTTTTGTTGAGTTGATGACCTGTAACCTGCTTGGGTACATCCGTGATATTCACATAACATGAGATTGTGCCATTCTGCAAAGTGTTCCAAACCAGCAAACAATGTCTAGGGCAGAAAGAGCAACCACGTATACTGCTGAATTATGGGATTATGACCACTGGTTTCACTGTATAAATAAATGATTCATCTTATTCGGGGTGATGATCTTCAGATGATTACATGGATGATTGTCTCCCAGTTAATCTGCCAGTGAAGTTGCAGAAGGAAAGATTCTCATCACAGGGAAAAGACTCCACCTCCCCCCACCCCCTTCTTATTCTGCAAGAAGCCTGAAAAGAGTTAAGCCTGGCACACAGAAGCTTGGGCTGCCTGCCTGCCTGAGACTCCAGTACAGTAGGAGAGATGGAAAGGACATTGTGCAGTTTGCAAATTATTGATAAGCAGAGAGCTTCCTATAATATTATTTGCAACACTTTAATAGAAGACAACCTGAAATGCATGTAAATTGCATATATTATATTTTTTCCAATTTATATCTAGTTATTCTGTTTAAATTGATTTAAATGTTTATATAGTACCAATATCTTCTATGGGGCTTTACAAATACAATGATACATAAATGGTACAAACAAGGGTAGTACATATAATAATAGTCAGACCATTTCACACATCCCACCCTAGCAATACTGATTTTCAGGACATGCCCCCCTCCCATCCACCTTCCAACCCCACTGGCTGCCACGATTGGCATGGCATCCTGAGCTGTGAGTCTTTTACTACAGGTGTGTGGTGCTGCCTTCTTAGATTTTTATCAGGTTGGTGAGCCAAACTTTGCTGTTTGCCTCACTAACGCCGTTGTCAATATATGGGGACCAGAAGAAAACTTCTGTAAATGAAAGGGCAGTAACTCCCTTGTTAATTATATTGGGACCAGAAAATTGCTGTAAGATATAGGGAAGCCAGTAAACTTAACGCTATAGGGAAGCCAATAAACATCATGTGTACACATGATGAGAGATAATGAGGAAGGACTGTCGGTTGAGGCAAAAGGACCAGCCATTGCTTTCTGACACGTCTGAAAGGCCGGTCGGTCATGTCTGAACACCCAAGCAATAATTTTGGCCTGATCGACCAATACACTACACTATCTGTAGATCAGGCCGAAATATTGAATTGTGTGTACCCAGCTTTATATTTCAAACTTAATATATCCTTTTGCAATAAGAATCTAGTCCAGCTATTTGCAAAGAGCAGTAGAAAAGAATTGCGTCCTACCATCAACTCTAAAACCAATATCCTTTATTTTAATTAGATAAAAACAGCATACCAGGCTATAGGTGCCTGACGCATTTCGGCATGCAAACTTCATCATAGGCAATTCTTTTCTACTGCTATTTGTCTGCTTACGGGATGTGCACGACTATCGCTACAGTCCAGTACTTCCTCTTACCTACCCGAATGAAGGGTTAGTTCCCGCGAGACACGGGACTAGGGTGGAGACGCGAATTTCGGGTTGGCTCCGCATCCACTCCGGCTCCACATCCACTCCTTCTGGCGCCTGACGTCACTACTCGGTGTCGGTCTCATTTAGTGACATCAGCCGCCAGAAGGAGTGGATGCGGAAGCGAGCGGCAGCCAGATTACTGGATCTACAGATGAGTGACTTGAGTATTTTTTAAAGCCTAAAAACCTCAACTTATACTCGAGTATATATGGTAATTGAAACTTTAACTCCCCCCCCCAATAGTTATTTGTATTTGTAAGCCCAAAATATTGTACTGACACCTATTTCCAGGCAGTAACACTTGGTGATTTTTGGAGGCTTAATGGCAAAAACTCTTTTCACAGCTCTATAAATATGAACGAGGGCTTTCGCTGAGATGTGCAGTGGAACTAGTTATCTCCGCTTTATAGATTGACAATTCTGTCCCCATAGCCTGAAACATTTATGCACAACTAGATGCTTTCAAATACTGGACATCATTGACACTGAAAACTGAATATTGTCCACAATGGTCAGTGAAGGGGGGCCAACATATATACTCTATGGAAATGAGGAAAGTGCCTGGCTGGAAATGAATAGGTCAGCACAAACCAGGATTTCTATGCAGCAGTTAAGCTTAATTGATTGCCTCCTCTCTCTTCCTGAAAGAATCTTCCTTTTACAATTGTAGTGAATAATAACAGTGTCAAGTTCTGTTCTATCATTTCTGGAAAATAAAATGTAAATGGTATTAAAAGAAAAACCACAAAACAGATAGGGGAGCTACCTCTGTAGCTCAGTACATATACTTACTGTAATTGATAGGGCACCACCCATTCATTTTATGATAGTTCAGATATCTTACCCTTAGATAATACATATCATTTGGGTAGTGCCCAGGGATGCGCCTATTTCCCATTCTGGCACAGTATCATCATCCTGACATTTGGTCACATTCGTGTAACCAGAAATAGCTCTGGTATAAATCTCAATCTCCCAGTCCTTTTAATAGCCGTATTATATCAAAAAAGTTCCCTCACCACAAAACCAACACAAAAAATCTCATAAAACACAAACACTTACACAACACCACAGGCCGCCCATAAACCCTGCCATCAATCAGAAAGCCAGGGGATACTATCTATTTCTGCCAGCAAGAAACTCGTATTGTACAGCATTCAAAAGGAATGGACGCCCAGGGGACACTGGAACTTACCTTACTTACGCTCCACTCGTAGATGGTTCTGAGCTGACAGCCGATCAATCTTAGGCGCATGCGCGCCAATACAAAAGATAGGCACGCAATCCTCCCTGTGAATAATAGAAACGGATGGAATATACTTATAAAAACAGCTTTAGTGTTCCTTTAAATTGTAAAATTAATGTAAAACCATGTAATAGAGGGTTACTATATTTAATGACCTAAACCAAGAGCTGTTTTGGACTTATTGTCAAATAGCCGTACAGCCAATAGCATATAAGGAATTAAAAGAACACTCGACTCCAACCTTCGGCAAACAGCATGGTGGCTCAGTGCTGAATCCATTCCACCCTTAGCTTACATCAGCAAAAAGCTCATGTTCTGCTTGTGCCTGTGTGGGTTTTATTCAGTTTTCTCCCACAAATGTAGACATACTGAAATATTGTGTGCGTGATAGGCATTGATAATACATAATCAACTAACTGGACAAATTAATGTAAATCCCACTGTATCCAATTTATTATCGGGTTAGTGTGAGTTTTACACTAACATTGGTGTGGCAGCACCATTTCCAAATCTTATTGCAAATAGCACATCCTATATAATATAGGCAGCCATGTAGCGCAAAACTGACCGCCTTTAGAATTGATCAAAGAAGAAAGATTAGTAACAGCCAGGAGTGTAATCCCCTTACCCCACATACAGCTTACATGGAGCAAACGTCCAAGGCAGTCTTCAGCAAACGGCCATATAAGATAGGTCAATCCTTCTTGAAAACAAAAGCAGTAGGACGGGCATCTCATGGCTGATAAAACTTCACTTTTATTGTACATGAGTAAAACAAACTTACAATCACATCATTAGGTCCAATACACAGAGAGTGAGAGGTGGGAGGGAGGGCAGCCTGACGCGTTTCGTGACGTCACTTCCTCAAAGGCTGTGGGAAAATCCAAAGCTACATCATTATATAGGTGGACTCCCAAACATAGTCCAATCAGGACAGAACGGGGGAAAGGTAAAAGGGAAAGTAAGGATATAAAAGCAATTAAAACAATGTTAAGCAGCACACTATACAAATTAACCCCTATACAGTTTAGAAGCATTTAGTATCCAACATTAGTCCATCACTAACCGGACAGCCGGACAGCTAATAAATAACAGGTAAGTACGTATCTATTTCATATAAATGTATACATCTATCCAAAAGGGAGCAAACACTGTTGCCAGTCGCTACAAACAATGTATGCAGTTTAAAGCTACTTTTCTCACCAAGTGGCAAGTTGTTACCAAATCATACATATAGACGATAGAGTATCAAATAGGCATGAAGCATAGAAATCATCACAACATGACAGTCATCAAATTGTGAACATACGAAAGCAATGAACAATAAGGTTACTCATAGACAGATTAATTCATTCAATAATTATAATTCACTATAGATACATTGTAAAAAAAATATATATATTTTTTTATAAATTGATCTGAACTATCATAATAAACACAAAAAATATAAATATAATAAATAGCTATGGTACGTTTCCCACAGAAAGGGGGGGACACAAGCTTAAAGGGGAAATTGGCCATTGATATATATTAAAAACATCTAACAAATACTAAAGGATCCCATAAATAGGTGTTTTAATTTTTTTTCTTTATATAGTTATATAAGAACTGAGAAGCATAGACCCAGCACTAAAATCACTGTAGGTCAATACCAACCCTACCAGGCAATGATCTTAGGTACCCCAAAGGGGACTATACATTTAGAAAACAGGAGAGTTCAAACTCCCTCTTTAGGCCGGCAGGTGTAATCGTACTAAGTTTACTTATGCAGAAAGCCTCCTTTTTGAGGAGTGCTTTCTCATCTTTGCCTTTTCTTGGGCCACTCAAGATTCTATCTATAATTTGGAAACTGATGCACATCTGACTCCCATGCATTTCTATTAGGTGCTTAGCAGATTTTGTCTCACCTTTGGGTATTGCTAATAGATGTTCTGTTATTCTCTGGGCAGCCTTTCTTATTGTTTTGCCCACGTATTTTAGGCCACATTCACAGGTTGCTAGGTAAATAACATATACATATGTATGTGGTTTTACAACTAGTGTAATATTTCATTTGAAAAGTCTGCCCATTAGAAGTGCTAATAAACTTTTTAGTCGGTTGTATATATGGGCAAACTGTACATCTACTATGGCCACATTTATAGCTTCCTGGTACACGGTGCCAGGTTGGACCCCATTTATCGTTAAACTTAACATGGCTCGGGGTACAAAGAAACCTATCGTCCTCGCCCTTCTAAAGGAAAACCTTGGTTTTCTTGTTAGTATTTTGCCCAATATCAGATCAGAGTATGGGCCACATTTTTTTACTGCTTCACAAACTTTGTGGGACTCCTTTTGAATATGTAAGTGTTAGATAGGGAGTAGATGGTACAGTCAGTTTTGGGTACTCAGAGTCAGCACGCAGCTGGTCACAAAAAGTACATACAAAAGTATGTCAAGGTATTCAATAGATATGGGATCAGTGTTTGATATAAAAGAGATCCCACATCCAGTCTGATTACAATACATCACTAGTTGGTCAACAGTTTATTCACCCTCATCCCACACAAAGATTAGGTTGTCAATATAACGATAGAAGGAGATTATTTGTTTCCTAAAGGGGATGTCTGCAGTAAATAAAAACATCAGTTCCCAAATTCCCCAAAAATCCCAAAAAGAGATTGGCATACGATGGGGAAAATTTAGCCCCCATCGCCGCCCCCCTCTTCTGGAGAAAAAAATTTTGGTCAAACTTAAAGAAATTTGATGTGAGTAAAAACTCTAAGGCAGCAATGAGAATCATTTTTTGGTCTTCCCCATACCAGGCCTTTTTAAGCCAGAATTTAATAGCCTCAACACTCCTCTCGTGTTCAATTGATGAGTATAGCGAGGCTACATCTAGAGTCACCCATTTGTATGAAGGTTTTCACTCCAAACTTGTTAGCTTGTTAATGGCATCAGTGGAGTCTCTTAAGCTAGGTACACACAGTCCAGATTTCTGAAAGATGACAGACAGGATCTGCAAGATCCTGTCTGCCATCTTTCAAAGATCTGCATACACACAGTCCCGAGCATTCTCTCTATGAATATCAGAGGCCCCATTGTATAAGTGACAACAACTTTTCTTTGAAAACACATGTAAGATCCTTAGGTAGTGGTATATACGTCTCAACTCAATCACTCAATTGGGCAAGGGCTTCCGATTGGTAATACACTTTATCTAGTATCACGATGGAGGCGCCCTTGACTGCGGCTCTCACCACTATTTCATAGAAATGTCTCATTAAAGTCAGCCTCCGAATGAAACGATTAATATCTATTAAAGCCTCGAACCTGTCCACATTACTATTAGGAATGAAATTCAAACCTTTGTTAAGAAGGCTCAGTTCTGAATTAGAAAGGGTATAACTGAACAAGTAAATAACATTGTCAGTATCCCGACCTCCTACATTTTGTGTTGTTTCCAAACCTTGGGATTTTTTCTGCGTCCCATGATGCTTCCTTTAGAATTGAGGCGCAAATCGGTGCTTCTTCCCTGACCGGGATCCGGCACTGCAGTAATTCTTGCAAATTAACAGCATTGCAGGATCTCGGGAAGTTAAGAAGCTGGGGTTTACTTACCACATCACCCACTCAGGTGGGACAGGCCTGATGGGACTAAATAAACATATTTTGAAAGATAATTTAATGATCGCTGCATTGGGTACCTACATGTGGTGACATGGAGAGAGAAGGTTTTCTAAAATCCTAAAACAAACCAATATCCTTAAGGGCATATCTATTTTCCCCATATTGCAATGCAAACATATGCAGCAGAAGAGAAAGGTAGGGCTATTTTAACACTACACAGTGGGCTCAACAGAGGTACAAATGGAGGCAGACATGCCCTTTAAACTAACGTATAAATATTTATCCTCACACACCTGAAATCCTGTAAATCTTCAAAGGTGCTGCTTCCCCCAAACTGCTCAACCACTAGCAGTGAAATCCATAGGTACGATATACAACAGGAAGGCGCACTCAAATGGGATTTAACTGTTTTTATTGTGACTATGCGGTGCACAACGTTTTGGGGTTATCCCCCTTCCTCAGGTGTAATTTGACAATTACCTAGTGGGTGTTAAATATGCCAATATTTTTCAATGGGTCATCCACAATTCTCTGCATTGTACTTCTCTGAAACAGAAATTAAAGGGCATCCCCACCCCTCCGACAAAATGACTTCCCTTTCCTACCCCCGAAACCCTGATCTCATAATACAGACTCTGTTTTTTGTAGGAGGAGTGGACATGCCCTTTAAGCTGCAGGTGTTATACGTCTTATTACTGCAGAGCTAAAGCCTGTAATGGAAGAAATAATGAATGTATGTATTGCATCTAAGACACTATAGAACATGCAGAGTAGCTAAATACATAATCAATCTGAACATTTCTTGCGAATTATCCTGAATGCAAAGGTAGATTGGGCTAGTCCTGATCATTAAGATCATTAAGAAAATATGGGTGATTACTTATCAATGATATACTTTATAGAGTAGTAATGGCCAGGCATCACTATCAGGGATGTCAGGCAAGTAAATTAGGAAGAGACATCAGTAAAAAACACATGCAGCATTGCCAAGTTAGAATTAATGTTGTTTAAGTGCAATCACTTTGCAATCAGTTCATTTATTAAGCTTGTCCCTACAAGCCCAAATGATCTGGCAACCCAGACTACACCACACCAACATTTTTTGTTAAATAAAAAAGCATGCAATGCCTTGAGAAAACAATGAAATTACAAGTAGTGGGGCATGGATATGTCAATTTCCAAACAATCACAGTATCCATGCCATTCGCAGATGTGAGCTGAAAAAACGTGCACATTTTAGAAAACCATTATACAGTAGAGATGTTACAGCAATTCAGATAACGGACATAGCCACAAATCTAAAAATTGCACAATAAAACCAATTTTCTGCGCTATGGGCAGGGGGGAGAGGGGGGAAAGAATGTGTTAACTATTATTCCTATCTTTTCATGGGGGAAAATGGTAAATATAAACAAATGTTAATAAGATTTTCACAAAACTGAAATACATGCTTTGTCGTTACAAGTTCAGGGAATAGACTATAAATAATATTTAAGAATAGGAATGCTTATCTTAGAATAATCATAAAGTATACTATTCCAGAAAAACTGGGGACAGAAATAGTTCCAACTAGACATGTTTTTGTATATTACAGAAAATGTTTTTGGACATAAAATGCATAAGGTCCCAAATACCTAAAACGAATAAACCACTGGGATCTGGCGTTGATATAATGGGCAACTGGAAAGAAAGATAGGGTAGAAATATGTATTACCTAGATAGATAGCACTCTTTTACCGTGACCACGATATACTACTTACTATGTTCAAGTGAGCCGTTTTTTGAAGAAAGATATCTGTAAAGGGGGAAGGAAAAAAATATAAAAAAATAAAGGGAAAAAAAGAGAAAATAGAAAACGGCTCACTTGAAGGTATATGATTAATGGTTTCTGAGTATGCGATGTGTTATACAGTGTACTTGGGGAATGGGCTGCTGGCAGATGACGTGTCGACAATCCATTTCCCATTGTCTAAATAAAGAAAGCGTTTGTATAAAAAATAAGCAGCCGCACAAAGGTAAAAACTCATATATTTTCAGGAATGTGATGTATCATTTGATATAGGTTTAGACTGTTCAGTTGAGAAATAACAATAAGTCAATAGATTACTTCCCATCAAATACCTGAAGCATTCTGTTAAAGGAGAAGTAAACCCTAAATACAAAGGCAGCTCCACAGACTCTATAACTTTCACTTAGTAAAACCATTTGTTTCTCACCTCTGAATTCAGCCTCTTAAGAGTAGAAATCATTTATAGAGAACTGAGAACTGGCAATCTATGATGTCATGGCTGGCTTCTAGTGTTGCCTCTTCCTGTTGGTCCAGGTACCAAAACGACTTCTGCACATGCTAACTAGCTACCTTGTGTTTGTTTCCCACTCCCCTTATGCTAAGCTGCATGTAACAGTTGTACTCAAGAGTCCCCATCTGCCAGTGACTCCCAGCCAATCATCAGAGATAGCAGTGAATATTATTAGCAGATTTTCCTGCTCAGAGTGGAGGAAGGTGTTAACCCTTTTCATATGTATTTAGGAAGCAACTTGTTAACCCTTTATATATGTGAGCATTTCTGCAAGAGACTATCAGGCTCATTTACCCAGACTCGCAGATATATGGAGTTAAAGTTGTGCTAGCCGGTTCGCTACCAGTTAGCGCGACTTTAACTCTACATTAGCGCTGAATGCGGGGGTTATGCAAAAATCACGAATTGAATCTCGCGATTCAATATTGCATTTGCACTAGTTTTAGTGCAGGGTTTGAATTTTTAAATTCACACAGCGGGTAAATCCCTTACCGGGAAACGTGATATTGAATTGCGAACAGGACATTTACCCACAGCTCTGGGTAAATGAGCCTGTGTGTCTTTGTATGTCTTTATTTCTGCACTCTACTATCATGCCTGCACTCCCCAGTAGAATTGAACTGACCACTTTACAAGGTACACTTATCAAAACAAAACTGCTCAGAGCGGCAGGTGCAGTATATTGACTTAATCATGGTCTTAGGTCTATTTAATAAGAGTTCTTAAAATCTGATTGGTTGAGGCAAAATTTGCACCATTTGTAGCGATAAGAACTTTTAATACATAGGCCTGTATATGTGTTCGGGTCTTAAAGGCAAAGGTGGGAACCCTAGTTGGAAGAGGGTTTTTGCTTATGCAAAACTTCCCACAGGCAGCCCACCTGCTGCATTACGTTTGCATCCCTCTAACAGTATCCCTTTAATTGGCATTCCCCCCAATAATTCCTATTAATATGTACATTTATAGAAACAACATGGTGCAGCGAGCTGCAAGTGGCATACCCTCCAACATTCTCCTTTAATACGTACACTTATAGAACATGGTGCAGTGCTGCAAGTGGATGATAATATAATGACCCTGATCTTAGCATAGCTCTGTACAATGCATTTCTCTGTGTAATGCATTTCTTAGCTTAGCTCTATACTACAATTTGTTGTACTGAATTAAAAACACTTGTAAATGTATGATAGCAAACATAAATCTACGACAGCCCGTAGACTATCATTACGGTAGTTTACAGCATGGTATACTAATGCCACGGTCGTACAGTAACGAAAACCCACGGTATTGCAAGTTTTTAAATATTTCCCTCCAACACTTAAACAATACATTGCAGGTGAAACATACAAAGACACAGGGCTGTAACTATGAATAGTGCAGGTTTATTGCAAAACATGTGTGCTACATGTTTCTGATCCACTTGTCCTTCTTTAAGTGCTTGAGTGGGTCTGAAACCTGTAGCACGCATGTTTTCCAATAAACTTACACTATTCACAGCTACAGACCTGTGTCTTTGTATGTTTCACCTGCAATTTATTGTTTATATATCGGATTTGGTGGAGTGAAAGCCGTAGACACACTAGATACCCAGACCTATATACATCACACTAGAACACTGCTAGTAGGAAAGTGTTAATCAGCTGCACCACCAATTTGAATATTGAGGATTTAATATATTCCTACATCATAGGGGTTAAGATGGGAATGGAAATCACACAGGTGCTGAAAATGTAATCAAGGCAAAAGTACTGGCAGGCAAGGGAAGATGTCAGCTTCAGGTTTGGGGAACAAACAGAACCTAAAATGAGCTCATAGAGGTAAAGGAAAGGCCCCTGAGTGGAATCTTCCATGCTGAGAAGTATGTTGGGGCAAGTACTTTCTAACTTAAAGGGGAAGTTCAGTGCAAATACATATGCTTTTCAGAAAAAAGAGCAATATTTTTTCATCACAAGGACCTTAATCTGCCAATTCAGCATTTTGTCTGTATGTAAATAAATGCTTCCGAAATACTGACTTCCTGCTTGCAGGACCCCTACTAGATACCGTTATGGTCTGGCCCTTGACTGGGTTGATTCAGTTGCTCAGTAGAGATTTGAGTATCTTTGACCCATCCAACAGCCAATCAGTAGAAATTACAGTTAGGAACATTTCAAGAAATTTGTGCATCCTGGGAATAGAAGGACTGTTAGAACCTGAAATGTCAGCTCACTAATGTCAACAGCAGGGAAGAGCAAAGGTTATAAAATCAACTGATTTTCAAAATGGGAGAGAATATGTAGAATAACTAAGAAGGCATTACACAAACTAACAATTTAAGAAATATTGATAATTTCCACTTAACTTTCCCTTTTAAACTTTGATTTTTTTTGTGTTTAGTTCTCCTTTAAGCAGAGAAAGGGAAGGAAAACGCAGTTCACATAAGCATGGGTGCTTATTTTTCTCTAAAAATGTTATTTGAACTATAACAAGAAATAGACTGTTTTGAATTATAACAATATTTGTTCTGTAAATATGTTTAACAAAAAGCAATACAATACAGGAAAACTGTTATTTGGAAAAAGTGGTATTACTTAAAACTATTTTTTTTACAGGAAAACTACTATTTAACCCACCCCTTTCCAGGCTATCCTATAAACACAATAATTAAAGCACAAAACAATAAGAACCTACATACCGTATATACTCGAGTATAAGCCGAGGTTTTCAGGCTTTAAAAAAAGCCTAAAAACCCGACCTCGGCTTATACTCGGGTCATGGTAAATTTTAACAATCTTACCGGTACTTCTCTATGTAACCAGCAACGTGTAACTTAATTCTCTGGATCCTGCTGCGCTGCATGTCTGTACCTGCGGCTGTACTGTCCGGCGCCGAGTAGTGATCCTGCTGCTGCACTCTGCACGTGCTCTGGTCACTCGGCCACTACGCGCGGCGCGAGTAGTGACGTCACTACTGGCGCCGGGCAGTAAGTTACACAGCCGCGAGTAGACATCAGAGCACGTGCAGAGTGCCAGCAGGCAGGATCCACTACTCGGCGCCGGACAGTACAGCCGCAGAGTACAGACATGCAGCGCAGCAGGATCCAGAGAATTAAGTTACACGTTGCTGGTTACATAGAAAGTACCGGTAAGCAGCAGCAGCAGATTTACCCTGGAATGTATATCGCCTGTTTCTAGGTGTGTTATTTCTTTCCAGAAACTATGCTAGTTTTGTACTGTTTATTTTATGGTTCATCTTTATACAAACAGTAGCAACAGAATAGTGCATAATCAAGATTTCTTTAAATAAATGAAAGTGCTTTTGAACTTTAATCAATTGTGGAGTTCCTTTTTCCTTTTGTACATAATTAAAAATACGGGATACAGATAAGTTTGCATAGGATTTCCATTGGCCCTGTTTAGTATTTCCTGATCAAGTACTAAAAGAAAAAATAGAAAAGTGAAAGAAATAATAGGATCAGGATCAGGAGATTTGGAACAATTTATTGACGGGTGCTGTCCATAAAAAAAGCCTCATTCCTTGGCACTAAAGGGTTTGGAAACTACAACTCCCAGCTAATAAGCATGCTGGGAGTTGTAGTTTCCAAAACATCTGGAGTGCCAAGGAAGAGTTCTTTTTATGGACAGCAGAGTTCCTATAATTTCAACCTCGGCTTATACTCGAGTCAATCATGGGTTCTTACTTTTTGAGGTAAAAATAGGTACCTCGGCTTATACTCGGGTCGGCTTATACTCTATATACGGTAACCTTAGCAATCACAGGAAAGGAACACCCGGGAAATAAACACAAAATAACGAAACAACGAATAAAGACAAACCAAACATATCTAAACTTAATATTACAAAGGAGAAAACAAATAAAAAGAAAAAGACAGAATAACAGGAAAAGAACAGCCAAAAGACAAGAAGTAACTATCCAAGTACACATAATAAACCAGACAGGACCCAAACTCTCTTCCTTCTCTTTTTTTCAAGAAATAAACTGTATAAGATCCTAATGGACGCTATCTAATAATTACTGGATTATCAATAAAACTAAATTTACGTTACAAACCTATATGCTCCGAACACTAACCAAAATCCTTTGTTTAGAGAAATAGAAGATATCTTCCTCACACAAGATATAGGCATCTGATAGTAGGAGAGATATGAGCAACACCAACCCAAAACTGGACAGATCCAAACCCTCCTCATCCTCCACCCCAACTACATCTGCAAAACCATTATGCCACTTTATCAATACACTCAATCTATGGGACTCATGGAGAGTACAACATGACACAACAAAGGAATATACATTATATTCCAACCCACATGACACATACTCAAGAATAGACCTTCTTTTCCTAACAGCTTCCCTACTTCCTCAACTAACTCAGACTGATATCTCCCCCATTACATGGTCCGACCACGCATCCATATCAATCACATTATCCAACTTAATAAATAGACCACCTACATATATATGGAGACTGAATGAATCACATCAATAACGCAACAAATTGAACAAGATCTGAAACACAGAAAACACCTCTCCAGACACCACCACATCATTAATATGGACAGCCCACAAAGCAGTTATTAGGGGCTCATTTATCCACATATCTCACGGTAGAAGGAAAGCACTATCTAATTGTATTTCAAATCTCACAACAAATATAAAAGATCTAGAAAAACAGCATGCAAGAACACATTTTTCTACAACCTTACATATTTTAACTTCACTTAGGGAAGAACTCAAACTCCTCCTCAATAACTCAGCTGAAAAAGCCCTGAAACTCACAAATAGAAAATTCTACGAGAAAGCTAATAAAGCAGATACCTTTATAGGTAGAAAACTAAACGCTAAACTGTCACAAAACAAATTACACCCATTAAAAGATCAGAACACTAATAAACTAACCTATAATCCCATAAAAATAGTACAAATGTTCTCTGATTTCTATCGACAGTTATATAATGGCTCCACAACACAAAAATCAGGACATTACAACAAATATTTGACAAATATTTCCCCTTCCGACTGTTACTGAAATAGAAAAATCTTTCTAAATTCACCTATTACAACACTGGAAATTGAAGAGTCAATAAAACAACTTCACGGCGCCAGGGCCCAACGGCTTCACAGTAGCATACTATAAAATATTCACTAAACAACACCACACTTGCACACTTTATTTAACAAAACTAAGAAGGGTGAAGAATCTTTTCACCCAGATACACTACAAGCCAATATCATCGTAATACCCAAACTGGGGAAGAACCCAGAATGCGCCAATTATCGCCCCATCTCTCTAATTAACAGCGATATCAAAATATTTTCAAAGATTTTAGCTATCAAATTAAACCATATTCTCCCAACACTAATCCATGGCGATAAAACAGGTTTTGTAGATGGTCGCCAGACAACAGATAACATAAGACGTATTTTACAGCAATTATAATATGCCAAAAAACAAAAAATTCCTTTACTTTCCCTATCACTAGACACCGAAAAGGCATTTGATAGAATATCTTGGACATATATGAGCGAAACCTTCAAAAGCTTTGGGATAGATGGAACATTCCATATGGCGATATTCAGCATGTACAAATCCCCAACTGCCAAAGTTAACAATATGGGAAATCACTCTAGCCCCTTTCCAAAACTAAACGGCACTAGACAGGGCTGTCCCCTTTCACTTCTCCTTTTTGCCCTATGAACTGATTAAAAATAGGAGATCACGAATACAAAATAGCTTTATTCACAGATGATACCTTCATCACCCTGACCAAGCCACAGACTTCTCCCCCTTTTCTATTCCAAGAACTTTTGATATCTGGATTCAAAATGAATCATGACAAATCCATAGCCCCACCAATAGAACTGACTCCCAATGTTACAAAAATACTGAAAGCTAACTTCCCATTTAAATGGCATCCAACTTCGCTTACATACTTGGGAATCCAGCATTATTATACAATCTTAACTACACAAAATTAATTCAACAGCTTAATAACCAATTAAAACAGTGGGCATCATATAACATCTCGCTTTTTGGAAGGATATACTCAGCTCTCCTTTTCTAACCACATTAACTATGTTGCGTCCTATCGCGCCTGGACTATTGCAACCTACTACTTTCTGGTCTTCCTGCATCCCATCTTACTCCCCTTCAGTCTATACTTAACTCTGCCAAACGTATTGTTTTGCTATCTAATAAACCGGATCCCAAGTCTCCTCTGTACCTGATAACCTGGCTCCCCTTTAAACAGAGCATTACATACAAAATCCTTCTCCTAACATTTAAATCCCATCGCTCTGCTGATCCTCCTTATATTTCCTCTCTAGTCTCCCCATATGTTCTTGCCTGTACCCTCTGCTTATCGCAGAACCAGCTCCTGTACAGACCTCCCACTCGGACTGCTTCCTCTCGCCTTAAACCTACCTCTTGTAGCTCCCATCCTCTGGAATTCTATTCCCCTCTCTCTACGTCAAGAAACCTCAATTAGCAGGTTTAAATCTACCCTTACATCCTACCTATCTGGTAACCAGCACAGTATTTAAATCCATTACCATTCCATTGTATCTGTGTGTTACCTACCTAACTAGGCAGGGACCTCATTACCTCTTGTGGCAAAGCCCTAGCACTTCTATTTATATAAGTTATATATTTATGTAGTGAACTATCTATGTATTTAAAAATACATACACCAAGGGCAGAACATCCCTACCATCTCTCAAACAATACTATCAGGCAGCGTCCCTAGCACAAACTATTAACTCGCACTCCCCAGATCCTACCATAAGATGGAAAGAAATATAATCAGCATTAATTTCCCCTACCCCCATATCAGAATTATTATGGATATCTACTCAAAAAGAAAATATAACATCTCATATCGAGAATCCATATATTCGACACTCATTAACTGTGTGGCAAACAACAGTCAAAACATACAGGTTAATTTCAAACCCTTCACTAATGACCCCCATCTTCCAGAACCCGGCCTTCCCTCCAGGGTTAAATATCCACCCATGGAAACAATGGATGGACAGAAATATCACCAGAGCAATCCAACTTATTAATGCCCAAAAACCAATAACGTGGGAATCAGCACAAACCATATTAAAACTACCAGATACTGAATGGTATCGTTTCATACAGGTTAAACATTTTTTACACAAATTTCTACAAGACTCACACTATCAAGATACTACCCCTCTGGAAGAACTTTGTTAAAAAAACCAACAGGACCCAAATTAATCTCACATATTTACTCTTGGGTCAGTGATGCTAAATATCAAGATAAGACACCCCACATGCTCTATTGGGAAAACAAATTACAGCAAGAATTAAACCATGATATGTGGACTGAAATATTCCAAAATATGAGCAATGAATACAATCATTCAGCAAAAAAGCTATAAGATATTAAACAGATGGTACATCACCCCACATAAATTAAACAAAATTCATCCAAATTCATCACAATTATGTTTTAGAGGATGCGGAGGTACAGCGGACACACTCCACTGTTGGTGGACATGCAATAAAGTACAGCCTCTATGGAAAATTTGTTTTGAACTTATTAATAATTTACTCTACACTTCCATCACAATAGATCCCTGGATAGCCTTGTTTGATAAACTCCCTAAAAATAAAAAAAATAAAACCCACCAAACTAGACTAATCTCAGTCATTTGCTCAGCCACTAGATGCTAAATAGCATCATCATGGAAACAAGACACGCCTTCTTACCAACAACTTATCAACAAAATATAGTGGATTCACCAAAACGAAAGCTTGACACATTCAATCAGAAGAACAACAAAAATATTCAATAAAATCTGGACCCCGTGGATATGGAAAATGGGACATGCCCCCTCCCCCTCAAACAATCAATTGCAATTTAACAAACAATTTAGGAGACTCTTTGGTATCTTTACATACCCCTCAACCCCATTCCCCCCCTTTTTGTAAACTTCTCTCTACTACTCTATCCCTCTTTTCATCTTTTACCCCAACCCCCTTATTGCTACACCTATTACCTATGCAGGTAAGGTACATAGGGCCCTATTTATAAAAGATCGTTATCGAAAAAATAACGATCGCTATCGTAAAATAACGGTATTTTCCGATAACGACCGTTATTTTCCGATAACGACCGTTATTTTCCGTTAACGATTTTTTTCGATAACGATCTTTTATAAATAGGGCCCATAGCTCCCAAGGCTGTGTTATCTTCATAAGAAGGGAAATACCTCACACACAGCATTTCCTATCTATACCCACAATACCAGTAAAATCAGTCAACGATACAAAGGAAACTGGAAAAGGGTAATTGATTGTCAATATTCAAATGTATAATGTATATATTAAAGGGTATCTCCACTCGTTTTTATAAGTTTTGTGAATCCATTTCTATTGAAGAACGGGAGGTAAAGGAGCTGTGCCTTACCTTCCGTTCTTCAATAGAACACACAGGAGCCAGGAGACAAGGTAAGAAACTTACCCGCTCGCTCGCTCCCCCGGCGCTTGGTCTGACAGGTCCCGACGGACCTTGTCTTCTATGCGCACGATGAGAATTTTTGCAATTTATTTCCATTGTTTATTTTACATAGTTTTGAAGATATTTACGATGCGCATAGAAGACAAGGTCCTCGGGACCTGTCAGACCAAGCGCCGGGGAGCGAGCGAGCGTAAGTTTCTTACCTTGTCTCTGGCCCTGTGTGTTCTATTGAAGAACGGAAGGTAAGGCACAGCTCCTTTACCTCCCGTTCTTCAATAGAAATGGATTCACAAAACTTATAAAAACGAGTGGAGATACCCTTTAATAACTACTTGATAAGTATGTATAAAACGCCAATTTATATTCTGTATTTTATGATGAGCAATAATATGATTTATCTTGAAGTTATTGTAAATGTATCTAAAGTATTAATAATTGACAAAAATTATTAAAAGAAAAAAAAAAAGAAAAAGAAAACCAATATACTCACCCTGCCCTTCTTCCACCCACTAGGGTGAGGACCTAAACCGATAGGTCCTCATCTTCGGATACTTTAGTGATCAGCTGTTATACTAAAATTTTATCTTTACCTCTCTCGTCTGCTCAGCCCCTCGGCTACTGTCAGTTACAGTCCACATTGTGGTTGCCATTGGCCACATCATGAACTGCAGAGACAAACCAGGAGGACAGCAGCAGCCAAGGGAAGAAGCTGATTGATAAAGTACCCAGAGATGAGGCCCTAACAAAGTTTCCAAACAGACAAAGCTCTGGCCTTCCTCGTGATCCCTTCCAACGTGGCCATGTGATATGGGGATTGTGCACAGGATCACATAGAGAGCTCATCGCCAATCAAAAATGCCTAAATGGTCATATTCCCCTCACAGCTAGTGAGCATATATATATAAACAGCAGTCAATCTTCTTATTAAAATACAGCTTTAATCATCATTGTTAAAATAACACATGTATGTCAGTGCACGGCATATATATAGTCTAAAACGTTTCAGGCCACATAGTACTTAATCATAGACGGAAGAAAATGGTGCTACCACTTTAATAATTACTCTGACAAGGTAATTAACCCTTTCCCTAACTCTTTTCTAGTAGCACAACTATCATAGCAACATTCTCAACATCCTTAAAGAGCAAGCTAAATTGTTTCAATGAGTAAGGGCTATGTAGCCTGAGTATAATCAATGCAGTATAAAGCTACCCTTTATAAATCCAAGAAACAGTACAAAAATCAAAATGAGGCAGAGTGCCCAGGCGCACTATTTGAGAAACCCTGCCAAGGGGAAGGAATGACATTAAAAGCAATTAAAATATTGCACTGCAATTACTTTCAGTCCCTCTACCCAAGTAGCTTACTTAACAGTGAGTAGCCTTCTGGACTCCCCTCTCATTACAGCTTATTTCAAACCCCCAACCACCACCAGTGAGTAGCTTATTGCAATCCCTCCATCAGTGAGTAGCTTATTGCAATCCCCCCACCAGTGATTAGCTTTTTGTTAGTACCAGTGGTAAAGGGGAAGAGTATTGTAAGTATATGTAAGTCATTATATTCCCTTTACAATGTGGTAACCGCCCCCCATATACAGGATCTATATTTAGAGTGTGCTTGTGAAGGTTCTCATTCATCCAGGTCATGGTATATCTGTTGTATTCAATTAGATCAACTGGACTTGAAGTTTAGTTCTTGAAGACGTTTCGCTAGTCATCAGACTGGCTTTCTCAATTCAGAATGACTTGTACAAGAATCTGTGGCAATTATGTACCCTGGAAAGCCTCTATCCAATCACACCCTTAACACCTGGCTGTAATATGCTTATTGGCATTTTCCAGGGTACATAATTGCCACAGATTCTTGTACAAGTCATTCTGAATTGAGAAAGCCAGTCGGATGACTAGCGAAACGTCTTCAAGAACTACATTTCAAGTCCAGTTGATCTAATTGAATACAACAGATATATATTTAGAGTGATTTGCTAAATGCAATAGAATTGCTCAAAATATCAACTCTCTGTATGCATTTTTCCGATCGACATGCATTTTTTATGATGGACAATTTATGGCGGCACAAGGTGGGCAACTTCCTGAAAAGGCTGTTTTCACATAGTGAGAGAGAAGGGCTGTAGATTCCCTTACCTTCTCTGCAGCTGCAGGTCCTTCACACAGCAGAGAGGAGGAGGGACTTCCTGTCTCCCTCACACACTGAGTGAGTCTGAGGCTGTGCTCACCGACGGAACTGTGCAGGAGAAGACTCAGGAATGTCACATGTCAGCCTCCCACCCATTAACTTTCTGGTCAGTCATTTCTTTATATCTTGGGCTGTGGAGCACGTAGAGAGGTGATTGATGGCTCGTTTTAAAGGTAGGAAACTGGCCTTCCTTTTAAACTCAACTTGTTTGGAGACCACAGTTCCCCTTTAAGAGTTATTTAAAAGAAAGTGATATATTATCCAAATATGAGTAGATCCCTGGAGACAGGAAGGCCAAGTGCCCCACGTCTTTGTGTGCTCCTGTCCAGGCACTACAATGTATCAATTTGAATAAAACGAAGACAAGGAGACAATAGATAAATGCTGCCAGTATTTATTAGTGCAGTTCACACAACATGAAAAAGGGTTGTATACCCGAAACGTGTGAACTGCACTAATAAATACTGGCAGCATTTATCTATTGCCTCCTTGTCTTCACTACATTCAAATTGAAAGGGATATATCATTCAACTTAGCAATTTCAGAGTTATAAGTCAGGAAAAATAATTTGTTTAGACCAGATTTTTTCTTTAAAATGTAGATTTAATTTCTAAACTGTCCAAAACAGTAATTTCTTCTATTAAATGGACAACCTTTTCGTTAATGAGCATCATCTACCTAACGTTGCTCTGGTCTGCACCTTCCTATGGCCAGACTCGGCCAATGGAAAGATACATTTTTTACAGAGTGCATCTTTCCAAAGGCCAGGCGCCGGACACAACCAGGAAGCAGGGCAGACTGGTTTCATTAGCGCAAATTGAGAAAAGTATAACCAGTTAACTATTGCAAGCCCAAGTGATTAGGGTCCTTACCCTGGGTAGTCACTGTGAGAGGAGGGCAAATATATGCACTATTGTTGTTATTCACTATACATACTTAGTGTAATCCATAATTACTAATTGCATTATTCTGCATGTAAGCATTTCATTTACAACTCTTCTACTTAAGGCCTGATATACACAGTCCAATTTCGGACTGTCTTCTACCCATCAGGCTACTGATTAATAAACTGATAGGTAGTCTGCTGCATCCAGAATTTCTGCACAACCAATAGTGTGGTCAATTGAAGACTGCAAAATTGGCCAACATTTAACAACATGCCAATAGAACTTTCATGTGATTTGGCGACCGATGTGAAAGTACGACCGATATTGGTCGGTCACGGCACGATTGTATTTTTTGACCCAATCGACTGAAATATTGTGGTAACTTTCGATTTAAATATCGTAATCTAGTTGGAACCGACTGTGTTAAAATGCTGATCTAATCTCCCAAGCCTTCAATAGTTTAATCTCAGTAGGAGACAACTCAGACTTAAATATATTACATCAGGACAATGTGAATGGGAGCTATGTAAATGTTCAAATGAAACACTAGTCTTGGATGTTATTGGTGACTGCCTGTGTCACACCACCCAAAGTAGCCTCTCCAGTGAAAGGAATGTTCTGCTATTCAGAGGGCTTGCTGAAAATCTCAACCGGGAAAAGAAACTTCTCAGCTGACATTGTTTGGCAGCTTGAAACAAAACAATCCTTTCAAGAGTGCAGAGAATTAACAAAGACCTTGGCCTGGGGTTACATTGGGATGTTATTGCACTGTACACCATCTGAAGTGTGATGGCTTAAGAAATGGGAAGAAGGGTTTCTAGCAATATAAGGGGCTGGAACATGTGTCATTAGAAGTTAATCTCTTCTTACCTTCCACATATTTAGGCAGTCACTCAAAGTAAAGCATCCCTAATGCATCAGATTGTTTTCACAACACCCTAAGCTACTTATTTAACTAAATGCATACCCATTTTAAAACTGTGCAGCAATTGTTTAGACAAAATCTAGAATTTATATGAATAATGGAATTACAGTATCTGGAGGCTGCTGTTGGTTTCTTATTAGAAATCTGTAGCAAATTTTTAAAAATGCAGATCAATAAAATACTCATATTAAGAATTATTCACATTCCAGAGAAAAAGAAGCTCAGGCACCAGGAATTAATGGCGACTGGCCCGGACTATACCGATAGCTCTAGCTGCACGCAAGTTACTGACAATTTACTGTACAAACAACAAGCTCTAAAAACTACTGTTTTCATATTGTAATGACAGGAAGTGAATAAAACATTTTCCCTGTATCAATAGAAATTTCAAATTTCACGACCTATGAAAGCCAAAGCCAATCACCTTCTGGGGACCAGACCCTTAGCTTTAAAAACCCTAACTACAAGGAACCACAATAACACAGGAACCTGAAGACTGCGATGGGAAGCTGTCCAAGGTGCTAGTATTAAAGGTAGATACATAGCAGGGGCACCATGTGCACATGCATTTTGGAGGTTGTGGAAATTCTGGGCACTGTAGTTTGTTAAGAACTGATGGATCACAGGTTGGCAAGTTTCCTGTTATACAAGTGAAATTGGATTGTGCTGAATATGGCAAATGGTACAAACTCTGCTTGTTAACATTTATGCATTGTTGTCAAGAACAAACAGCTGCAGCTGAGACTGAGCTGCTGAGCAAATGAACACTGTTCAGTTTTTGATAGGTTTGTATTTTTC
Organism: Hymenochirus boettgeri; assembly: GCA_019447015.1. Classification (NCBI taxonomy): domain Eukaryota; kingdom Metazoa; phylum Chordata; class Amphibia; order Anura; family Pipidae; genus Hymenochirus; species Hymenochirus boettgeri. The sequence goes on from CM033471.1 coordinate 68,400,731, forward strand.
AGTTCACAAAGCTAAAGGTAAATATAGCTATACCACAGGGCAAACATAATACTCCTCAATTCAATGAATCCACACTGGTAGAACTACTCAATAAACAGATTTATTTGTTCTATTGTTATAAAGCCAAGACTGGCTTATCTGCTTTCTGGATGAGCTAGCATTACAATGCCATTGCCCAAAAAGTGCTAAACACTGCATCAAAGGACTTTCTAACAGTGGCAATACACTTGCCAGGTGTTCCATTGTTTCAATGTTCAATCTGACCTGAATCAGTGTTAACGCCGGCCTTGGTTGCCAGATCATTTAGTCTCGTAGGGACAAGCTTAAAGTGTATGTCCACCCCCAAAACCAAAATCAGCGCCACTGTGTAGTGTTAAAAAAATCCATGCCTTTCTCCTCAGCTCCTCATGGTTCTCCTGCAGTGCCTTGACCAAAGCCTGTCCAGTGACTGCTACTTCCTTGTCCTCTGGCATGCGCAGTGATGCTTTCCCCCCTTCCTCCCTCCCACCCTCTGGAACCCATTGGTGCTGCATCGTGCTTTAAAAAAAATGAACTGTAGGGGACCCCCCACCCGAACGCCAGCTTAGAAAACTGAAAATATGCACAGAAATAAGACTTAGCAGACCACCGACCTTGTTCTCTAAACCCTAGCATTGGGGGGGGTCCCCCTATTTAATATTTTTTAATTTGGTTGTGGAGATGTAATTATCAGGGCTGCACTGATTTAAAAGTGATTGACTCTGGGGAGTACAGAGGGAGATTTCTAGTAAATATTGCAGGACCGGGTAAAGTACACAGAGATGAGGAGTTATCATTTTAGGTCTTCACCCTGGGTATTATGCAGCAGTGGATCATAGAATAAGTAAGTATAATTGTCCTTTAATTCTAACTTAGCTACGATATGTTGCATGTGTTCCCAATTGGATAATGCTTTGCATTTGAAGTGCCAGTTGTAAGGTAATCGGCCAGGTGAATTTTCTAAATGTTGCAGGAACATTGCAGGTAAGTGTATTAAATGCATGGTATTTATAAGTGATCAATAGCCAAATCCTTCACTATAGCAATCCTTGCAGTTTTTTTTCTACTTCCATTCCCTCTTCTCTTAACACAGTGGTATACAAAGTGGCCTATCTACCTCTTGAATGAATGACTTACTGGTTTGTTGTAGTAACAGTATACGGTATATGTTTGATTAGGAGTTACTTAAAAGGTAGTCTTGGCCAATTATTGGCGCGCTACCAGTCCTTCCCCTACTGCTGGTGCACGGGAAAAGGCATTGAGCAGCAGCAAGGGAATGAGTCCTGGTAAGTATCACAGGGACCATTTTAAACCTAGCAAGGTCTAGGTTTTGGGGGGTAATTAGTCTTAAGTTAAATATTAGCTTTGGGGGGTGGACATGCCTTTTAAGAGGCTATCACATGCAACAATGCTAATGACAATTTCAGAACATTTCCATATCATACAATCCTTGGACTGTGCATGGCCAATTGTCTGATTGTTTCATAAAAATAAATAAAACATACTGTGCTACAATGCATATACATAATGCTGAATTCACTAATACCCCAAAGAAAAGTTTGTCTACACTGCCACAGCTCGGGAGAAAACCAGCTCACTATATATGCTGGGAATCCTTGGCACAGTAACTGGAAGATTTTAGGAAACTACCAGAGAGATTCAATAAAAGTTCTTATCGTTAAAAATGGTGCTAATTTTGCCTCAACCAATCAGATATTATTTTGCATTTGAAAGCTAACATCTGATTGGTTGGGGCAAAATTAGCACCATTTTTAACGATAAGAACTTTGATTGAATAACACTGTATGTTTGAGTGAGATAAAACAGCACATAACTTAACTTATACAAAGGAACCCTCTTCAGGACCTTTTTAATTTGGCTATATGAAACAATAATGTAGATTAATAAACTAATTGTATTATGTTCAGTACAGTTCAACCAATTACATTAATAAATAAGCCACTAAAAAGCATTACGTGGCTGCAGAAAATATTGCAGTGACATTCAATTTCCTTGTACAGAGATCATGCTGCTAATTCAGGGTGCATTCTCCAGCACACATGAATAAAAATCTAATTTGCAAGAAACTTAATTTCCTGCTGAAGGCAGAGACGCCCTCTAGTTGTAAAATTCTGAACAGCTACTAATATTTGACTCAACATGGGGGGTTATTTACTGTTCAGTGTGAAAATAAAGATCTAAACATGTAATGCCTAGTTAATAAGGTTTTGCATGACTTTAAATCTGAATTAAATCTGTAGGGACTAGGTGGATTTTGAAGTTAAAAACATCTATATAAAAATATTTTGAAATGATTTTGTTTCATTGTCCCTTAAAGGGTAACTATAGTCTCCAGACAACATTGTGCCAATACACAGAGCACATTCACAAATAAACAAGCTGTGTCTCACCTCTCTCTTTCCTGTGGATGCTGGGTGATTTATGAAATTAAAGGAGAACTAAAATCTCAAGACAACATTGTCACAATAGACAAAGCACATTCACAAACATACAGGAAGCTGTGTCTCACCTCTCCCTTTGCTGTGGCATTGGGTGATTTTATGAAAACAACCTGTGAGTACTAGGGGACAGCTCCCACAATCCACCTTAGCTGGGTAAACCCCAGCTAAGTGTCAGCGTACAGGCACATGCTCTGTAGTGCTCAACAGATCAAAACAAGGAAGTTGCAGCCTTTCTTCCTAGAAGCTGACAGCCAATCCCATTACAGCATAAAGATTCTCTCTCTCTCTGACAAAGAACAGGGATTTCAGTTTTTAGTTTTCAAACACATTCAATGCGCCTGTCCTAACAATGATATAATCCTTTACTTGAAATACAAAAAGAAAAGTGTATTTCATAGATAGCATTGATGTAAGAAACGGAATACTAACATTATTTTCAAACTTACCCAGTATGCCAACACTAAATAAGAAGAGTATCCAGCTACATTTGGAAGCTTTATCTTTTGCTAGGAAAAGATTGATATAAAAAAAATAGAATATAAAAGTCCCTGATAAGGCTTTGAAAGCTGCTTGCTACCCTGCAGTTTATTTACCAGCAACTCACACTGACTGGTTAATAAATTGCAGGGTAACAAGCAGCTTTTAAAGTCTTATCAGGGACTTCCATATTGGTGTATAGAAAACACACTGTGCATAGAGGCAGTGAATACTGGGGTCAGGAAGTGTGGTTCTTTGATGACTTCATGGGCTGTGGGTTGTACTGGCAACAACATGGAAACCTTCTTAGTTACATAATATATTACTCACATGTAATAAATGCAACTTGCTAGAGAAGATCTTACAATGTATAAGTGCTCTGGGGAGAAAGACTTTCACATTAGGTTTTTTAAAATGTCAGCTCCCCAAATCCACCTTAGCTCGGTGACTCCCAGCTAAGTGTATGCAGTAGACTTCACACGCTCTGTAATGGTCAACAGATCAAAACAAGAAAGCTACTGCCTTTCTTCTTAGAAGCTGACAGCCAATCATAAAACAGCACACAGATCTTCCCTCTCCCTGACACAGAACAGAGAATTCAATGCAGTTTTTGTGAAACATATTTAAATGCTTGTACCCCTAAAAATTATTCTTTGGTTTTTCACACAAAAAAAGAAAAGTAATCTTTGCAATGTATTTCTTAGATACCATGGATGTAAGAAACAGAATATTAACAATTAAAAATTAAATTTAAAAATTAAAATTTAAAACTTTAAATTAAGTCTGGGGAATTGAACCTGAAAATGTATATAATTTGTATTGCTAATGGCAAAGCAAATGTATGTTAACATTACAATCTTCAAAGGTATGTCCTTTATCCTTAAGATAGCCCAAGGAGGCTGTTGACATGGTGAGAAAACGGCTGGGCCAAGACAGCACTCTTACCAGCAGAACTGATCTCAACCCAGAACAGGTGTGTTCCTTGTTGGACTTGTGCCTGAATACCACCTATTTCAAATACAGGGATAAGTTCTATAAGCAAAAACATGGATGTGCTATGGGATCTCCAGTTTCACCTATTGTGGCCAACCTTTACATGGAGGAGGTAGAAACACAGGCGCTTAATACCTTTAAGGGCATAGCACCCAGCCACTGGTTCAGATATGTTGATGACACCTGGGTTAAAATCCACCAGAAGGAAGTACAAGCTTTCACAGAACACATTAATGCGGTGGACCAAAACATTAAATTCACAAGGGAAGAGGTACAAAACAACAAACTGGCTTTCTTGGACTGCTTGGTAGAAGTTAAGGAAAATGGTAAACTGGAAGTAGAGGTTTACAGAAAACCAACACACACAGATCAGTATTTGATGTTTGACTCCCACCACCCTTTAGATCACAAGCTGGGTGTCATCAGAACCCTGCAACACAGAGCCGAGAACATCCCCACTAGCACAGAGGCGAAGGCTAAAGAAATGAAACATCTCAGAGGAGCCCTTAAAACTTGTGGATATCCAGACTGGGCCTTTGTCAAAAGAAGTAGAAGGAAAGAAAAGAACACGAATACCAACAGTGAAGGGGAAAAGCAAGACAGGAGGAAGAACATGGTCATCCCATATGTAGCAGGGGTCTCCGAGAAATTAAGAAGAATTTTCAAAAAACATCGTATCCCTGTCTGCTTTAAACCAAACAACACACTGAGGCAGCAATTGGTACATCCGAAAGACCCAATACCAAAACACAAGAAAAGCGACATCATATATGCAGTGCAGTGCAGTGAAGAATGCTCTGATTTGTATGTGGGGGAGACCAAACAGCAACTGCATCAACGTATGGCCCAGCACAGAAGAGCCAATTCCTCGGGTCAGGACTCAGCCGTGTATCTGCATCTTAAGGATAAAGGACATACCTTTGAAGATTGTAATGTTAACATACTGGCGAAGGAACGTGACTGGTTCAAGAGAGGTGTTAAGGAGGCCATTTATGTGAAAATAAAGAAACCAAGCCTAAATAGAGGTGGGGGGGTTCGACACCAACTGTCTGCCATGTACAATGCTGTTTTAACACCTTACTCTGGGTGTTCCTATAACACCTCTTAGTCACTATCTAATCACACCCTTAACACCTGGCTGTGATATGCTAATTGGGATTTTCCAGGGTACATAATTGCCACAGATTCTTGTACAAGTCATTCTGAATTGAGAAAGCCAGTCGGATGACTAGCGAAACGTCTTCAAGAACTACATTTCAAGTCCAGTTGATCTAATTGAATACAACAGATATACCATGACCTGGATGAATGAGAACCTTCACAAACTGTGGGCATTACACTAACCACTGCTGTCTAAAGACAATGCTCAGACTTTGTGTGTACCCAGCGATTGCAATAGTTATTACGTGTAAAAGTGAACATTTCTGCTGGTTATTTAGGATTTAGAATCTCTTTATTCCTGATAGCTGGGGATATAAATATGCTTTCAGCAAATTAACGTTAAGCCTGTAATTAATGAATGACGTGCATCTGGAGTAGTGTTTACAAGAGAAAGCTAGTGCGTGTTAGAAGAAAAACCCTATAATAAACTGATCTTATACTGACATTCTTAAATAGGAGGTTAAAAGAAAGAATTTCCTCTTATGTCACCTATGTCATTGCCTTTCATTCATTTTTTTGATTCTCTCTATCAATAAATAAACAATATACATATATATATTATTATATCAGAGTATTGATTATTATACTGTATAAGAAGAAATAATAGAGCATAGGAAAAAAATATTAATTTATTAATAAAAAAAAATTATTGAAGATATGACAATCTGATACAATGTAAAGCAGTGTACAGCTTGTATAACAGTGTAAATTTGCTCTCTCAAAATAACGCAACACATACTGTAGTTATTAATGTCTAAACCATTGGCAACAAAAGTGAGTATACCCTTAAAGTGTATCTCTAGGGTTTAAGTTTAAAGTGTGCCCAGAAATAGACTTACCCAACCTCGTTCCCTCATTAGATTTTCTCACACACAGTATTTGGCTTAGGGTCCCTCTAATCCTCCACTCATCCAGATGCATATACTGTACGTAGTAAAACAAGTCTATAATGATTAGATCAGAGGTACACAAAGCAAGAGGGCAGTTTATACTGCTATGGCTTCTTTATTCTGTGCTATCCCACATTTTTCGGGCCACACGGACCCTTTCATGTTAGATGTCGGATAACACGGAATAAAGAAGCCTTAGAAGTCCAGAACACCTATACATTGTAAGGTTTTTCTCTGGTACGTTACATTTAGTGAGAAATAGATTCTGTAACTAAGAAGGGTTCCATGTTGTTGCCAGTACAACCCACAGCCCATGAAGTCATCAAAGAACCACACCCCCTGACCCCGGTACTCACTGTCTCTATGTACAAAGTGTTTTCTATACAGCTGTCTCCACACCAATATGGAATCCCTGATAAGACTTTGAAAGCCGCTTGTTACCCTGCAGTTTACCAGTCAGTGTGAGTTGCTGGAAAATAAACTGCAGGGTAACTAGCAGCTTTCAAAATCTTATCAGGATTCCATTTTTTTTTATTATTATTCTTTTCCTGGTGAAAGATAAAGCTTCCAAATGTAGCTGGGTTTTCTGCTAATTCTGTGTTGGTGCACCAGGTAAGGCACCAGGTTTAAAAAATACACAATTCAGGTCACAAGTTCAATACCCCAGATATCTCTTTACGTTTCTATTATATTACATGCAAAAGACAAAGCTTCTAAATATACCTAGGATTTCAGCTTATTCAGTGGTGGCTCACCTTGTAAGACGCCAGGTTTAGACACATACAGTTCAGAAGGTAATGAATTTGAATCCCCAAACTTACCTTTATTTCTTGTTTCCATTATGCTCCTAGTAAAATATTCTACATGTACCAATAGTTTATATTGTGTCTCTCTTAGCCTAGATGTAAGAGCTCCTCTTTTACCAAGACAGAGTAAATGTACAAGTTGCATTTCTATTCCCCAGACCTACTTTTATTTTTGCTAAAATGTAAGTATTCCGTTTCTTACTTCATTGCTATCTTAGAAATACACTGCAAAGATTACTTTTCTTTTTGTATCTAAAGTAAAGGATTATATCATTGTTTGGACAGGAGCCTTGAATATGTATGAAAACAAAAAACTGAAATCCCTGTTCTGTGTCAGGGAGAGGGAGGATCTCTGTGCTATAATGTGATTGGCTGTCAGCTTCTAGGAAGCAAGGCTGCAACTTCCTTGTTTTGATCTGTTGAGCACTACAGAGCATGTGCTTGTACGCAGACACTTAGCTGGGGGTTTACCCAGCTAAGGTGGATTCTGGGAGCTGACCACTAGTACTCACAACCTCTAGTTCTCACAGGTTGTTTTCATAAATCACCCAATGGCCACAGCAAAGGGGGAGGAGAGACACAACTTGTTGTATGTTTGTGAATGTACACTGTCTATTGGGACAATGTTGTCTGGAGACTTTAGTTCCCCTTTAATACAAAGGCCCTATTTGTACACAACAAAACTACTGAAGGACCTGATCTCAAGATTTTCAGTAGAAGGCAACAAACCAGCACCTTTAATTACTGTCATATTTAATAAAAGTTTCCACTTATAAAATTGAGCACCAAACATTCCAATGGAACTAATTCCACCCCCACCCCCTCTGATTGTAAACTAATAACTGGGGAAGCTGGTTTCCTTTTCTTTTCTCTTACTTTGGTTAAAGTTACATTTCTGTATTACTATGCTAAATTGTGTGTTGTGTATAAAGGGCCTTACTAAAACTTCCCACATAATTCATAATTGTATATGTTAATGCTAAAGACATCTGGGTATCCATAATGCCACGCACTGGGTGGACAAGGCTTATAAAGGCAATTAACCAACTTATGACTTTCAATAACTTCAGTTTTATTGCTAAACCTTGCCAACAAGTATTTCTCTCAAGGAATCAAAAAAGACCAGAACTGGATCACCCATAAGGTACAATACCCAGAAGCATAGAACCCTGCAGGAAAAGGGGGACCAGCTGTGATACCCAGCTCCAGTCCACATTACACTTAAGCTGTCTGGATGCTGCAAAGTGTTCCCCAGGAAATCATTGGGGCGTAAAACTGTAAGGGGCTAATATGGCAATGTAACAGAGAGTGTAATAGCATGTGCCACGTGGTATATTACATTGTTGCTGTAAAATAATAATACTGTTGAAATATAATATAATGCTGCCATATAAAAATAAAATTTCTGAGGAATAACATGACTTTGCTGAAATATATTGATATATTTCTTTGAAATTTTGTATGTTAAAATACAAATATATGGAAACAATTGCGAGATGTTTAGCTAAGTGGGGAGCCCAGAACATAATAGCATGTTTGCATTTTCACATCAAGCTAAAGTGTGGAATATAAACCATATATAAACCAATTGTGAATTTTTGCCTTATCTACTGCCAAGTTTCTTTTATTCTCCTCTAGAATAGTAGCATCTACATGCATAGCTTTAGGACACATGTAGTGCTATTGCTCGCCCCCCCTGCGGCCGCAGGCCTAGCCAATAGAAAGCCACACTGTAAAAATAGCTTTTCCCCATTGGACAGAACAATATAATGTTTCTTAAAGTGCTTAAACATTAAAAACTACACTGTGTATATGCATTGCAGTCACTTTCTTACAGACACAGTATAAAAGAAAACAATGCACTGCTCGCTTTGTATTATGTTACATAGTCCTGGTTCTACTTCATGATAAATTAATCATATTATATAAAACAATCCTCTGGTTATGGAAAATTACTCAATTTAACTGCCAGGAGATGAGCTGTTTAATGATAACTTCCCTGCTTCCCTGTTAAACATGGCAGGAATATCCCTCTCATTGCATCCATATACAGTAATCTTTATGAATGATAACTATTTGTATGCCACTATGATAAGAATAAAGTCCCTTTGTTTTACAAAAAAAACCTTCAAGAAAGGGATTAAAATAAATTTATGATCTATATGTCTTCACACACCACCAGATATTTCCTGCCGTCCGTCCGATAGTGACGAGTATCAGTTGGTTGGAAATGTACAAGTCATTCTGAATTGAGAAAGCCAGTCGGATGACTAGCGAAACATCTTCAAGAACTAAACTTCAAGTCCAGTTGATCTAATTGAATACAACAGATATAATAGCTGATAGCGGCCACTAGCCACACAAATAATCTCCCTTTACAAAGTATAGATCTGTCTGTCATCTACTATATCTCTTAACTGTGTGTGAACCCTTGATGATCAAGCCCAACAGTCTTTAATAAATGTGTGTGCTTAGCAAAAAACTATACTCACCTTAGCCCCGATCAGGGTTGCCAGATTTTCGCTGCCCCTGAGTGGGAGGGGATGTCAACATGACATCATGGTAGGCACGGATGAGGGCGGAGATCAGGCATGAGGGATGTGGGATTAGGGGTGGAGCGGCGACATGAGGTGAGGTTTGGGTGTGTTACAGGGTGGGGAGTGGATATTCCAGGGGCAGGGCTGCCAGGTACCTCTTACTGCAGGACTTGGGAATTTGTCCTTACAGTCAGGGCAATCCTGTACAAATAGGGACACCCTGGCCCTGATCCTCTTATTCGGCTCCTTTAAAAGTGAACAATGTCCCAGAGTTTATTGTATGGCCTGTAAATGTATTTATACACAGTAATCATGTCCCCACGCAAGCACTACCCTTGCGACTACCCTTTTTGCATAATGTAATTACATCAGCCTTTTTCCAATCCAGAGGCACACTTCTGGACATGGGGGAATCTGCAAAAATAAGAAATAATGGCCTGGATAAAACTGAACTTAGCTCCCTAGGTTGTATTTTATCTAGTCCAGGAGCTTTATTAATATTAACCTTATTTAGTTGTTTTTGACAAAGTGCAATTGCTATATGTACTTGGACATTATATTTTAAATGACATTGCGATTCGCAAAATGGAAAACGGAATGCAATGCTCACAGTGGGACCTAACCCTTAGACTTGTTGGATTTCTAATGCTCTCAGTACAATTTAGATGTGAAAAGATCAAAAAAAAAATTGTGGACTGCACGCAATTCTTGTTTAAACTCCCTCTGAATTAAATGATTATAAGGTCTATGACATTTCCATCTGTTTTTTCAATAGTTACTGGAACTATTTTCCAGGACAATTATCCGCCAAACATCTCAGTAATGTCCCAAAGACAATAACACTATTAGGTTAGATTAAACCAGAATCAAATCCATTATTTAAAGGCTATGTCCACCCTAAAATTTAATATTTGATATGTTGTTCCCCCTGGTCCCCCAGCCCTAACCGCGTAATTTTTAATTTCAGAAAGCCCCCCAAACTCTACTTACCTCCCCTCTTTCCTTCGCTGCGCTCCCGGCCCTCTGCTTGCGAGGAAATGCAAGCAGAGGGGCGGGACCGGCAGCCGCGTCTGTGATTGGCTGAGCGGCAGCCAATCACGGACGCGGCTGCCGGCAGCTCACTTTCACTTTCTAAAAATAAAAAGTATGCGGTTGGGGCTGGGGGACATGGGAGAAGGCTGTGTTAAAGGGGATTAACGCTAGGGGGAGGGATAGCAGAACGGGAGGGAGAGGGAGGGAGAGGGAGGGGGGAGAAGGGCTGCAGTACGCATGGCAGAAATCTCCGGGAGGCCAGGTAGCAGGCAGAGCCCTGCTAGCCTCCTGTTGGTCAGTTTTTGGGACTTTGGGGGGGGACTACAGGAGAACCAGATGGAGTTGGGATGTGAGGTAAGGATTAAACTACACTACATGGTGGGGCCAGTAGTTGGGGGGATTATAGTTTTGGGGGTGGACATGCCCTTTAAAAACTCTTAGTTAAAAAACATAAAACAGATAATACAAAAAAATAAGGATTGTTCACATTTCTAATGATAACATTTAGATTGTATGAGTAATTAAATTAATTACAAATAATCCCAAATACTGCGTTAGGATATATCTGTGATTATTACTGAACATTACATTATTCAGTCACAGTAACATACTTTTAAACAAAATAGTGCACAACTGAATCAAGTTTTGACCTTAGACCTAATTCAAACCGCTAGTCTGAATATGAACTCCTAAAGAGCATTAAACAGCTCAGCAGCTTAACACCCTTGTGACCATACTATATGAACACTGACCATACCTTATGCATTCTAGTTTTATTTAACCTTACAGGCATGAATACGAAGCTTGTACATGGAAGCTGATTTAGGGCTAGGCCACATTAGTGCACTTTTAATTGTGATCCGATTGCGCTAGTGTAAGGCAATGGGGCTGGCCACATTAGTCCGCTGCACTGCGATCCGCTTTTGGGAGCGCACGTGATCACCAATTTTTTGCGCAATCGCTTCCACAGCACAGTATTGGGAAAATGCACAACATCGCACAGGAAGCGCACACACAATTGCGTGCACGTTCTGGTGCGTTGTATTCTGGCCTCACCCAAATCCAATATCTTTGTCAGTACAAAAATCACAAAAATACTGTAGCTTACAGTCTAGTACCTATACTAATTATTTGTATTTTTTAATTGATTAACAGACAGTAAACCGTGTTTATTGGGCGTACTGGTGGAATCAAAATTTCAGGTGAGGTAGAATATAGAGCATATAACTAAGAGTAAAACCACAATACAACGTGCCAAATCGCACAAGCAATCGTGAGCGTAATTGCACACTGCGTGTGCGATTTCTGTTCATTGTTACGCTTAGTTCCGCATTTGCGGATGCGTTATTGTAATTTAGCATTATAAAAACGCAAGCGTTTGTGTAAAAAAATGCTGGACGCAAAAAGCAAACGGATGCTCAATCGCCACACTAACGTGTTTTTTGTGCGTTTGCACACACGTTTTGCGACTGCCATTGCACATGTGATTTTGGTTAAAATGGAAATTGCGGGAATGCAAAAAAAAAAATCCAATTTCTATTTTAACCAAAATCGCATACACAAAATGTGCGTGCAAACACACAAAAAACATGTTAGTGTGGCTTAGCCCTAAAGGAGGGACAAATCAACCATGCAAAACTGCTTCCTACAATATCACATCTTCAATCAACACAGCTGTGAAAGACGCCAGTGTAAATTAAAAGACAACTACACTAAAAAATAATTTAAACATTTTTTTAAAATCCCAGTGGCATATAAATCACCCAATTGTCACAGCAAAGGGAGAGGTGAGACACAGCCTGTTGTATGTTTGTGAATGTGCACTGTCTATTGGGACAATGTTGTCTGGAGACTTTAGTTCCCCTTTAACTTGAACTAGAACTATTCAGTGTTATATTGATCAGTTTGTTTACGACATAAAATAAAGGTCTGTGACGATAAAGCGTAATGGAATCGAAACCGAACATATGATTGGTCAGTTACATTAGCCAGTGATTAGGAGTTTCTTTCTTTTCCTCTTTCCTTTCAAACCAAACACACATGAAATCAATATGCTGAATGGCTGGCCAGAATTTTCATTACAAGCATTATTTTCATTGTAGCCATACCCCATGAATTTAGTGAATTGGTATTTAGCCTAGCAGAATGTAGATTCCATCAATAATTATTTATTTTGTATCTTTCTTTGATTTATTTCTTCTGCTGATACAAACGCCCAGTTTGTTTATGTAATAAACTCTAAATGAATATAAAGCAATAAAATGTGATGACAAAAAAAACCATCATATTGAGGTAAAGTGTATTTTATCTGCCATTGTATTGGTAAAATCTCCCTATCTGGCATTTGTTGAAGATGAAGATGAACTCCTGTGACTTACGTTCTGCTGTGACCTAAAATAGCCTGCACTAAGTGAATAGTCGCTCTTTTTTCATGCTTTCTCCGCATGACCTTAATCTGGCATAATCTTCTTTTTTATTAGAGAATGTCACATCCGTTTGTCCCCTGTCCAGTTACGTTTATGTTGTCACTGATACTGAATGTTTAACCTAAAACGAATGATCCGAGGTTTTAAAGGGCAAGTCTAGCCCCAAAATGAAAACTTACATACAGGTAAATCACCCCCCAAAACCCTAAACGGTAATAGTTTGAAATGTGAAATTTATAAGTCTAACCTGAAATCCTGCACAATGTCCTGTTTCCCCTGTTTCTGCTTCCTGGTTCTTCCAGTTAGTAACTGTCAGTTATGGATTTGACAGTTGACATCACAGCCAATCACTGAATGTTAATCCCCTGTCTGCCTCTTCTGAGCATGCCCAGGCTCAGTTCAGGCTCAGTCCAGGTTTCTAAATTGCTCAGTTTCTATGAGGCATCCAAAAGCATAGCAGGCATACAGTAATGAATTCATAGGACAAAGTATCAACATATTTTAAAGAAGCCATTCTTTCTAGAAGGTGTTCTTATGAGGGTAGAGTTGTCCTTTAAGCTCATTTTACATTTTGGTCTATGGTACTTTTAAGGGTTTCATTTTGTACATGGATATTCCTTCTTTTACATTTAGGAAGTAAAAAAATAAAGTACACCCCACTACTTCATTGCTCTGCACTCTTTGTAAACAGGATATTTTATGAGCTATTTCCCATGTAATGGGGACCTGATCTGCTATTAATAAAAAAAAAGATAAACTTTTACTTGATCCACTATAAGAACCCAATCAACATTTCTCCAGGTGCATGTGTAAAAGGGGCAAAGAAGCTAAGTGGCATTTTCTTTAATACTACAGGAAAGATTCCTAATACCAAGATGAAATAGGACAACTCCTGTGTAGTACTGTGTATACAAGGATATATCCATTGCCCTACATCTGTCCATGGCTGACTTTGAATATTGGGAGCTGTACTTAACTAACCGGTAAGTACAGTTCCTAATATCCTAACAGTATTAAAATATTTCTACCTTGGTGCACAATTTTACAGGTTCAGAGAATGATCTTAGGGTTTTGTTATTAATAATTTGGTTCACAATATTTAGTCCAGTCCCTTACCAGCACAAAGCATTTCAGATAGGGGTATGTCTTATTGTGACATAAAGTAATATCTAAATAATCCAATATGATCTTATATATTTCTGAGGTGAGTATAGATAATTGTTCCTGGTCATACTATATGTGAATGGTATGCTACAGTATGAATTCTATTGTGAGGTAGCAATATTAGGTCAGATGGAAAAGTTGGGAATTGTGGACTAATCTTAAGTATCTTAATTGGCCAGCTAAATCCCCTCTCAATTTAGAGGTTTGTAATAAATTGCAATCTCACTTTCGCCCATCTTTCCTGCTATCTGGAATATACTGTATATTAAAGAATGCTGTAGAGTGTCCAGTAATTTACAAAGCAGATATTGTGTGGTGTTGTGGGGGCTTCTACACAAACTAGGCCAAGAATTAGTTCTTTGATAGCATGTTTATATCTTTTTCAGGTAATACCAGAATAGGTAGTCCTAATCTGGCAGAATCCCAGATGGTTTCCCAGCTGGGAAAAATTATAAAGAACAAAGTAGGGCGGCCATGATGGATTTTCGTTTCACTTGTTAAGTGAAACGAAAAAGAGATTATTACAGAGAAAAGAACCGACAGCTAGCTTCTTGGCATTAGTGAGAGTGGTAATTATATGTGCTCATTGTACACAACATAATCTAATAAAAAACAAAATTATTAAATGCTATCCTTTATTATAAGCATTGTATATTTTACACATGTGCAAAATCTAATATATATGATGTGTCATGCCAACCAACTCCATGGCTCCTAGATGCATTGCGATGATCTATTTGCAGCCATATGCAAGTGCTAAATTTAGAAAGGTCCTACTGGGAACACTAGATAAAATCAATATTTCATTACAGTAACAGATATTACCTATAAAGGGTTCTAAAAAAATCTGTTATGTCCTCATTTATCGATGAATGGGATACATTTATACAGCTTAACTGTGTCGAGAGGAAATTGTTCATTTCAATTAAAAGGAAAATGTCATCACTATAAACATAAAATTTATCATCAGCAGGGTCGGCCTTTGATATGGGCGACCTGTGCGACCGCACAGGTTGCATTACCAGGGGGGCGCCAGCTGGGAGTCTTAGACCTGTAAGTCAAAGCTGTGCATCAGTGTCACAGTCCCCTAGTTACGGTCCTGCAGATCAAATATATGTATCAGCACCACCCCACATACAAAGCCCCAACACACGTAAGCCTTACTTAAGATGACTGTATGCTGTTCTGTTCTGTCTATACATTTAGTACTGTTATGTAATGATGCGCACACAATATATACAAACACATACTGTAGATACTGAAAGACAGTAAGCGCAGGTGGCGGACTTGATCTGAAGAAGGCCAAGGCAAGCAACATTCAGCAGCGTATTGTGTATGTCCACGTGGGTGTTTTGGAGAAGGTGCTAGGCTCTATCAAATCTTGCACAGGGTGCTATTTATCCTAAGGCCGGCCCTGATCATCAGTTTTATTATTGATTGAGATGTATACTCTGTATAAATGAGCTGACATTAGCCAGATAGGTCCCGTTGCTCGTTGGTTTCTGGGATAAGGAGTTCTAATTTTTATTTGTTTTAGAACAAGAATTGGACCCTGATATAGTTCAGTCTCTATGTGCCCTATCCCATAGGTAAGGGTGTGTACACTATCAGTTACCCAGTGCATGTAGTTCTCAAAATATGTCGTCAATGCTCCAAAAGACCCTGGCCAATTGGAATAGACTTTACATTTTTAGAGCATGCTGGATGCACACAGTAATGAAATGTGTCTCAGTATAAAACAAGGTTGTTTACACAGGGAGCTAAAAGTGGCCCATGTAACATATAAATACAATTATGGTCTGACCTCATCTGCACTGAATTACAATGGAATATATATATATTCTAAATTATCTAAATTGAAAATCTAGCCTCCATTACAGCAGCATTGATTACAGTGTGCTATGATACTAGATTTCAATTCCAAAAGCTTGTAGTAAAAAAACTGCAATAAGTGTAATATTAAGTGCCAAGCCCATTCTCTCCTATGCAATACCATATTAGTGTGAGATTGCACTATTTCTATGAGGCATCTTTGCTCACAATGCCCTCACCTCTCCAGAAAAGATTTAAAAAATATATAAAGCTAACGTGCAGACAACCCTGAAAATTCCATATTAAAGGGTATCTCCACT
The DNA here is from genome assembly GCA_019447015.1 of Hymenochirus boettgeri. NCBI lineage: Eukaryota > Metazoa > Chordata > Amphibia > Anura > Pipidae > Hymenochirus > Hymenochirus boettgeri. The sequence goes on from CM033471.1 coordinate 68,416,829, forward strand.
CGTATTTTTAAGATTTGGGAATCCAGTTCTATTGAAGAACGGGAGGTAAAGGAGCTGTGCCTTACCTTCCGTTCTTCAATAGAACAAACAGGAGCCAGAGGAGAAGGTAAGAAACTTACCCGCTCGCTCGCTCCCCCGGCGTGTAGTCTGACAGGTCCCGACTGACCTTGTCTTCTATGCGCATGCGCGATCTATGCGCATAGAAGACAAGGTCTTCACACAGCAGTGTGAAGAAACGTTCTGTAATCTGCAGATTTGTAGTGATTTTCTGCAGCTCTCCTTCCTAATGTAACAATTGGTTTTCTGGATGCTGAGTCTTGATTACAGAGAAAACACAGGCACGTCACCCTGCAGTTACTTGACAGCTGTGGAAGGAGGATTGGGAGAGAACACTTACCATGTGCAATTATCTTTTTTATTCCAGACACAAAACAATTTTTTTTCTCTCAAAGTGTTGCTGATTTAAAAGGTGAAATATGCATCTATCTGCGAAATAGCAATATAAATACATACACGGTCATTTATGCTAAACCTTCAATTCTCATTTAAAAAAATAATCTTATATCCAATAAGGTAGCCAGAATCCTTTGGGCTATAATTTATTCGAAGGGCCATTTCCTAATACATTCTAACTACATGAAGGATGTTTTGCACTCATACCCATCATGAATTTTTATTTAAGAAGTCCAGAAATTACCAGCATGACATTGGAAAATTACAGCAGCATAACCCATCATCATTTAAATCTCCAAATCAAAAATCCATTGCTTAAATATGCCCCATTATTTTATTGTCAGTGTCATCATGTCAGCTTTACAGTTTTACTTTGCAAACTGGTTATTTACTGTGACAAAATAACAATATGAGTGAGGCCATTTATAGCAATTTTTTAAGGACATAATGAGAATTGCTCTAAGCAGCATAAAGAAATCTAAAGTCCTTTGAGGATATCCTATTCCTGTAAAACGCATCCACTTTATTACTCTGCCTTCCATACACCCACCGTCACGCACCGGACTGATCACCGTTGATGAACTGTCTGACCTGGCGGATCATCAACCCCCGATTGAACATCCATACGCAAATGAATTGTTGCCCGAAACGGATGTTCAAAGTGTACTCGGATGTTGGGTGCGCATATTTTATTCTCATTGAGTATACCTAGAATATCCAGCCTGCAGCCCTCCAGATGTTTGGAAACTACAACTTCCAACATGCCATGGTTGCATACTGCAATCTATTTATAGTAACACAGTAACATAGTTACTATGTTACTATTGTTACTAATGTCTTTAAAATGTTTGTTTCCTCCTAGCCTGTTCATTTTGTGATCTCAAGTCAATTGCTAAAAAAAAGAATGGGTCAGGGCAGTTCTTCTGACATCATGAGAACGTCAGAAGGTGAATTCCTTATGTATGGGCAACTTAAGGTTTGGTGAATTTAAATCTAATCTAAGGTGCTGCAGCCAGGAAAAAGGCAGGTGCACATCTACACATCTGCTGGCTGTGGTTCCCACCGACCAGAGGAGCACATGACTTCACAATGTCCATGCAGAACCAAGATCACAAGAATGAAGGTAAGTAACTAAAAAATATATCAAATGAATTCAGAGGATGCCTCAGCACAAAATTACCGTAATATGCTTGATGGAACTGGGCTGCTGCAGACCAGTAAGTGTGTATATATATATATTTATACTGTCAGCGGGTTGACATTAGGACATTACATTACAGAACACATATCACACCCCATGATATAGACCCACCCACCGTGCCAAGCCACACCCCCATGAGCAATCCCAAGTGAACCTACAGGTGAACATATAATGAAAATAGCAGTTTATCCATATATATACCTATATACAATGTTACCCAATATTCCCCAACCACAAATTGGAAATTGAATATATTAGTACAAACATGACTGTGACACAAAAATTATATCATGGACGGCGAATAAGCAACACAGGGCCGACAGGGTATCATTTATAAAAAGTATATATATATACACACACACACAAACTATTACGCTGAATTGCTTATTTATATAAAGTCAATTGTTTTATAGTTGAATTTAGTGAGGGGAATCTTTAATCTTTGTCTAAATATAAATATTCTGTTCCATTTTAATGCTCAATAAATATTACCCTTAGAAATGAGGTTTGTGCTCTGAAAAGAAAACTCAGAACATCAGCAATTTCAACAATGTCAAGCACACAATAAAACAGATTTCATTAGAATAGTGCAAACAGAAATTCTCACCCTAGGAAAGATTGTTTTGCGTTTTTTTACATTGGAAATGTATTAGAAAATTCGGCTGCCTGTTTTTTTCTCAATTGGTTCGAAGATTGGAGCTCCAAATAAAATGAATTAAAATGGGAAGAAAAATTGTTGAATGGTAAAAATCAGCAAATACAGCAGGCAGTGGGAACTTGCCCGTTTACACTAAACGCCACATTTTCGGGGATCTGAGTGCATGCGAATAGCAACAAAAATGGTGATCACATGCACGCTAAACAAGGCATCGCAGCGCAAATGGCCCCAGAGCACCAAGTGTGGCTACACTAGTTTGCGCTTTTAAAGACGCCATCCAATTGTGTGGTAATCACACTGATGTGGCCTAGCCATTGGGAGAACTAAACTTTCCCTCTATCCTTGCAGGTTTTATTGTTCCTAATTAGAAAAGCCACAGGTCTGGATCAGGAGTGACCAAACTGTTTCTGACATTAGCTGCCTGTCAAATAAATGTAGTTACCAGAAGTCCATTTCTAGGTGCAGTGCCTAGAAGGGAGGAAGTAACAAAAAAACCTGAGCAATAAAAATAGGCTAGGGACCTTATTATAAACTACAATACTTCAATTAAATACTACAATACAGTGATGCTCTTGTGGAGATTTAATACTGCGCTAGCAGTCTTTATCTATACATAAATTTACCTCTAACTATTAGCTGGCGTTAAAAAAAAAATCCTGCTGAAAAAGGCATAAGCATGACATTAAAGGGTATGTCCAACCCCCAAAACAAAAATTTTCGTGCACGGAAATCAGTGATCAGCTAAGAGATTGTGGAAAAGGCACAGAATCGCAGTCACCAATGCCGGTACGAACCCCTCTACTGCTTCCATGCACAGAAAAGGCACAGAGCATTAGCAGAAGGCAGCCAAGCGAATGAGGGCTTGTAAATACATTTAGGAGCAGAGTAGAAGGGTTTAGACCGTGTGAGGTCTAGGTTTTCAAGGGTTTTCTATTGATCCAGGCAGAGGCTGCCTGTGCAACTTTTAAAATAGAGATTTTGTGTATAAAGGCCAGACCAATCTCAGCATCCAATCACCTGGGCCCATAGGGTGACACAATGCTGGAAACCAGCAAACATAAATACCATAAAAATTGGACTAAAAAGTATAGGCGGATATTTACCTCTATAAACAAATATCAATAATAAATATAATCAACCAGATTTAGAGATAGTACATTACTCCTCTACTGCTTCATCATTCTCTGATGTAGATATCATATATAGTATGCTGGAAATAATCTTATTCATACAATAGATATCCATACAATTATGATATGACAGTGATCAAAACTCTGTTCTAGACATACAATATAAATCTAAATAAATATGAAATGAATATGGAATGATAATAAATATGATATATATAACAGGTGATTCTAAAACTAATACTATCCGTCCCTTAATTCAAAAAATATACTAGATCTAGATATGTGACTCCGACTTAGTACCCGAATACCAGCTTATTGTTCCCCTTCAGCGTCCTATTGCACCAAAGGTAAACCACGCGGGTTAATCCAAGGATGGGTGCCGATTGGGATCAAAAGTTCAGCTCAAGCCTATAAGGAACTGTCTGGAGATTTCAAAACTTGGCGTTATTGCCAGCTAGCTACGTGATAACACCAAGTTCGATTATCTTCGGCTAGTTCTGTATACGCTTGGGCAGGACTTGGTACCTGTCCCTGGAGTACTGGTTAATGCAATAGGATTCTGAAGGGGAACAACAAGCTAGTATTTGTGTACTCAATCAGAAGAGTCTTGGGAAGGTTTGAGTCCAGCGATTGTTGGCAAATACATGCAGTACAATTGTATATGGGAAGTTCATTTCTAGCTAACCAAATAGAATATATCAGTCTTTTTGGTTTCTATCTGATTTACTGAAGAACAGGAGGTAAATGCACTATCTCTTACCTCCCGTTCTTCAGTAAATCTTACAGGAGTGGAGGAGACACTTACCCGCGGACCCGCTCCAGCGCCGACTTCACTGACATACCCTTTAACATCACCTGTATAATAAATATTCATAATCTTGTGAAGGTTCTCATTCATCCAGGTCATGGTATATCTGTTGTATTCAGTTAGATCAACTGGACTTAAAGTTTAGTTCTTGAAAACGTGTACAATTCCATGTACAATGCTGTTTTGACACCTTACCCTGGGCAGTTTCGATAACGCCTCTTAAGCTGGGTACACACTGTAAAGATTTTTGAAAAATGAGACAGGATCGGGCTACACACAGTCCCAAGCATTCTCCCTATACACATCATAGGGAGAACGCTCGGGACTGTGTGTTTCCCTCTGCCACAGCAGACTCCCCTATAGGAAGTCTCCCGCAGCTGAGGGAAATTCCCTCTTTCCTGAACGAGCGCTCGGCCAACTGAAAGGTTCACACAGTACCCATAAATAACATCGGTATTAGGTACTGTGTATACCTAGCTAAAGCAACAATGCAATCACATATTACATCAGAATGTCCTTAACACCTGGCTACTTTATGCTAATTGGGACTTTCCAGGGTACTTAATTGCCAAGAGATTCTTGTACAAGTTATTCGAAACTAAGAAAGCCAGTCGGATGACTAGCGAAATCCAGTTGATCTAACTGAATACAACAGACATATTTATAATCATCATATTTATTTAGATTTATATTGTATGTCTATAACAGAGTCATTGTAATCATTGTCATACCATCATTTTATGGTTATCTATTATATGAATACGTTTCTTTCCAACAAATATGGTATCTACACCACAGAATGATGAAAGAGTAGAGGAGTAATGCCCTATCTCTTACTTTGGTTAATTATCTGACATTATTGTTGATATTTGTTTGTATGGAGGTATATATTCATTCTCCTCTAGACTTTTTAGTCCAATTTTTATGGTAGTGTGACTTTAAGAGATAAAATGGTGTGCTGCAGCTCTCTGTAAATCTCCTTAGTTACCTATAATGGCTTTTGGCTGTCAATAAAAGTCTGAAAGTAATAGTTTGGCAGCATCTGAAAGGTTCGCAAAAAAAGGCAGCGCAAAGTCAGTGGGTCAGGTGGTTAGAACAGATAAAATGCATTGATGAATTCTGGGTTCAAATCTTCCCTAGGCTTAATATGCTTGCATGGGTTTACCTTTCAGATTTCCTTCCCCAATCATGAAGACATACTGACAGGATACTAAGGCTATATACATGTTAGAGGTTTTTAAACTGAGTTTAAAGGAAATTTAATCTTCTATTCCTCTACAGACAGGCTGCTCAGGAGTACCAAAGCAGCTATTTCTGTTGTTACATGTGGGTGTGGAGACCACCCCAACATGATCCGCTAGGTCTGATCACTAACTTAGCAGCCTGAACACCTATACATGAATAATTGTTGGGTAAAATGGACTTTCGTTGTATAGTGTTTTATAAAAAAAAAAAATTTGTTTAAAAAAACAAAAAAACAAACATATGTACTGATCAGATTATCAAAAGCGGTTTATCACTGGCCATGGGGGAAACAGGGAAATCTACTCTAACTCTACTCTCACATGGACTTAAAAAGTCGGTTTCTTAAGATTTTGTTTAAATAGCATATTAAATGAAAGATAATACAATGATTATACAACATCACAGCCAAGCTGTAGAAGGGAGGCTGCAAACTGCAGTACTATATCAACTGGAGGAATATATCCAAAATACATACAAATTAAAGCTCTAGTTACATATGCGTAATATGTCTTTTACATACAAGACAATGAATACTGTACACAGAATTCACATCAATTAAAATAAGAGCCCCAATTCCTCCAAAGGTTCTTAGTAATCGTGAAAATGTACGTATTGTAACACTAATTGACAATTGACATTTTTATTTATAGAGTCTAAGGATCTGCGGAGACCTGCAGTTTACCCACAGCTGGGATGTTACAGGATGACATCCCTGATTTATGTAGTTTTATTCTTACCTCGAGGCCTCCATCCCTCCAGTGTTGCCCCAACCCCCACTAACTCCACCTCTGATCAGATTCCTTTAGAATCCACCTATTTTCTATGCTGCGACTGTAATGGGTTTGAAGGGAAAGTGCTGGATCATCAGTAATGTGATTCACAGAGGAATTGAACTGTATATGGGGATATCTTATATTGATTTGACATTCCATTTATTATCAAGGAGAGGGTTTTTAATATATTTTGACCTACTGTATTTAGTGTGTGCATACACATACACGTACAATAAAATCTCTATTAGTGTATCATATTGCTAGGCTCTATGTGCTAAACATGTGCAGACAGTAAAATAAATGTAGAGTTCTATAAAATGTATTAGCATTTTCATTAAAATATTTGCAACTTGGATATTTTGTATTTCAGCAAAGGTAAAAACCACGATTAGACGCCTATATAACATAAAGTGTTTCCTTACAGGACAAATAAATGTAAATTATCCATCTTGGAAATTGCTGCAAATCTGACCTTTGAAATCAGCAGCATCATTCTGAGAAATGTTGCTGCTTCTCATGCAAGGTCATTCCTATTTTAGCTTGACTTTAACTTTAGGGCACGGCCACACTGCGCCGCAAACGCAATCACACACGATTGCATGTGCGATTCCGGTGTGTTTGCGCATGCGATTTCTCCTTTTGAGATACAAAATCGCATACGACTGCACATTAAAATGGTGATCGCATGTGTTGCCGTGCTTGCTAGCATAAATCGCATGCGCAATCGCAAACAAACTGCGCTAGTGTGGCCTAGCCCTTACGTTGCCTTTCACATGACGGGGAAATTACGTGGGTCCCAAGTAATGACATTGATTATCACCCAGATAACTGGTGAAGCCCTAGTTTGGAACTCAGGATGAAGTGACATTGGGTGTGAAGGAGAAGGTCCCCATATACATTGGTTGGTATCTATCTAATGTTAAAGATCCACATACAGGGAGATCTCCAGATGTTTGAAAACTAAAACTCTCAGCATTCTTCCACAAGGACTCTTTAATTTGGGAATGCAGGGAGTTGTAGTTTTTACTGGTTGCCTATCCCTGCACAGTGATGTCGAACCTCGGACCCCAGATGTTCAGAAACTGCAGCTCCCATTCCTTCTGCAACTGAGGCATCCTGGGAGCCAAGGTTGGACATCGCTAGCATAGATACACGTGCCAATCACCCGGCACTACTGATTACACTACCGGGGCTGCGCTGGGACAAGCTACGGAAGGCGAAGCCCGGGGGGTAATAAGGAGGGACGGACACAGGGATGGTTATCACTTTAAACACCTTGACATCAGTTATGACAATACCCAGGTGACAGGCTCCGTCTGATTAATAATGATAATGATGGGACATTCCAAACAGGGGAGACCTACCCATAAGCAGCCAGGCGGAGGTACCAGTCAGGATGAGGAATGTGATCATGTCGGTGTCCTAGTGCCGGTGTGACAGGCACCGCTCCAGCTCAGTAGAAGGGAGGGGGCGGGGTGCTCACTGCAGGCAGCGTCACATTGGCACACACAATGCAGGATTTTAGCCACTCACGCCTTCTGGGAGCAATTCTTTTTCTTGACTGCAGAGGGCGATGTTCCAGGCTGTTGCCGCTGCTATATCGCAGACGTGTGTTTTCTGCTTTGACCTCTTGTGGCTGAGCTGTGCTTGGTTATCCCGGGGAAATGCTGTGTAACAGGGACTGCAGATGGGGAAGGAGGCGCGTGCTGGGTGCACATTGTATCATGTAGCTAGGGGACTGGATAGACCGATCAGCTGGGTGCAGCCCACGCATTATTAGACAGAATGAAAACGAATAACTTGACATTATTAATGGACAGTGCAGTGATGTAGAACCTTGGCCCTTCAGCTGTTTGAAAACTACCACTCTGCTTACAATGCATGCTGGGAGTTGTAGTTTCAGATCAGGGCTGTTTCTGGCCATCCAAGTGCCCTAGGCGCCTTGCCACCCCTGTCCGCTGCCACCCAACTTGGCCAGCCAAACTGCAGCTAGGTTTCCCCACTCAATTCCTTCTGACACTGTCACTGCTGCTGTGGATGATTCATTATTATAGTGGGAACGCCTTACTAGTTGGTAAGAGGTGCACGCTGTACCTGGTGGGGCAGGTGTGTATACATACCTTTGTGCGTATGTAATGTCACTGGCCACCAATGAAATACTGATTGGAAGGACAGGGTAGGATAGGATGGTAAGTGGCGCCAGTGTTCTCCCCAGAAATTGTTTCCAGCCAGGTGGCATGAAAAAGAGCTGAGTTAACTCTTTCAGTGCCAGCACTTTCCTAGAGTATTGCCATTAACCTTTTTATTGCCAGCAGTCTTCCCCAGAGTATTGACATTATCACTTTTAGTGCTAGCAAAATATTGCTACTAGCCTCTTAGTGCCAGCAGACTTTCCTGTTAGTACTTTCAGCCACTGAGACGGTGCATATGTCTTTTTCACAATAAAGTAGCACGTTTTTGCAACATAGTGTGCTCCTCTTGTCCTTTTGTGCTGTTGATGTTGACCCACCCCAGGGTAGGGGGTTTATAGGGGATTACACCTACATAATACTGGCAAATTGCCAAACAAATGTGTGCTAGAGTGACTCTTTGTTCAGAGTATTGCCATTACCACTTTCAGTGCCAGCAGAATATTGCTATTAACTCTTCAGCGCCAGCAGACTTACCCAGAGTATTGCCTTTAACACTCTCAATGCTAGCAGAGTATTACCACTAACCCTTCAGTGGCAGCACTTTTCCAGGGTATTGCCATTAACACTTTCAGCTGCCAGCATTGACATGATATATCGTACCTGCTTTCCATATCTCCCCCATTGAATTGTTTACTCCTCGCCCACTCTAAGTTCAAATTGGAGAGTTTGGTGGAAGTAAGAAAGTCAGGGATAGTGATCTTATGGCTGCTAGTCAAAGGGGCCACTGTTAAAAAAATCGCAGCAGCTTTTACCTGCCATTTTAGAATTGCTCTCCTTAGTTCTTTTAGCTGAGCTCATCCTCCCCCTTCCTTCCTTCACCTTCAGTTCATTGTAGAGTGAGCTAAGTTCAGGCTCTCTACTCACTACAATGTTACATCAGCAGAACATGGAGAGCAGATCTAACACAGCAAGTAAAAGCTGTCAGGGAGATGCTAGGGAGAAGAATATGCACCCTAGTTCACACTGTGCCCTAGCTCTTTGCCTATGTGGCCTATGCCTAAAAACAGCCCTGTTTCTAATCATCTGAAGTGCCAAGGTTCAAGGTGGTGGGTAGAAGAGGAGGATGGTGGATACCAGGTCACTGACAGTTAGTTGGGGGATTCCTAATATCCTTATATTCCTAATATCCCATGGGGTGAGCAGGTTACCAGTGACCTGGCATATTCATTCTGCACTGTAGGCTGGAGGATTTCTAGTGACATTGTAAACATGACTAGCCTAGTGTGCAGTACGAATTCCATGGCAATGTCAATATACACTATAAAAAAATGAAACTTTCTACAGTCCTATACATTCAGGGTTGGGCCACACTGTCGCGCTTCTCATGAGCTTTCAATCACATGCGATCCATTAGGCGTGAGACTTGCATGCTGGTGAATTAAAATGTTGGTGGCCCCATATGTTTTCGAAGTGTGTATGATAATTTTTTTGTGCATATCGAATGCACTTTCATTATGGAATATTAGGAAAATTGCAGCACAAACGGACAGTAATGCCTGTGAAATTCACTGCATTGCTTCACGCTTTTTGCACGCATTAATGTCCTTGGATAGTGTGGCCACAGCCGTATGATTTATTATAAAAGCATTATTAGAGTGGGAATAACAAGCTAAATATAAAGGACCCTGTTCTACAATCGTTAACACAAGCTAGCTACACACAGATCCATTTTTTTGATGAACAGGGGGATCTAGATAGATTGTCACATTGGGCTGCTAAGTGGCAGATAAGATTCAATGTTGATAAATGTAAGGTGATGCATTTTGGACTTAAAAATCCTTGTGCTGCTTATACTATAAATGGCTCTGTGTTAAGTGAATCCCTGTTGGAAAGGGATCTTGGAGTTTTGGTGGATAACAAACTTAAAGGTAGAAAGCAGTGCCAGGTGGCAACAGCCAGAGCCAGCATGGTATTGTCTTGTATAAAGAGAGGTATGGTTTCAAGGGAGGAAAATGTTATTCTCCCTCTTTACAAAGCATTGGTAAGGCCTCATTTGGATTATGCAGTGTAATTTTGGAATCCTGTGTACAAAAAGGACATCTTTGAAATGGAAAGGGTTCAGAGAAGGGCAACTAAATTAATACACTTAAGAAGGTAGAGGATCGAACTCCAATCAGTTTATGTTTTTATTGTGGACAACACATCACACACAAACACAACGTTTCGGGGGAATAACGTGCCCCTTCTTCAGGTGAAACAAATGCAACAGTGCTCAGGGATTATATAGGGTGTCACAACCTGAAAACCAACCCCAACATGGGAGGAGTCAGGAGTGGACAGGAAGTAATATTACATTTTAAACCATCTGTAGTACATATCAGTGAATCATACAATATTTGTAAAAAGGAATAACATGTCCATGAGGGTAAAATACATGTTAAAAACCAATACTATAATTCTTATGTTATACTTTTATATGTACAATGATGTTATAAAGTGCCAAGAATAAAGTGCTAATATGTGCAAAGAATTTTGTCCCTTCATTCTTCAAAGTGTCTTAGTGAATAAAAACTATTAATTTATAATAAGAAACCAGATAAAATACATGAGTAATACCATCTAAAAACATCAATTATATTATACTAGTGCATTTAAGTACTTTTTAAGTCAGTAGATGGCCCCATAATACAGTCTTTATGTCTTAAACATATGGTGAGTTCCAATCTTGTAACTTTTAAGACTAAAACAAAAGAAGAAAAGTTGCTGTTGGTGAAAAGGCATGATCAAATACAATGTTGCAATACAAGTTCGAAACAAAATGGTTATTACCAATACTTATGAAAATCAATGATGGTTACTACCAATACTTTATAAAAAACAGGATAGATTGAAGTTCTCATTTAAACCGTGTGGAGACATACGGGGAGATTCAATATCGGGTCTCCCGTTACTTACCTTAGCCCGATTCCGCGATACAATAACTGACGTAAACGAGATTAAGTCAGTTATTGCATCGCGGGATCGGGCTAAGGTAAGGAGCGGGACTACAAAGTAGCGCAACACTTAACACTACGGGTTTTGGATCGTTAGCACATCGCTATTTCCAAAAACACTCGGAAATGGTGCTGTGCTCGAAAATCCGTCCAAAACCCACGTTAACCAAAATTTTTTTAGGGTTAACGTGGGTTTTAGACGGAAAAGGGCCATATTGAATCTCCCCCATAGTGCTTAATTCATCTATCCACATTGTTTCTTTTTGCAAAAGTTTTTTATTAAAGTCACCACCTCTTTTATCTTTTTCCACCACTTCTAAGACTAACCATCTTAATTGGGATACTTTATGTTTTTGTTGGAAGAAATGTCTGCTCACTGGTGTTTCATAATTTTTATTAGAGCCTTGGAAGTTGGTAATATCCCGTTTATGTTCACATATCCTTAATCTAACCTCTCTTAGAGATTTACCTACATATGCCCATCCACATGGGCACTTCAACATATAAATAATCCCTGCTGTTCTGCATGTAGCGTACTGATTCACTGATATGTACTACAGATGGTTTAAAATTTAATATTACTTCCTGTCCACTCCTGACTCCTCCCATGTTGGGGTTGGTTTTCAGGTTGTGACACCCTATATATAATCCCTGAGCACTGTAGCATTTGTATCACCTGAAGAAGGGGGCACTTTATTCCCCCGAAACGTTGTGTTTGTGTGTGATGTGTGGTCCAGAATAAAAACATAAACTGATTGGAGTGCGATCCTCTACCTTCTTAAGTTTGTTGAACCTATTGTGGTTAAAGGGAGAACCATTTAAGGTATCTGCACCCAGAATTTAGACAAGAGTGCACCTCCAGCTTTATTTCTTGCTGTACTGCAACTAAATTAATAAGGGGATTGGGGGAGCTTAAATATGAAGAGAGACTGGAAAAGTTACAATTATGTACGCTGGAGAAAAGGTGCTTGCGTGGGGATATGATTACTGTGTATAAATACATTAACGGGCCATACAATAAACTATCTGGGGCATTTTTCAGCAATAGAAGATGTCCGAGGATACGTGGACATCCCTTAAGACTTGAAGAAAAAAGGTTTAGGCTTCAAGCTCGGAAAGGGTTTTTCACTGTGAGAACGGTAAAGCTATGGAACTGTCTTCTAGTGGACGTTGTTATGGCAGGTTCATTGGTCTGTGTAAAAAAAAAGCTGGATGAGTTTCTGGTTACTGGTATTGATACATAAAGTAGAGTTGATCCAGGGAAATTTCCGATTGCCACTTGGAGTCAGCATAGAATTTTTTCCCCCTTCATAAATTTGGTGGTTTTTTTTTGCCTTCCTCTGGATCAACAGTTAGGCAGGAAATGAGGATATTGCTAGATGGGTTGAACTGGATGGACATATGTCTTTATTCAACCTCAAATACTATACTATACTAACTTTGTTGCTGTAATTGAATCAGTAAAAATCATTGTCTGTTCACACGTTCCCCCGAGAGACTTTGATCAGTTCCAACCAGTTGAACAGTCATAAGGCAGCATATTGAGCAGATTTCAAGCCGCTGCTGCTAATTTCTCAACAATATTTTGATTGATAAGTTTCAGAGAATCTATTTTACATTTTAAGGAGATGATTTCCTAACAGTTATAGCTATCTGCAATGCTGGCCGTACACTGGCAGATTTATAGGCTGGCTATATAGAGTTATAGCTATCTGTTATACTGGCCGTATGGAGTTATAGCTATCTGTAAAACTGGCCATACACTGTGAGATTTATAGCTATCTGTTATACTGGCCATACACTGTGAGATTTATAGCTATCTGTTATACTGGTCATATGGAGTTATAGCTATCTGTTATACTGGCCATACACTGTGAGATTTATAGCTATCTGTTATACTGGCCATACACTGTGAGATTTAGCCATACACTGTCAGATTTATAGCTATCTGTTATACTGGTCATACGGAGTTAAAGCTATCTGTTATGTTGGCCATACACTTTCAGAGTTATAGCTGTTAAAGGACAATTATACTCACCTTCCCTCCGCTCCTCTTCCTTGTTCCTTAGCTTTTACCAAGGGTGAGGACCTGAACCGCTAAGTCCTCACCCCTGGGTTCGCGCAGCCTACAGCAGAGTTTCAGAGCAACGCTGCACTGGTAGGCTCCTCCCCCTCCTCCCCGTCGGTGACGAGGCCAATAGGAAGGCACGCTCTGCAACAAGCGTGCCTTCCTATTGGCCTCGTCGCAGACGGGGAGGAGGGGGCAGAGCCTACCAGAGCAGCGTTGTTCTGAAACTCTGCTGTAGGCTGCGCAAACCCAGGGGTGAGGACTTAGCGGTTCAGGTCCTCACCCTTGGTAAAAGCTAATGAACAAGGAAGAGGAGGGGAGGGAAGGTGAGTATAATTGTCCTTTAAGCTGGCCATACACTGACAGAGATTTATAGCTATCTATTATACTGGCCATACACTGTGAGATTTATAGCTATCTGTTATACTGGTCATATGGAGTTATAGCTATCTGTTATGTTGGCCATACACTTTAAGAGTTATAGCTATCTGTAATCCTGGCCACACACTGTCAGATTTATAGCTATCTGTTATACTGGCCATACACTGTCAGATTTATAACTATCTGTTATACTGGCCATACACTGTCAGATTTATAACTATCTGTTATCCTGGCCACACACTGTCAGATTTATAGCTATCTGTTATACTGGCCATACACTGTCAGATTTATAACTATCTGTTATACTGGCCATACACTGTCAGATTTATAACTATCTGTTATACTGGTCATATGGAGTTATAGCTAGCTGTTATGTTGGCCATACACTTTTAGTTATAGCTATCTGTTATGTTGGCCATACACTTTCAGAGTTATAGCTATCTGTTATGCTGGCCATACACTGTTAGAGTTATATTAATCTGTTAAATTGGCCATACACTGTCAGAGTTATAGTTATCTGTTATACTGGCGATACACTGTCAGAGGTATAGTTATCTGTTAGGCTGGAGATACACTGTCAGAGGTATAGTTATCTGTTAGGCGAAACACTGTCAGAGGTATAGTTATCTGTTAGGCTGGCGATACACTGTCAGAGGTATAGTTATCTGTTAGGCTGGCGATACACTGTCAGAGGTATATTATGTTAGGCTGGCGATACACTGTCAGAGGTATGTTATCGTTAGGCTGGCGATACACTGTCAGAGGTATAGTTATCTGTTAGGCTGGCGATACACTGTCAGAGGTATAGTTATCTGTTAGGCTGGCGATACACTGTCAGAGTTATAGTTATCTGTTAGGCTGGCGATACACTGTCAGAGGTATAGGTATCTGTTAAGCTGGTCATGCACTGTCAGAGGTATAGCTATCTGTTAGGCTGGCGATACACTGTCAGAGGTATAGTTATCTGTTAGGCTGGCGATACATGTCAGAGGTATAGTTATCTGTTAGGCTGGCGATACACTGTCAGAGGTATAGTTATCTGTTAGGCTGGCGATACACTGTCAGAGGTATAGTTATCTGTTAGGCTGGCGATACACTGTCAGAGGTATAGGTATCTGTTACGCTGGTCATGCACTGTCAGAGTTATAATAATCTGTTAATTTGGCCATACAGAGTTATATCTCAGAGTTTTAGCTATCTGTTAGGTTGGCCATACACTGTCAGATTTTAATTTATGCCACAGTTTGAGAACCACTGATTTAGGGACAACCTAAACCAATAGGTTTAGCATAATTAAACATGTTTCTCCAATGCATTTAGAAAAAATACAAAAAACTGGAAACAAGATTCCCTTTCCACAAGTGACTTTTCCATCCGGGGATGCCCGGTTTTGGTTTTTTGGGGTTAATGTATGACATAGGGGGGAGTTTTGGGAGGGGGGAATTGCGTTTGTTATATGAGATATATAGTGATCCCATCTTTTGGGCTAGTAGTATTCACCTTGTGTATCCTGCATTTTAGAGTGGTCAATAAACAGAGTTTTTTTTACTTTTGTAACCATATGTGGCAGTGCTGTTTGTGGGAGGTTTTGGTATTGGTTGGGGAATCTTGTTTCCCGTTTTTTGTATTTTTTCTATGTGAAGATATTGCCTCCTCTAGCACCACCCTAATTTTGGGTGATCCACATGGTGTATTAAAAGGTGGTGCATCTATCCCACATATATGCCTTCTCCAATGCATTGCATGCTTTTATGCATTTTGAAATGGATTTGTATGCAGTGCGTTTTGAGTTGCCCAATGCATTCAGTAATGCGCCCTTCCTTCGTAAGGCAAATACAAAGTGGTAAGCTCTTATAGAAGCTTTATGGCACACCTTGTAAAGGGTATCTCCACTGAGGAAAAAACATTTTTTTTTGTGTGGTTTATTTTAAAGTACACCATCCCCAACCCTCCCCCTACCTTTTTTCCCCCAGAATTCCCCTTCGTTTGATTGCAGCAGCATGGGAAAGTTGTGCAGGTTCCTGGGGTGTGTCTTCCGTCTGGGGGTGCTGTCACTCAATGTGCATCATCATGGTAGCAGACACACCCACTTGGCTGCAATAAGAAATCCTTTCCTCCCTGACTCTCTAAGTTCATTTTTACAGCTAATCATGCAGAGAGAGACAGGGGAGGAAAAATTAAAACCCTCTTCCCACAATACTAAATAAACAATGTTTGTGTCTAACTCTGAGAGGGATGGTTGAAAAAGTGATCTAAGATTGATTCATAGGGGATGCTGGGAATATGAGGCAATCTGGTATGGGAGGGGGTAGGAGAGAGAAAGGCAAGTACCTGATTACTCCTCCATTAATTAGTGAAGTCAGCAAGCTGCTGTGATGGTCATGTGATTATCCTTCATTAATCAGTGAACTCAGTAGCTTGAAAAGTGGTGTGTAGAACGACCAACCAGTCGGATCACACAGACAGCAGTCCCGACGGATCCTTACATGTTGTGGCAGCACTAAAGGAACCCGCGCGTCGGACCTTTCCCAAGGAGGCAGTCACTGAAAGTGGCAGACCTGCACCATCCACAGCGTTCAGGGAGAAACTCATGGATTTTCTAAAATTGCCAAAGACACAGGATACTGCAGGTACATTTCCACCTTACACACATCTATCCTTACAACCCAGGTGACTTATCAGTGGAGATACCCTTTAAGCATTTACATTGACAGTACACTCATAGATGTGCAAAATATACAAACAGACCTAGATTAAAACCATCATCATATACTTCAAATAAAGTGATATATCCCATCACACCATTCAATTTTAACAGAAACCTTGTATTCTGAATTTATATCCAAACTATTTCCCTGGTATCCAAAATTCTTGTCCAATCAAACACTCTGCAGTAATATATGTATATTTTCTGTTACTTTAACAGTGAGGTTGAACACTCATTTTATCCAATAAGAAGTAGGTAGGGAGGCACACTCAGGTAAGGATTAATAACAAATTTTCATTTATTAAATGCTCAACATGCAAGTTAGATACACAACGTTTTGGGGGGTCCAACCCCCTTCCTTCCACCTGAGGAAGGGGGTTGGACCCCCGAAACGGATCTAACTTGCATGTTGGGCATTTAATAAATGAAAATTTGTTATTAATCCTTACCTGAGTGTGCCTCCCTACCTACTTCTTATTGGATAAACACTTACCTGATGTGGCACAGGCTTCAGGGAGTGCACCTCAAAATCAACCTGTTTGGAATCCACAATATTGCTGAAAGTTGAACACTCATTTTGCCTAAAATGTTGGCCAATAAGGGTGGTTGGGTCAGAAGATCTGATTGCTCTTATATTTTCACCTCTTCAAAAGAATTTTTATGGTTTCCTACACAGGGGTACTTCTAGGGTTTTTGGCACCTGAGTCAAAATTTGTAAAAAGGCACTTCCCATCTGTATTAGGTGGAGCGTGCAGCTGCGCTAAAGTAGGCGTGCTTCTGATTGTGAGTGTGGCTTCCAGTTGGGCTCATGGCTAAATAATTGGTAAATTCAAACTTTACAAGGGGGTGGGAGCATAGAAAGATTAAATAAGAGATGAAAAACATAAACAAGATAAAAAAAAACATCAAAGAGATCAAAAACGAAATAGATCAAAGAGATCAATAACATAAAGATAAAAAAGAAAAGAGATAAAGATAAGTGATAAAAAAGATAAAAGATCAAAAAGATAAAAGAAAAAAATAAGATACAAAAGATGCAATGAAAGAGATAAAAAAGATCAAAAACATAAAAGAGATCAAAAAGATAAGAATAAAAGAGCTAAAAGAAAAAATGAGATCAAAGAGATAGAGGTAAAAGAGAGAAAAAAATTAGATAAAAAATAAGATAAGAGATAAAGGAGATAAAAAACACAAGAGATCAAAAATTTCAAAGAGATCAAAAAGATGAAAGATAAAAAAAGTGAGAGAAAATAGATAAAAGTGTTAAAAAATTTAGAGATAAAAGAGATAATAAAGATGAGCTAAAAGAGATAAAAAATAAGATATAAAAGAGATAAATATAAGAGATAAAAAGAAAAGAGATAAAAGAGATAAAAAGAAAGTTAAGAGATAAAAAAGATAAGAGGTAAAAAATTAGATAAAAGAGATAAAGATAATATATAAAAGAGATCAAAACATAAGAGATCAAAGAGATAAAAAAAAGATAAGAGATAAAAAAAGAGATAAAGGATCAAAAAGGTAAAGGTAAAAGATTTAACAGATAAGAGATAAAAAGGATGAGATAAAAGAGATAAAAAAATATCAAAGTGTAAAAACATAAAACAGATCATAAATATAAAAGATATCAAAAAGAACAAAAACATAAAAGGTCAACAACATAAATATTAAAAAATATTAAAAATAAAAGATTACGATAGAGAATGAGAAGAGAATACAAAATAAAGGAGATAAAAAAGAAAGATTAAAGAGATAAAAAATATAAAGATAAGAGATAAAAGAGATAAAAAGAGAGATAAAAAGATAAAGATAAAAAAGATAAGAGAAAGATAACATAAAAGAGATCAAAGAGATAAAGATCAGAGATAAAAATGATTAAAAATAAAAGATAAAGATAAAAGAGATAAAAAAGCAAGAAAGACAAGAGATAAATAAGAGATCAAAAAAGATGATAAAAGAGATAGAGATAAAAAAGATAAAAGATCAAAAAAAGATAATAGAACAAAAAGATAAGAGATAAAAGAGAGATAAAAAAATAAAAAAAGATTAAAGAGACAGAGATAAAAAAGAAATAAAGATAAGAGATAAAAGAGATTAGAGATTAAAAAATAAAAGAAATCAAAAACATAAAAGATCAAAAAAGCTAAGAGATTAAAGAGATAGAGATATAAAATAAATAAAGATAAGAGATAAAAAAGATAAAAGAGAAAAATATACGGTAAAAAAAAGATAAGGTAAAAAAAATTGAGATAAAAGAGATAGAGATGAAACATAAAAGATAAAAGATCAAATAGATCAAAAACAAAAAAGATAAGAAAAAAATGATGAGATGTAATAGATAAAAAATAAGAGATAGAGATAAAAAGATAAAAGATTAAGATAAAAGAGATTTTAAAAAAAGATAAGAGATCCAAAAGATAAAAGAGATAAAAAAAAGATAAGATCAGACACATAAAAGATCAATGAGATAAAAAATATAGAGATCAAAAAGATGAAAGAGATAAAAAGATGAAATAAATTGGAAGAGATCAAAAGATAAAAAGATAAGAAATATAAGAAATAGAGATACAAAAAGATAAGAGATAAAATAGATAAAAGATAAGAGATCAAAAACATAAAAGGGATCAAAGAGATCAAAAAGATAAGAGAAAAAAAGATGAGATAAAAGAGATAAATAAAACCTCCTGAAGCGAAAAGCGTGCAAATCAAGCATATAAATACATTTAAAATGTGAATCTCCAAAGTCAACCACAGGTTCAAATGGCTTTACCATCAGGTTTGGATGATACCAATATGTTCGGGACACCCAGTCCCCCACTGCATTGCATTATCTATGTACTAATCCCCACTAAGGTTGCCTCTGGTGTGTCTACTCCCATTATTTGTATACCGGGGGGGCCCGGCAATGGATACAGTCGTATTTTAATTGGGGGACTTGGCACCTCAGGTGATGTTGGGGATGAAGAGAACTTTGTTTGGGTGGGGGACTGGGTGCAGGTGATGCACACCGGACTCTCCAACCAAGGGTGATAGTGTCCCGAACATATTGGTATCGTCCAAACCTGATGAGGAAGCCATTTGAACCTGTGGTTGACTTTGGAGATTCATATTTTTTATGAAATGTATTTATATGCTTGATTTACTTTTTTAAAACTTTTGTAGCATAGGCAGTATGTTGCGATGTGTATAAATTGTAGCTTGAGTCCTTGAGGCTGATGCATGTTACCAATGAGCAATGTATATTTAAAATGGTGGTTGGTATGTAGGAGGAACTTGAGTGGCTCAAGCGTGTAAGTGCTATATAGGGGTTCTAAAGGGAGGGGTGTCTATGTCCATCCCTGTGTTTGACTCCCCCTAGCACCATCCTAGTAGAAGGGATAACACAGCCATGCTATATTAATGATTATACACTCAGACATTGTTTTAAAATAAAAGATTTGAAGCCAAATTTAAAAGAAGAGATAACTGGCAATATGGATGTTAAAGTGGAGGCAATATGAGTGGAATCTGGCAATAGGAAGGGGGGTAATGTCATTGCTACAAGCCGCCAAATGCTAGCAGGAAGGAAGTGAGTCCGCTTCAAATGCAGTTGTCAAGGGCTGCAAGTTTGGGGAGTGTACTGATTATGTGGAACTTTAATTACCCTGACATTGATAGTATTGGAACTGCCATCACAGAAAAAGATGAGTTCTTGAATTTTCTGCATGATAATTTTCTTTTGATAAAGGCTCCAAACCTGAAACATGTGTATATTTATTTTGCACTTAATAAATGGGATTACCCCTGATACTAATTTAACGAGTGGACATCTCTATTATTATTATTATTATTGTGGATTTATATAGTGCCAACATCTTCCGTAGCGCTTTACAATTACATGTATACATTCACATCACGTCCTGCCCCAAAGAGCTTACAATCTAAGCACATTTATTTGACACATACAACCTATCAGTATGTCTTTATGATTGTGGGGGAAACTGGAGTGCCTGGAGGAAACCCACGCAAGCACAGGGAGAACATACAAACTCCTTGCAGATGTGTCCAAGGGTGGATTCAAACTCTGGTTAGCATTGATGTCTTGCAGCTCTGAAATTCTGAGTTTGAATCCACCCTTGGACACATCTGCAAGGAGTTTGTATGTTCTCCCCGTGCTTGCAAGGCATCAATGCTAACCACTGAGCCACCGTGCCTCTATTTTGTTTTTTGCTATATTGTTGTCTGGCGGAGAGGAGGCCAGAAGAGACTGTGCATCTAGGAGGTACCCTGCATAAATTTATTGGGCATGATCATTTTCTCTCAAATGTCGTAGGAGTTCCAACTAGAAAAGGAGCTCTGTTGAATCTGGTAATATCTAACATCATAGAGTGTATCATAGATATAAAGGCCACTGGAGGCTTGGGGAACAGTGACCATGAAATAGTTTAATTTAGCATATGTTGTCAAAAGGAAAAGTACACTTGGTTAACAAAGACTTTTAATTTTACAGGAACGCAAATTTTCTCAGGTTAAAAGTAACTCTTCAGCCTGTTATCTGGGATGATATATTATCAGGAAAAAGTACTAAACAGAAGTGGACTGTGTTAAAGGGGATTTAAAGCCATTTCACATCAAAATTTATACCCCTACGAAATAAATGTAAAAAAAAAAAAAAAAGTCCGCACCCATGTGGCTTAATTCTGATGTAAAGAGGGAAATGGAAAAGATGAAAAAGGCATTTAAAACCTTTAGGTCAGGGGGAACAGAAAGGGCCTTTAGGAATTATAAAAACTCTACGAAGGAGTATGCTTGTGAAGGTTCTCATTCTCATCCAGGTCATGGTATATCTGTTGTATTCAACAGATAGAAGGAAAGAAGAAGGAAAGAAAAGAATACGTATACCAAGTAGAAGGAAAGAAAAGAATACGTATACCAACAGTGAAGGGGAAAAGCAAGACAGGAGAAAGAACATGGTCATCCCATATGTAGTAGGGGTCGCCGAGAAATTAAGAAGAATTTTCAAAAAACACCGTATCCCTGTCTGCTTTAAACCAAACAACACACTGCGGCAGCAATTAGTACATCCGAAAGACCCAATCATATACAAAGTGCAGTGCAGTGAAGAATGCTCTGATTTGTATGTGGGGGAGACCAAACAGCAACTGCATCAACGTATGGCCCAGCACAAAAGAGCCAATTCCTCGGGTCAGGACTCAGCAGTGTACCTGCATCTTAAGGATAAAGGACATACCTTTGAAGATTGTAATGTTAACATATTGGCAAAGGAACGTGACTGGTTCAAGAGAGGTGTTAAGGAGGCCACTTATGTGAAAATATAGAAACCAAGCCTAAATAGAGGTAGGGGGGGTTCGACACCAACTGTCTGCCATGTACAATGCTGTTTTGACACCTTACTCTGGGTGTTCCTATAACACCTCTTAGCCACTATGCAATCACACCCTTAACACCTGGTTGTGATATGCTAATTGGGATTTTCCAGGGTACATAATTGCCACAGATTCTTGTACAAGTCATTCTGAATTGAGAAAGCCAGTCGGATGACTAGCGAAACATCTTCAATAACTTAACTTCAAGTCCAGTTGATCTAATTGAATACAATAGATATGAGTATAAGAAAGCAATTAAGCTAGCTAAAATGAATAATGAAGTTAGTATAGCTGAACAAAGCATCACTTACCCTAAACAACTTTTTAAGTATATGAAAAGGAAGAAGATGAAGACAGAAAATGTGGCACCATTAATTAATGGGTATAAGTTAGTTATGGAGGATGGCGACAAAGCAAATATCTGGAACTGTTTTCCCTCTGTATACACTATAGAAGATCCAAATACTGATAGCATAGAGTATAGCAGCAATAATGGTGTAAAAGATGGAAGTGCACTTTGGTTAACCGAGGATATGGTACAGAAACAACTAAATAAGGTTAATATCAATAAATCCCCTGGACCATATAAAATACATCCTAAGGGCCTAAGGAAGCTAAGCTCAGTTTTATCTAGGCCATTGTTTCTTATTTTTGCAGATTCCCTCATGTGCGGAAGTGTGCCTCTGGATTGGAAAAAGACTGATGTAATTCCATTATTAAAAAAGGGTAGTCGTTCACAACCGGGTAATTACAGGCCAGTAAGTTAAACTTCAGTGGTAGGGAAGATCCTGGAAAGTTTGATATGGGAACATATTCTAGAGTATGTTTCAAGGACTGACTTTATAAGTATATAATCAACATGGATTTAGGAGGAGTAGATCTTGTCAAACTAACTTGCTTAGTTTTTATGAGGAATTGAATAGGAATTTAGACTCTGGCATAGCAATAGATGTAGTATATGTCCTGCAACTCTAAAAGGAGTGCTTTGCCTGTAGCCTCTTACTCCTCTCACAGTATTGAAAGTCCCCAGCATGCGCAGGCCTGGGAACATCTTTGAAAGGTTAAATGTAAAATGAAAATGGGGTTTGCGGGTCTGAGCTACGTGAGGTAAAATATTTCTTAGGAGGGTGGACATGCCTTGCTGCAGTTTGAACGGGATAGGTTGAACTGCATCAAACTGTTTTTTATGTGTGTGTGTGGGGGGGCCCATCTAAAATCTTGCTATGGGGCTCTCTGATATCTAGCTACACCCCTGACTCCAATGAAGCCTGCACATGCTGGGACTCTCAATACTGTGAGAGGAGTAAGAGGGTGCAAGGGACCTGGACTGGCCCCCTTTGGCTCTGAGCCCGATTGTAACTGTTATGGTTGCTATAGTGATACCTAAGCTCCTAACTGGAATAGTATTGTGAGACTGCACACTTTTGTCGGACTCGGCATGGGACCTCAGTGATGTCACTGAAATGGTATATGCTTAATAAACAATGAGAGCAGTCACCAAAAAAATGTACAATAATTATAATCTGCCACAGTGTTGTGAACACTTTTGTTTTTAATGTTGTAATTCCCTATAGTTAATGCACTTTACAGAGTATATTGTAACCAAAACAAGTAAAGTATTACTGGTAAAAGTATTTCTACTAACAATATTTTCAGGCCAAGAGTGGCAGCCCACACTGGCTCTCTGAAGCCACATCAGTGTCCCCCTGCACATAGCAATGTTCTCCCTAATGTTTTATTCTGTAATATTGTATTTACCTAAAGCAATAAATACGTTCACCCAGATGTTAGTGTGTGTACTATTTTATCCTGTGTAAGCAGGTTGTGTTTGTGGGCACAAGTGCATAACATAGGTAACATTGCTGAGTAGCCTTCCTGTATGGGGATTGGAAAGTAAATAAATGTTGGAGTGATCATCTAGTGATTGGCATTAACAATCTTAATTTAAACTGTATGTAGCATTAGATTTATGGGGTGGTGAAGCAAAGACCCCTCTCCATGCGGGCATGAAAAATCCCTGGATCAACAGTTAGGAAGGAAATGTGGGTATTGCTGTGTAGGTTGGACTGGATGGACTTATGTCTTTATTTAACCTTAAATACTACTATACTAACAAAACTTAACATTTGCAATACTGCATCAGGTGCCCACGCCATTAATGAACAGCCCCTCTGCAAAGCTCACGCTGGATTTTACACTTATTTGATTGATAATGGACATTTTTACATCTCCTCCATAGTTCTTGTTGATCCAGGGATCCCTAACATTTACTATTTGGAGTAAGGAAGGAATTTTCTTCCCCCTTTATGCAGGTTGTTGTTTTGCCCTTCTCTGGACCGTTAGGTACAGCTCAAGGATGGGCTAAAAGCAAGTTTGTTTCTAGTCAGAGACACTGAGATTATGGAGGGCATCATTTTTTTTCTTCTAAAGACAGCAGGGGCATATAGCAGGACCCCATTGCAAAATTTTGGATGTTGCACCCCCCCTATTGTGACCCCCCCAACAGCCATTAGTGATTACAGTTCTTACTGGTTTGTGGACCGGATGGCTAACTTAATGACTTAACACTGGTATGTGAACCAGAGGGTTAGAAGGTAAGAGGTCCCACA
Organism: Hymenochirus boettgeri; assembly: GCA_019447015.1. Classification (NCBI taxonomy): domain Eukaryota; kingdom Metazoa; phylum Chordata; class Amphibia; order Anura; family Pipidae; genus Hymenochirus; species Hymenochirus boettgeri. The sequence continues at coordinate 68,441,350 of CM033471.1, forward strand.
AAAACCTCTGCAATCAGCTGTTTTTATACAGCTGATCACGCATATGAAGGAAACATACACGCAATCAGCTATTTCAAACTCCAGAACCGAACAACTGATCGTGGACCTCTGGGAGGGGGCCCGGCCTCTATTCTATTGGGGGGGCCCCCAACAGTTATGCCCTGACAGGAGGGCTGACTTAACAATGGTTTGTTAACTGGAGGGGTGACTTAACACTGGTTTATGGAGTAGAAGGGCTGACTTAACACTGGTTTGTAAAACCGAAGGGCTGACTTTACACTGGTTTGGGGACCGGAGTGATGACTTAACACTGGTTTGTAAAAACGAAGGGCTGATTTAACACTGGTTTGTGAACCCGAGGGCTGACTTAACACTGGTTTTGGCCCGAATAGCTGACTTTCAGTTAAATTGAAGAATGCGAAGTAAAGGAGCTTTGTCTTATCTCCCGTTCTTCAATTAAACAATCAGGAGCCAGCAAATTTTCCTTCTGCCAGGTCTCAACGGAGCTTGTACTGTATACGCATACAGTACAAGCTCTGTCAGGACCTCCCATTCTTTAATCAAATTAAAAAACCCAAACAGTGGTTTTCTGGGAGGATGGAAAAATAAGAAGATGGGCCTCCCTTGGCTCCTGGGCCCCCCTGTGGTTGCTCCCCCTGCTCCCCTCTAGTTATGCCCCTGCCTTTAACAGTGTTTGTGGACCAAAAGTTGGTTAAAAACTGGTTTGTGAACCCTGAGGGCTGACTTAACACTGGCTTTTGAACCAGAGGGATGACACCACTGGTTTATGAACCGAAAGGCTGACTTAACACTGGTTTGTGGAACAGAGGGCTGACTTAAAGGGTATCTCCACAACCAAAATTGAATTAAAGGATTAGTAGCCAGAAACGAAGTTACAGAACTTACACAGTATTGCACTTCTAACTTGTTCTTCTGACTGGTCCCAACAGAGCTTGTACTGTATGCGCTTGTTACGCCCCTGCCAAGAACTTTAGTTTAAAAGTTCGAGACCTATCTGTCAGGAAAGTGTGTAGTGACTTGGCAAGAGTGGGTTAACTATTGGTATTAGTTCTTGCAAAAGACCAATAAAAATACCATTCCACCCTGGAACAGTCCTATTGTTTATATTACGATTAGTGAAGCACGGAACCAGATCTTCTTTTCCAGACAATGTGGGGTGGAACTGTGAATCTTGAATTCTCTTCAGCTAGGGGTCTGGTGGGTACCTTAAGAGGTAAATTTAAGGACAGTCATACATGGAAAATAAATGTATTTCAGTATTGGAATATGTGAGACAGAAACCAATATTATATTTGTTAATGGGAAGGTAGGCCCATTAAATGATACCCAACATGGAGCCCTTATTCCCTTGCCAAGGGGAGTTATTAATATCTTGGGAAACATATATTACACACAGGTCATGTTTGGTATTGAAGGAATTGATAATTAATAAAGGAGATGAATATGTGATCAATATCCCAATACAAAGTACATATCTACATTTATATGGAGCCTGCCTAACTGAGGGGGAATGAATGCTTTTGGCTAGTCGTAAATCTAGACATTCCTAGACACTCCCACCTCATGCATAGCCCAGGAGGGGCTTACAACAATGGGCTTAAAAATCCTTGTACCCCTATAACTTTGTTCATACTGAGGGGACATGCTAAATAGGTATGGATCATATTCCCTTTCCTGCCCCGGGACACGGGACTTCTTCTAGTGAGTAGGGTCTGTGAATATTTGTATCCTTTTTATTTTATATAACTGTTGTACCAATTGTATGTCATTTTATTATAACACCATTTTCTTTTATATTTGTATTATATGCACTGTCCACCTTTTGGAATATTAAATCTAAAATTTAATAAGTTTTGTCTTTGATGCTCTAAAAGAACTCAGTTATCCTCTGATAAGTTTATATGTGGTTGCATGGAATGTTTTGCAGGGTAAATGCTAATTAACTTTGTGACTGCTTGTGATGGACTGATGCTAATTAACCAGTAAGTTGCTGGAGTGAATGGTGTAGTGTTAACCATTTTGCTGCCAGGATAGGGGTGTGCATAGTCAGTGAGAGTCAAGAGTGTTTTTGGGGCGTCTTTAAGGCCATAACTTAAAGTGGTGGCAGCTTGTACCGATTGATTGGTCAGATCACGTGTCCAGCGAGCTGGCATTCGTGACATATCCATACACATTCAATATATTCAACAAATCCTGTCGGATTCAACGGGACTTGTGAAATATCTCTGTGTGTATGGATAGCTTTACAAGAAGGCAATATATACAATTTTATTTCACCTAGTTTATTTTAACACTCCATCAGTTAACACATTTTTTTAACTACATAGAAGCTAACACTAGGTGGTGCTCAAATCCTGTACAACTTCTGTCTGTTCTTTCATTGAAATCACGTGACTTAAAATATAGCATAGGTAATGATTTTATAGTGCCTTCGTGACATTTGTCTAACACTGTTTTGATCAGCTGATTTAAAGGGCAGTTACAAAGATAAATAATAATCCACAAATAAGATACATATACTTACTAACATTGGTTTAAAACATGCATATTACCTGTAACAGGTATTATAAGATATATTAATACAGACATATTTTTTTTAACTTTCATGATTATTGGAAATTTGTTTGGACAGTAAAGAATTCTAATCCATATGCACAAGGGTTGAAATGCATCTTATGTTACAGAAGGAAGAAAAACCCAGTTACCCAGGAAGAAAAACATTCTGATTAAAATGATCCCAGTGGGCAGAGAAAACACCTGTCCTTCCTGCAGTTGCAGTGTAACCAGAAAGGCAGTATCCCTGTATCAAAATGTAATAAAACAGCAACAAATTAATATTTGTGATTTTTTTTCTTAATTTGCAGTTTATTTGCAGTTTACACGAACACTAAATCGAATAACACAGCTGCCTTCCTTCTCAGTGTCTCTCAGGGAAAACTTTGCTAATCATAGCATGCAGAATGGTAACAGAAGCCAATATAGACCAGTGGGAACAGAAGGAGGCACACTATTGTGGTTTCAAAGGTTATGTACAGAGGAACAGTTGACACACATCTGAATTTTTCTACATGCAATAATTTCCTAGTCCATGTTACAAATAGGATGTAGGGTAAGGATACGTTTTGTTGAGCTGTCCCCTGTTGACTGCCACCAGTCAAACACTACATATAGCATTTCACTATTGGCAAAACATCTGGACCCGCACAGTAAACAGACTTTAAACTGTCTGGGTAAAGTAGGCAATCACACAGAAATAAAGAGTAAAAGATTAAACAGAAATGGTCCCAATACAGAACCATGTTGCCGGGGTTTCCAGATTATTGAAAAAGTTAGGGACAACAATCACTTTGCAATCAGTGCAGCCAACTTAAAGGGCAAGTCCACCCCCAAAACTATAATTTGATATGTTATTGGCCATGATTCTAGCTTTAAAACAAGCCAACCCCCATTAAAATCCATTCAGCCAAATTGAAGATCCATACGGTTTTACAACATGCTTTCTGCAGACCAGGAGCATCTCAACTGTAATATAAGCTGGCTGACGTCACCTCAAGCCGTGCCTTTTCCGTGCCTTCAGCCTCCCTTGGTTTGTAAATGACATATTTGGAATATGAATCAGAGTACTATACAGTGATGCTAAATAAATCTATCTATAGTGTGAGAGCAAGTGGGGGTGTTAAGATGTTCATTTATATGTGTGCTTTCATACAGCTGCAGATTTAATGTAACGTGCTTTGTCTGCTATTTTGGAGTGTTAATAAAGTTGTTGTTGTCTCCTTGAACTGAGGAAGAAAGAGCAGCATGGCGTCTCTGTTACTTCCCTGACTAGGATTATATCACATACCGGTTATCCCTTCTCATATCAAAAAATGGAAACAAAATTAAATGCATTGTGGAACGCAAAACGCAGCAAAAAGCCCTAAGCGTGTCTGTCCATCACAGAGTAGGTGATCTGGGAACCCAGTCTGTGTCATACCATTTAAAACTTTAGTCCACAATGGTGAAGCTCCATTGCCATATCTACTGCAGTATCCATATCTATTTATACCAGAGTGACTGATTGTAATGCTGGTCTTAAGGTGCCCATACATTAGGAACTTACATTTGAGTAACACAGAATCCATTATTTTTTGCGACCAACATGTGATTACAAAATGAATGGGCCAGGTGGAAGGTCATTGGAAGGTCAGAAACTGAAAAAACTCACTCTAGTGCGCTTCTAGTTGGCAATTGCCAATAATAAGGTGAACAAATTTCAATAGTACAAATGAAGAAGAGGAGCACACTACATTGCATCCAAGTGTTAATTTATTGTACTATTGAAGGTAAGAAACTGCTAGCACTAAATATATTAGATTAGATGTCCTTCTATATATTAATGAGATCTCTTATCTATCTAATATCAAAGTAATTTGTGGGCACCTTAACATTGACCCAACATTAAGTTGATTTAAAGGACAACTTCAAATCTTTTAGAAAGAATGGCCTCTTTAAAATATGTTAATATATCCTACTTTGTCCGCTGAATTCATTACTGTATGCCTGCTATGCTTCTGGATACCTCTTAGAAATTGAGCAATTTAGTGAGCTTGACCATGCTCAGATGAGGCATCTAGGGGATTAGAATCCAGTCATTGGCTGTGATGTCAACTGTCAAATCCATAACTGACAGTTACTAACTGGAAGAACCGGGAAGCGGAAACGGGCAAAATGGACATTGCAGGATTTCAGGTTAGACTTACATATTTCAGATTTCAAACTAATACAGTACAGTAAAGTTCTAATTTTTTGAAAAATGCTTATTTTTTTAAAAACGTTCAAATAAAGTGCTGTTGTGTTGACTGTATATTTTGTCTCACACTACTAGGTGCTAGGCTCAGTTGTTTGTTCAGATCAGGTCCAGACTTCCCTGAATTCAAGTCATATGACTTAACCACTGAACCACATCCCTGCATAAAAACACAAAACAGAATAAAAATTATGCAACTTCTAGAGACCTTATTTCTATCAGCTGTCAAGGTACAATTTAAACAAAATGAACAAACCAAAAGGCTAATGACAAAAATGTATACATTTATGCTGTATAAATTGAATCATTCAACATTGATTGCAGTTCATGCAGACAGCAACGTGCATGAGCGCACAGGAAACGCGGGCACAATTGCGCGCTAACGTGCACCCCTGAGTGCCCATTTCTGAGCGATGTAGTGTGGCCTAGGCCTAAAATGCGCAAAATATGGTTTTCTAGACTGTTAAGGCTCCTAGGAGCATCAGCCAGAGTTGTACCTACCCTTAGCTAACCCTCTATGGCCTTAAAACCATCTTTCTTTCTTTCCAACAACAACGTTCTAGTGAAAATAAGGTTTTTAATTTATTTAGAAAAACATACCACACACCTTGTCTTATTAGTCCCCTGGGTACTCTCACATGGAGCCATGTATCATTTCACGACAATATAATAATTCCATAACAAATTTCCACTGTGACAAAGGAACACCCAAAATGTTGTGTAAGAGCAATATCACAAATAAAATCTGAGTTGCGTCTATGGAAATTTGTTTTTAAAATTTTTTTTTTTACCAGTGTCAATCTGCCAGAAACCCACAAGTTAAAACACAATCAGGGTTATTCAATAAAAGTCCTTAACGTTAAAAATTGTGCTAATTTTGCCCCAACCAATCAGATGTTATCTTTCAAATGTTAAATAAGATCGGATTGGTTGGGGCAAAATCAGAACCATTTTAAACGATAAGAACTTTTATTGAATCTCCCTGAATGATTTTCAATTTAAAAATGTGGCTACATAGTAATTGAAGTTGAATAAAGTCAAAAGTCTACCACGTCCAACCTTTTCACCCTCCTTTTTAACCCTACCTAACAGTTGATCCAGAAGAAGGCATAAAAAAAAAAAAACAGCTAAAAAAAGAGGGGGGGGAATTCCTTCCTAACTCCAAATGGCAATCGGAAAGTATCCCTGGATCAATCAAAACTACAGTACCAGTATATGTATTAATACCAGTAATTCTCAATTTTTTTGGTTTTAGAAACTTATCCAGCCCACTTTTAAAGCTATTCAATGAACTTGCCATTACCACCTCTGCTGGAAGACAGTTCCACTGTTCCACTGTTCTCACTGTAAAGAAACCTTTCCTAACCCGAAGATGAAACTTCTTTTCTTCCAATCTTAAAGGATGTCCACGAGTCCTCTGATATGACCTATTAGTGAACAATGCACCAGAGAGTTTATATGACACATTAATATATTTGTATAAAGTTATCATATCCCCTTGCAAATGTCGCTTCTCCAATGTAAACAGTCCTAACTTGTCTAATCTGCCTGCATAGTCAAGCCTCTTCATTCCCTTTATTATTTTAGTTGCCCTTCTCTGAACTAATTCCATTTCCATCATGTCCCTTATGTGTATGGGATTCCCCAGCTCTGCCTTTATCCATTTGGAAAGATCAAACATGGACCTGATATGGACCATAAAACAGTAAAAGCACCAATATTTATACCATGTGGAGTATTGCTCATTCCATAGTTTATGTAATACCTGACAGGTCTGTCATTCTAATTGATTATAATATAATACTGTATATACTATAACATTTTGGATGGAAATAGTTATCCTCAGTCCAGAAAGCATTAGGGCCTGTAAAGTTACTGGAGTCTTTTGAAAATTTCACAGTGTAATCTTGTCATTCAATATAACTCAGTATCTGGTTCCCACAGTAATTCTCTCAGTAAAGATAACTACAGACCTTACCACATCGATATTGGTTTGCTGACTTGCAGTTTCCTGAAAACTAAGAAACCAAACAAGAAGAGGGATTTCTAAACCTTAAACTTTACCAGCTGACTGGGTTTCACCCATGTAGCAGTGGCTGAAATGAAATAACCTTTAGTTCAACATTTATTCCTTTTTAAAGGATATAAGTACACTCAAAATAACAATGAAGTTTAAATGGAAGCTGTATGCCTAACTTACCTTGTCCCTTTTTTTTTTTTTCTAGGTGTCTTCAGAGCCTTACTGTGCCTCAGTAAAGTGCTGGCCATCTTGGGTTATGTCTGCAGTCAGGTAAGCTCCTCCCCTCGAGAATTGGTGGACCTCGTTCCAGGCTTGGGTCCATAAAGCATATAGCAGTTACCTCCAAGCTCGCAGCATGTGCACGGAGTCGTGTTCGCATGACATCATCACGCCATGCGCACTGTTACAAGCGCGCGGCTTGATGACGTCATACGTGCACAACTCCATGCACACGCACGTCATGACGTCACTCGCCCGCACGAGCATGGAGGTAACTGCTATATATATATATATATATATATATATACAAACAATAGAAAAGATAATCAATGCACATTCATAGGCCCCATACAATATCATATTATCTGCACACTGGCATACTTTATAAACAAAGGGGTTTTAGTATACATTACTGTGATCACATGAATGAAAAGCCTTCCAACCACGTCAAGGTAACCCCAGTCTGGAAGGTCCTAACGTCTAACCTTTTCAATTTCTTTTACTTCAATTACGATTAGCAAACTTTTGCATTTCTCATTCTTACACACTGGATCCATTTAACAGGCTCTCTCCCTTCCCCCTCAGCCCTTTGGCTTTTTAAAATGAGGGAAGAGGCCATCCAGTGCTTTATATTAAAGGCAGAGGACCTCCCATTAAAGGGGCGTGTTGGGGGTGCTATTACCACATGGAGGCTTGACCAAGCCTCCCAATAAATACATACAATACAAGAATTGTGGAAGCACTCCAATTAGGCTAATTTACAACTACATTTAGTGGAAGTGCTACTGATCTGGTCAAACATTTATACAAACATAGAAAAGATAATCAATGCACATTCCTAGGCCCCATACAATATCATATTATCTGCACACTGGCATACTTTATAAACAAAGGGGTTTTAGTATACATTACTGTGATCACATGAATGAAAAGCCTTCCAACCACGTCAAGGTAACCCCAGTCTGGAAGGTCCTAACGTCTAACCTTTTCAATTTCTTTTACTTCAATCACGATTAGCAAACTTTTGCATTTCTCATTCTTACACACTGGATCCATATAACAGGCTCTCTCCCTTCCCCCTCAGCCCTTAGGCTTTTTTAAAATGAGGGAAGAGGCCATCCAGTGCTTTATATTAAGAAAGGGTTTTTCACTGTGAGAACGGTAAAGCTATGGAACTGTCTTCCAGTGGACGTTGTTATGGCAGGTTCATTGGTCAGTTTAAAAAAAAAGCTGGATGAGTTTCTGCAAACAAGGAATGTTACAAGTTACTGGTATTGATATATAAAGTAGAGTTGATCCAGGGAAATTTCCGATTGCTACTTGGAGTCAGGAAGGAATTTTTTCCCCTTCATAAATTTGGTGGGTTTTTTTTTGCCTTCCTCTGGATCAACAGTTAGGCAGGAAATGAGGATATTGCTAGATGGGTTGGACTGGATGGACGAATGTCTTTATTCAACCACAAATACTATACTATACTAATTTGTTTTAGAACATTAGCAGTAAAACATATATATTTAACAACAGGCCAAGTTCACAAACTGGGATTATTGCAAATGTTTACTTTAGGAGGCTGCAGAGTTGGTTGAAATCTGCAGGGGTCCTTGGGCAAAACCTTCTAATCCAATAGTTTGGGTGCCCTTTTATGTACTAGGGCCCTGGGCAATCACTAAAACCAGCAATGGGTGTTGGGTTGTGAGGGGGGCCACATGTGTTCCTGTCAGGGTTGCAGACTGGATGTGAATAAATAGGGTGCTCTGTGCTCCCATCATTATTTTGGGAAGTGCTACAACAAACAGAACAACATTTCGGTGTCACTGCCATTGTCAATGATTGTATGATTGTCTGTACCTTTTTAGTGTGGAGGTGGCCATGTTATGGGCTACAGTAAGTGCCACACCAATTTCATATGATATTTACAGATTGGATGCATCTTACTTCTTTTAAATCATTTTCTGCATTACCTGGACATGTATTTAAAAATGGTTATACATATTACTTATTAAAGGAAAATGGATAAAATGCTGTCCCAATGTAGCTTTGTGCTTGAACAAGGAAATAATGTAATTGGTTTGCACAGACGGGGGTAAATGGGCAGAGAAGAAATTGTGCTAAGAGCAGGTATAAAGCAGAAGGGTAGGGAGGGACCATAAATAAAAGAGCTTTATAAACATCTTAAGCCTCAAGAGCAAACACTGGAACGTAATCATCTTAGTGTATAGAGTTTCCCTAATGGCTAATTGTTCCCTTGTACTTATCTCATACACTGAACTGATGTCCTTAAAGGAGAACTTAAGCCTGCTTGGGACAACTTTGGTTAAAAATGTATGTTTTGCATTTTGTTTTTATTAATAAAAGCAATTAAAGGGTAGAGTAGGGTAAAATAATTAAGTTCTAATAACAAGGTTTACCTGTAAGGTCTAAGCCCCGCTAGCAAGTTTCAGATCATGTTTTGCGCTAGTAGGAGCACATGCGTCTTATAGCCTTTTATAGTGGCCCCACTACATTATTACTATTATTACATGTGCTGCGCTTCTGTGCGCTAACGTAGCACATGCGATCACCATTTTTTGTCCATGTCGCATGCGCTCTCTGATAAAGGTAAATTGCATGAAGCGCACGGAAGCGCACTAGTGGGGAAATAGTCTTAAGGACTGAGGGAACTCTCTAAAGAAACCAAAGTGTATGACCCAGAAAGGCAGGCTTTAGTTCCTTTTAATGCTGTAACCAGGGACAGTTAAACATTGGTGGTCTCCTTTACCTTAGATTGTGATATTTTGCATGGCTTTAAAGCCACAATTGAAAAGGCTTTAATTTTTGAGTAAAAAAATAGTGGAAGAAATCATCCCTGAATTTATAGCATCGCTTGTACTGCGCTAATTCTCAGTGCTCAGGAAATGCAAAAATAAGTAAAAAAAAAAACCACACTAACCCAATAGTGCATTGGGTAGCATGACTTTTGCTCTTATTGTTCCCCCTTTTTTTGCACGGGATATTGCTCCCAATTTGCTTCTAATTTTATTGAAATCTGTGTTCCTCCTTTGGATTGACAAAATCAATTATGTTTTGGGATTTGGACAAATACAATATCCCCTTATTCTCCAACTAATAAAGAGGGGTTTCCCCTATTTCATCTGAGTAGCTTATTATTACAGTAAATAAACATGCAATTGTCAAAAAAAATATCAATTGGAATTAGTTTGGTCGGTGCAAATAATATCCAAAGTTGAGTATTGCAAACTTGGGCTTTGGCCCGAAGCTCACCCTTGATCACTTTCATTCCTGGAATCCTCCTGCATAATTACCTTTCCAGGCTGCTAAGTTTCCTGTCTTTGCTGGAATTAATAGACCTTAACATTTCACACAAGGACTAAAGCTGGGTACACACGATGAGATATTTCGGTCCGATCGACCGATAGTTCAGTGTATTGGTCGATCGGACCGAAATTATCGCATCCGAAAGTGCCCATGTCGACCGTTCGTCCGAATCGGATGAAAGGACGATTGGACAGGGTGGAAAACCTCGTCCGATCGTGCGGTCCTCTATGGACCGCACGATCGGTCGCGGTGACTATCGGACGCGGCTGCTTTTGCCGCGACCGACAGTCCTTCCTCCTGGCCGACCGTTCGAAAGTATCGAACGGTCGGTCAGGAGGAAAAATCGATAGGTGTGTACCCAGCTTAAGGCAAATGTGTGATGGTTGTATGCTTACATTAGTATACAAGGACACCATAAATTACTTTTAAGTTTTTCTTTAGGCTCCCCATATTAACTTCTTTACAAAGTCTCTTCCCTGAATCCTCTCATTGTTCATGTTAACAATGAGGTTAAATGAGGTCAGAGAAAAGGAACATAAATACAATGCTTGGAAGATAGGCTAATAAAGTAATAAAGGTGGCTGTATGTATTTATAGTGATTAGATATACCAGACCAGACCTCCACCTGTCCCCTGCAGGTATAGACGATAAAATAGATGCGGTTTCATATCACAGGCGGTGGATTGGTATATTGAATCGGTGTTCCTTCGATTTAATGGTGCTGGTGCTGGAGGAGGTAGCAGTGGACCTCAGAAAAGTGAAGGCGGAGCTAGCAGAACTGCAACAGTCACACCAGACAACGTTGGAAACAGAGTCATGCCTGGAACAAATGAATAAAACAAAGGCACAGTTTGAGAGATACAAGAACGACCTAATACATAACAAAAGATCGAAGTTATGCAAAGTAAGTGAAGATTACACACAAATTAGGGTTTACCAGTGGTTGCTAGGGACGCAGGAAGGACCACATGGTGTTCCTAGGGGAATGCATACTGGGCACGGCAGACTCGCGTGAGATTTGAGGAGAGATGAAAGCCGGGACTGGTCGGACATTGATGACATCACAGATGTGACAGAAACCTCCACTGGAGCATACCGGAAACTTGCACGGCTTAATGCAGGCTCAACCAGCAAGCGGGACAACCAGCGGGACAACAAGCAGTTCAAGCTGTCTTTTTATCCATGAATTCGGACCACGCCAACGATCCCCCCCAGATCAACTAGTGTAAGGTACGTTACCCGATCAGGCGGGGGAGGGGTAGTAAACGGAAGCCAAAATCAGAGGAGGTGATTCCTATATTTAATTTGTCCAACCACAGCTTAATTGAAACAGAGGTTAAAGTACTTAACAGAGGATTATCTTTTGTACCTACTACCCATTTTAAAGATTTTGATTGGGATGTTGAAATGTATAGGATCAGCAGGACTTTATCCCTTAAGGAGGTCTTTGGGAGTAATAAAAGTCAACAGGTGATTGAAGCCCCAAGACTGAAAAGTATGTTTGATCCTCCAGTGGAAAATCAAAGCATCAAGGTTTTCCAGCAAACAGTCAAATCAGAGGTATTGAAGGCTCACCTTGAAGGTAAGAAATATCAACATAATCTATCTAAAATAGAAACAGAAGCATTTTTAAAATGTTAAGTTCAGACACTAATATTGTTATACGCCCAGCAGATAAGGGTGGGGGAATAGTGTTGATGGACTATTCTTATTATAGAGATGCTAGCACAATTAAATGACAAAAGAGTATATCAAGCACTATCGAGAATCCAACAAAAATGTTTAAAAGGAAAATTGATAAAGTAATAGATGAAGCTGTGTTTGCAGGTGTGATAACAAAGGTGGTGGGGGACTATCTGATCCAAAAACATCCCAAACACCCTATAATATATACATTGTCTAAGGTACACAAAAATTTAACTCACCCGCCAGGACGACCCATGGTGTTCAGCAGAGGGAGTCTCTTGGAACCATTGGGCAAATATATAGACTATGTGTTGCAACCGTTTGTCCAGTCTGTGTCTACATATATACTGTAAAACACACATCACATTTTTTGTCAGTATTAATGGAAACTGAATTGCCTAATGACACGGAACTGTGGCTTGTATATATGGACATTAATAGACTGTATACCAATATACCCCCAAAAAAAGGGAATGGGGGCTATAAAAATTGTATTGGAAGCAAACAATTATGGCACACATAGCATAAGGAATTTCATGATGGAGCTTTTGAATTTGGCATTAAGTTTGAACTATTTTCGCTTTGAGAATACGTTTTACCTCCAAGTCCTAGGAACTGCCATGGGCGCGGCCATGGCGCCCACCTAATGCCAATGTATATATGTTTGTGTATTAAAAAAGCAATATGTTAACCAAATTCTCTCAACAGATCGTCATGTACAGACGTTTCCTAGATGATTTTTTTCCCATATGGCAGGGTTCCAGAGAAACACTTTTAAGGGATGCTGGACGAATTAAATTCCATGGATAGTCCCATTAGTTTTACTGTGGAAGTAATCAGCAAGTTCATTTTTTGGACTTGCAAGTATCACTGCAAGGTAACGAAATTCAATACAGCTTATATCGTAAAAGTACTGATAAAAACACTCTGCTCCTCGACACCAGTTTCTATCCCATTTCTCTCAAAAATTCTCTTCCCGTGTTACAATTCTGTCAAATTATAAGAAATAACTCGGATCCTAAGACCATGGAACTACAGATTGGGGACATGTGGAAGAGATTTAAAGATAGAGGATATGATGATAACTTACTTAATAAAGCCCTATACCAAGCAAGGGAGAGATCAAACATACTACGAAATGACAGAAACGACAAAGGACACTAATCAACTTATATGTGTAACGAAATTTACCTACTTATCTCCTAAGATACACAAAATTTTGCATAACAATTGGAATATACTAACCTTTGATCAGACTCTAAAGAAACAGTTACCTGTTAGACCGACTATGGGATACAAAAGTGGCAAGAACATAGGAGACATACTAATCCAATGGGACCCAGTAAGATGTTATAATCCGAAACGGACATGGCTACCAACACATAAAGGAGGCAGTTATAGCACATGTTAACCGGTGATCAATTTCTCCATCCTCATATGGGTAAATCCATACAAATAAAGTATTCCATTACATGCACCATGACTCGTGTGGTATATTTAGCATCGTGCCCATGCGGACTTTTCTATGACGGCAAAACCGACCGGACACTACGCATAAGAATAGACGGCCACAGATCAGCCATTAAAACAGATTTTAGAGACGGTAAAACTAATAAACCTGTTGAGAAACATTTTTTAGAGTCTGGACATGACATCTCTACTTTTAAATTCAGAGCAATTGACCATGTACCAGCACCATGCCGAGGAGGGGACAGATCGAAATTGTTATTGCAAAGAGAGGCTTATTGGACGAAGACTTTAAATACAGTTAACCCTTGTGGATTAAATTAACATACCTTATACAAATGTTTTTTAGATGAACGTTAAATGGGTAATGGACATGCCCAATTGATATTTATAACTGTTCATAGATATTTTATCATTGTTATATTTTATCACTGTTAATTATTATCATTTTATAATATTTCTAGATTAAGATATTTCATTTGAACATGAGATATTTACTATTAGCACTTTATTAGCTGCACCTTGGTAAAAATGCAAGAGTGGAGATTAGCATTTTATTCAGCACTAGTCACTTTATTACTCTGCAGTATTTTTATTATGCACTTGTATGCACTATTTAAAGCAACGTAATGCACCTTTAACATATTGATTACCCAGTACTAGGACAGATTTCTGTGGGTTAACTGTTGCACTTAATTAAGAATGTTGATCACTGGGAGGAGTTAGCTCTCCCAATAAGTTGTTTGCATAGTGTTTCAATCTCAAGGCTTGGTAAAGGCTCCACGCACAGAGCTGAAAAGTTGCTACTATGTGCAATATCCAATAAATATTTTTGAATAAATCCTGGAGTGCTCCTAAATCCTATTGAATTCTATGTTATAAATCCATAGGAGGCACCCAGGTCTATAACTGATTGGATCTGTGTTTCTGAGTACCACTCACACTTAGGACTTTTTGAATCAATTTGTTACTTTTTAGGGAAACGGCATACAGTAACAATGCTATGGGCTATGTAATATTGTATGTGTAGTTGAGTGCTGGAGTCTTTTGTGTAATGTATAAATTGCCGGTCCTCCATTGCACTGCACCTGAAAGTATTTTTGAATAAAGCTTTGAGCAGCATATCTCTATATTTGTATTTAATGAAGGGCAGTGCGGCCAAAGCCCTATTATATGCTTTGCTCCCTGTGTAAATATATTTTCCGCCCCTTGAAGGCAGTCCAGATAGAAGGATGGTATATAATCTCTAAGCTCACATGAGTCCCTGGAATAGGTCATACTAAATAAAGAGAGAAGCAGGTATGGTCTTGTTACCCCAGGGAAGGTATAATTTTTTCACTAGGTTAGGACTGATGCTGGGATACTGCCTTGGAGTGGCACATCAGCTGACATGTTTGTACAAACAATGTAACTAAAGGTATCCATTTGAACTACAGTGCAGGTGATCACCCTTCATTGCTTGCATACATGTCTAATTCTTTAACCCCATTCATTTATAATTGTATGTGTAGTTGAGTGCTGGAGTCTTTTGTGTAATGTATAAATTGCCGGTCCTCCGCACCCGAAAGTATTTTTGAATAAAGGTTAGAGCAGCATATCTCTATATTTGTGTATATATATATATATATATACACATATGTGTATATATATAGTCCTGAGGGCTGTATTCAATTGAATTCTATTTTCAAGGAGTAATGCAGTATACAGTATCTCCCTTTATACTTGTTGGTGGTGTGCTACAAGTGGAACTTTATACATATATATCAATGCAATAAGATAAATTAGCAGGGAACTCTCAGGACTTCTCGAAAAGGAACCTTATTATAGCCAGTAAACACCGGCTGTCATCAGGATCAAAATACAAAACCACATGAAACACAATTTAAACCCTGTGATCACACACCCCTACGTCCCCTTGGAACCTGTATAAATACAAAATACTTAAACCCTACCCACATTTTGCTACTAGTATCCGCCAGAGGCACAACAGTGTCTCAACTTGATCATTTACCTCTGGCTGCTTCATCATTGTAGGTATGTTTAGAACCATTGGCCGCGATCCATCACCCTCACTTTGACACTACCCTATCCTTCTTCTCAACACACATCACGACCTGTAGATATGTTGGGAACCTAATCAGGTAAGTATCTCTCACCGAATACCTGGGCCATATGCCCTCCATGTCTTTACTCCTGATGCAGTGTCTGACCATCACCATACAATCTACGATTTCAGAAAGATAACTTGTCCATCGGAACCATCAAGTACAACACAGGTCCACCTCCTACTCAGATCACAGATTAGGATTGCCCATAGAATACCATTGCGATAGTTTACTACTGCTTGGTATTATGAATGTTAGCCGTAAATTTATGATCACAGCCATACATCGTAAACAATGCATAATGTGTGATCTTGGAATAATTACATAGTCCTGGCTTTCCTTCTCATAAATTGAGAAATGCATTTTTTTGTTGATTCCACCTTGTGGACTTTCACAACATACGTAGACACTAGCATGAGTTTGAGACACTGGCTATGATTGTACTGTAAACAATATATATTATGACAAAGTTTCTAAATACCCACTCAAAGAATAAACAGTATAACAAAACTAGGAGGGGAGTAAACTTACTTTCCCTCTATGGAGGGCCAGGTGGACACCCCCCCAACCCTATTCGCTCGAGTAAACACAAGTTTTTCAACTACAGGCAGCAATTAAAGACGCTGAAATCAGCTGAAATGTATTAGCATAAAGGGTATGCAAATGATGAGTGGTCTGGGTGCACGTAAACCCCAGACCCTTCGCTAGGTCAATTCCTATAGCAATACGGCAACAAACGGGGGGTTCGGCTTCCCAGATATAGAGACCGGAGACTCGCTAAAACCAATAATTTTATTAATCTAACTCCATAAAATCACACAATCAGGAGCACGCCTGACACGTTTCCTGCACGATGCACTTCATCACAGGCGTGTCCTGTTAGCTACGTAACTTCCTTTTAACAGGTGAGAGGCACACAAATTAACATATTAAATGGAAAGCACCAAAACGATTAACCCTCCAGTGTCCGAGGGACAGTCATAAAATAAAATAAACACAATAAATAAGAACGCAACGCAAATTAACAATATAAAGCAACAATATGTGTGATAGTACAGAAAAGTATATAAATCTAAATATCATGACCTGACAGACTTAGGTACAAGATGCAAACCCCAAATTATGGGAATATAAGCTATAACGATGCAGATAGCATATAAACAAAGATAAACATCGATACACTTAAACTAAACTAAATTAAAGTGAGTGTCAATATCATACATAAAAAAGTACATTAAGGTATAATATAACCATAATAATAGAGGTGAAGGCCTAAGAAAAGCCTAAAAGTTAAGGTTAATAAGAATGAGAGGATTAATCTATAAAACAAGTCCCAGGATGAGTTGAGGCCGATGGAATACGGGTTCCCAGTTCAAAGATCCATTTGGCCTCATTTTTGAGCAGCCGGGAAGTTTTATCTCTCTAACGGGGGTAGATTCGCTCTATCCCCTGTATACCGAGCATGTTAAGATCGGCAACGTTGCAGGTCAAAAATGAGTTGCAACAGGGCTAGAGGATCTGAATTCCTAACTGCTTCATGTTTACCCAGACGTTGTCTGAGAGGACGAATAGTACAACCAACATATAGTACAATACATTTTTTGCATGTAATAAGGTAGATAACATACAAAGTGTTACAATTCATGTATGTGTTAATATTATATTTCTGTTATATTTGAGTACTTTGGAACGCGGAACTTACACATAAAAAAAAGGACAATAGTGATAAAGAACTAGACTTTCTAGATATCCATTTTTCTGCAACAGATTCTCAAGTCAATAGCACTTTATATCGTAAACCCTGCACGGCTAATACTATATTAAGTGCCCATTCATGTCATCCCACTCAAGTTTTCAAAAGCATTCCCTATAGTCAATTCCACCGTATTCAGAGAAACTGTTCTACTATGGAAGAGTACGACACTAAATCTTCAGAACTGTATGGGAGACTTCTTAATAGAGGCTATCCCAACAATATATTAGAGAATACTTATAGAACGAAATAGTCTACTCTGGACCAATAAATCTCAGACAAAATTCCAGAATGAATCCATCCCAAAACCGATAATATTTTCCACTAGATATAGCCCCCAATATCATAAAATTGTACAAATTGTTAAAAATCGTCTCCCCATTCTTTTCGGGGATGAGACTATCTTTCAAGTAATAAAAGAGGGATGGAAAGCTGTTTCTAAAAGAGCTAAAACCCTTGGTAACATATTAGCTCCAAGCATGTTTCAGGGAACTCCTGAACAGCCTACATGGCTTGTTCACTGTGGTTCAATAAGAGGTGCACTATTTGTCCTTTTTTTTATGTGTAAGTTCCGCGTTCCAAAGTACTACAAATAATAACAAGAAATATAATATTAAACAATACATGAATTGTAACACTTTGTATGTTATCTACCTTATTACATGCAAAAAATGTATTGTACTATATGTTGGTTGTACTATTCGTCCTCTCAGACAACGTCTGGGTGAACACATTAGAGCAGTTAGGAATTCAGATCCTACTAGCCCTGTTGCACATCATTTTTTGACCTGCAACGGTGCCGATCTTAACATGCTCGGTATACAGGGGATAGAGCGAATCTATACCCCCGTTAGAGGAGATAAAACTTCCCGGCTGCTCAAAAATGAGGCCAAATGGATCTTTGAACTGGGAACCCGTATTCCATCGGGCCTCAACTCATCCTGGGACTTGTTTTATAGATTAATCCTCTCTATTCTTATTAATCCTTAACTTTTAGGGCTTTTCTTAGGCCTTCACCTCTATTATTATGGTTATATTATACCTTAATGTACTTTTTTATATGTATGATATTGACACTCACTTTAATTTAGTTTAGTTTAAGTGTATGCTTATTTTTATCTTTGTTTATATGCTATCTGCATCGTTATAGCTTATATTCCCATAATTTGGGGTTTGCATCTTGTACGTAAGTCTGTCAGGTCATGATATTTAGATTTATATACTTTTCTGTACTATCACATATTATTGTTGCTATATATATTGTTTATTTGCGTTCTTATTTATTGTGTTTATTTTATTTTATGACTGTCCCTCGGACACTGGAGGGTTAATCGTTTTGGTGCTTTCCATTTAATATGTTTGTGTGCCTCTCACCTGTTAAAAGGAAGTTACGTAGCTAACAGGACACGCCTGTGATGAAGTGCATGGTGCAGGAAACGTGTCAGGCGTGCTCCTGATTGTGTGATTTACATTAATAAAAGTATTGGTTTTAGCGAGTCTCTGGTCTCTATATCTGGGAAGCCGAACCCCGTTTGTTGCCGTATTACTATTGGAATTGACCTAGCGAAGGGTCTGGGGTTTACGTGCACCCAGACCACTCATCATTTTCGGTATGCATAGCCTTTATGCTTATACATTTCAGCTGATTTCAGCGTCTTTAATTGCTGCCTGTAGTTGAAAAACTTGTGTTTACTCGAGCGAATAGGGTGTGGGGGGGGTATATTTAAAAAACAGCATTATTGCAAATTTGTGATACGGCAGGTTATAATACAAGTCAATGAATTTACAACAAATAACAGCACTCGTACCTAAGCATATCCTCCATGTGGTGCGTCAATCTTTAAGACAACTCTTCCCAGATCCAGGCTCATCAAATAGACTTCAGTATAATAAAGCGCTACTCACAGGTGTCCGGATGATACAAACTTACTTTATTTGAAAGATATTAAAAGGTAGGAGATACACGGACCAAACACACTGCAGACAAGTGGACAGCCCACCCGCCTGATGCGTTTCGTGGGCGGACCCACTTCCTCAGGCTAGGTGGAGCTACCACAACAGAGAATTTATAGGTGAGTATCCCCCAGTGATGAACCTTAAAGGTGAGGTAACAATGGCACTACCTATATCCAATAAAGGGACAGTACAAGAAAAACGAGAAGGAGGGAAATAAAAGAAGAAGAAGAAGGAAACTGGGATAAACAAAGGTAAGTGCGAACCATCAGAGCTAAATACAGCAACAAAAATAAATATAGTAGCAGAGATGAATGCTTAGATAAAAAAAGAGATGGAAATCCTGGGCTACCCATCTTGGTAAAGTACTGAAAAGGAAACAGTTAAAATATGTGTAGCAAGCTCCCAGACACCTGACTCTTATAACAGATTAAAGCTACAAAGGATCAAACAAGTGACCAGGAAATGAAAGATAAAACAGTGTACACACAAATACCTATATAAAGAGACATCTACATAAGTAACAAATACAAAAGTATCTAAAACAGAGTAACTATGATAGCACAGTTAGTTACTAATACAAATGGTCCAACTGTAGTAATATCTTCCTTAAAGGACAATTATACCCACCTTCCCTCCGCCCCCGTTTCTTTGTTCATTATATTTTACCCCGGGTGAGGACCTGAACCGCTAGGTCCTTACCTCTGGGTTCGTGTAACTTAAAGCACAGTCTTAGTGCAACGCTGCTCTGGTAGGCTCCACCCCCTCCTCTCCTTGCGCGACGAAGCCAATAGGAAGGCACGCTTGTTGCAGAGTAATATAGTAATATCTTCCTTAAAGGACAATTATACTCACCTTCCCTCCGCTCCTCTTCTTTGTTCATTACCTTTTAACCAGGGTGAGGACCTGAACCGCCAGGTCCTCACCCCTGGGTTCGCGTAACTTAAAGCACAGTCTTAGTGCAATGCTGCTCTGGTAGGCTCCGCTCCCTCCTCTCCTTGCGCGACGAAGCCAATAGGAAGGCACGCTTGTTGCAGAGCGTTGCACTAAGACTGTGCTTTAAGTTACGCGAACCCCGGTGTGTGGGACCTGCGGTTAGGTCCTCACCTGGTTCAAGGTAATGAACAAAAAGGAGCGGAGGGAAGGTGAGTATAATTGTCCTTTAACTTTGCTTATCCCAGTTTCCTTCTTCCTCTTTTATTTCGGTCTACCAATGATTACGTTTTTCTTATGTTGTTTTTATCCTGGCAATGTGGGTTTTGCCTCCTTCTCATTTTTCTTGTACTGTCCCTTTATTGGATATAGGTAGTGCCATTGTTACCTCACCTTTAGGGCTTGTTCACACTAGAAACTGACAGAAACTGAAAGAAATGCACAGCATGTGTTTCTGTCAGTTTGTACATTTGTATCCATTTTTTAACAACGTGTATTCCATAGATTTCTATAGAAAATGCATGATAAAAAGGAAAGAAATGCTGCATGCAGTGCGTTTTTTAAATGGACTGGAACGGATCATAACGCAGCAGGTGTGAACAATATTATGAAATCCTATCGGGTTTTACTGCCTGTCCATTTTTTTAAACGCACCTGCGTTTGAAAAACGAATACAAACTGATGTAGTGTGAACGAGCCCTTAAGGTTCATCACTGGGGGATACTCACCTATAAATTCTCTGTTGTGGTAGCTCCACCTAGCCTCTGAGGAAGTGGGTCCGGTCACGAAACGCGTCAGGCGGGTGGGCTATCCTCTTGTCTGCAGTGTTTGGTCCGTGTGTCTCCTACCTTTTAATATGTTTCAGATAAAGTAAGTTTGGTTCATTTGGACACCTATGAGTAGCGCTTTATTATACTGACATCTACCGCAGGTTATTGTTAAAAACAAGATTGTGGCCATAAATGTACGGCCGTGATCGTTTATTTATGAACAATAATGCTCATACAAAATACCAAGTGATAGTTAAATACCGCAATGTTGTATGGGCTATCATGAATCAACAATCTCGGTCGTAGATTTGTGAAAGCAATAGTGGATGTGTGACCGCGATGGTACATTTACGATCACAGCAACGATTGATAAAGGCATGGTAATGCAAAATAGCAATTCCACGCCCTTATAAATTTGTCCCTTTGTCTGGGTAAGCGGTATATTTGGCACTGGTTGAACTCACTAGATGTACTCTTTGGTATACTGAAAGTGTTAAAAAAACAAACCCATCAAAAAACAGCATGCTGAAATGTTGGACAGTATTTACATTACAGGTATAATGCAGGCTGTATCAGTGTAGCTATACAGCAGGGTTGTCAAACTTGTGGCCCTACAGTTTTAAAACTACAACTCCCAGCATACTGCACCCAGGATCCCAGCCCACAAAGTGCCAATACATGGCCTATTCCGCCGTGCATACACATCATGCTCCCTGTAGGTCGGCCCCCACAGTTGCACTTTTAGCCTAGCAGTGAGGGGATTTATTAGGTGTCCAGGTAAGAAGTAGTAAACTATAAGAAAATGGCAGGATGTGTTATGTAAAGCTGCACAGTTATTATCAGTGACAATCAGGTGACAGCTCCAATTCCCCTGTCTGGAAGGGAGAATATAAACAAACTCATCAGATTTAGAGCAGTGACCAACGGTATTCTACCACAGCATTCGATTGAGGATGGCACCAACAAAGCATTAGATTGAGGATGGCACCAGCACAGCATTAGATTGAGGATGGCACCAGCACAGCAGCATAGGTTGAGGATGGCACCACACAGCATTAGACTGAGGATGGCCACCAGCACACATTATTTGAGGATGGCACTAGCACAGCATTAGATGGAGATGGCACTAGCCACATAAGATGGAAGATGGCACTAGCAGAGCACTAGATTGAGGATGGCACTAGCACAGCATTAGATTGAGGATGGCACTAACCAGCATTAGAAGGAGGATCGCACTAAACCGCTTAGATTGAGTATGGCACCAGTACACACATTAGATGGAGGATGGCACCACAGAGCATTAGATGGAGGATGGCACCAGCACAGCATTAGATTGAGGATGGCACCAGCACAGCGTTAGATGGAGGATGGCACCAGCACAATATTAGATGGAGATGGCACCATCACAGCATTAGATGGAGGATGGCACAAGCACAGCATTAGATTGAGGATGGCACCAGCACAGCTTAGATGAGGATCCAGCACAATATTAGATGGAGGATGGCACCAGCACAGCATTGATTGAGATGGCACCAGCACAGCTTGATTGAGGATGGCACCAGCACAGCGTTAGATTGAGGATGGCACCAACACAGCGTTAGTGGGGATGGCACCACACAGCGTTAGATTGGGGATGGCAGGATTGGCACCAGCACAGCGTAGATTGAGGATGGCATCAGCACAGCGTTAGATTGAGGTGGCACCAGCACAGCATTAGATTAATATGGCACTAGCACAGCATTGATTGAGGATGGCACCAACACAAGCGTTAGATTGAGGATGGCACCAACACAGCGTTAGATTGAGGATGGCACCAACACAGCATTAGTTGGAGATGGCACCAGCACAGCGTTAGATTGAGATGGCACCAGCACAGCGTAGATTGAGGATGGCACAAGCAACATTAGATTGAGAATGGCACCAGCACAGCGTTAGATGGAGGATGGCACCAGCACAGCGTTAGATGGAGAGCACCAGCACACATTAGATTGAGGATGGCACCAGCACAGCATTAGAATGAGGATGACACTAGCACCAACATTAGATTAATGATGGCACTAGCACAGCGTTAGATTGAATGGCACCAGCACAGAGTTGAATTGAGGTGGGCACCAGCACAGCGTTAGATTTAGGATGGCACCAGCACATCCTTTGATCGAGGATGGCACCAGCACACGTTAGAGGTTGGCACCAGCATGCGTTAGATTGACGCTGGCACCACACGAGTTAGATCATTGAGATGGCACCAGCACAGCGTTAGATTGAGGCAGAGATGGATTAAGATCATATGGGGCCCAAGGAAGAGCCATCATTTAGCCCCCGTTTTTTGCTACATCTATTGTATAGACCAGTGTTTTCTCAACCTTTTGATCTGTGGGACCCCTTGAAACAATTTTCATGTCCGGGGACCTCTACATAAAATATATTATTATAACAGCATATTATTTTTCTTTGTCAGTCATCAATACAAAAAAAACCTAATCTATACAAATATAAATAAGATCTATAAATACATCTCTATTGAACAAAATGCACTCTAATTCACACCAGGGTGGAACCCTTATATTAAAACATTACTTATTTTCATTTATCTCTCAGACATCCTACCCACAACACAATATATCAGCATTCATCAAAATTGTGGATCTATACATTTCTGTCAATGTTTTGAGGACCCCCATGCAACCTCTCAGGGACCCCTAGGGGTCCCCGGATCCCTGGTTAGAAACACTGGTATAGACTGTAATTTTGTTACTGCTTCTGAAGCTGGGCCCCCAGAGGTTTCCTGGGCCATAGGCGGTGCCTAGGGTTGCCTTGTGGATAATTCTGCTCTGGATTAGGAGGCACTAATAGCATTAGATTGAGGATGGCACGAACACAGCGTTAGATTGAGGTTTCAGAGAAGACAGGCCGTTTCAGGAAAGGACCAGGCAGGGAGCCAACCACGTGGATGAAATGCAGGGGAAATCCAGACTCTTCCTATAAACCAAAAGTTTCGGTTTCTCTCAACAGGGAGTGTTTTTTCAGTGCTGGGATTCCGAAACTGCATTACCTTAGTCTACCACTAGAGGCTCTGCTGTAAACAAGCCCAGGCACACACACTGCTGAAAACTTGCTCGTAGAACGCTGTAGAATGTTATGAGAGAGGTCACGTGGGGAGAAGACATTGTTTATTTGGATAGGAACGGTATCTCACTGCTCTTTTCCTTCCTACAATGTCCGGATTTTCACAGGGGATTACCCGGGTCTGAGGAGAGCGAGCCACAATTGGTTTTAATGTGGGCGGAGAATGGAATTTCCTACATTCCCTGGGTGGGAAAATCCTCTGACAGGAAAAAGTCCCTTATGAGGGAAAAGTCCCAGTGCTTGGTTATTACTCAGGATTATCTCCAGCCAAATGAATAGCACCATACAGCCTGACACTGTGCACTTAACCCTAGGGCAGCCAGCAGTTAGTTAATGAGTGCAGTATGGCACTGCTATTAATGCGGATGGCACTGCATATTTGCGATGGCACTGCTATTAATGCGGATTCCGTGCTATTAATGCGATGTCACTGCTATTAATGCGGATGTCACTGCTTTTAATGCGGGTGTCCGTGCTATTAATGTGCGATGTCCGTGGTTTTAATGCGGATGTCCGTGCTATATGCGAATGTCCGTTGCTTTAATGCGGATGTCACTGCTATTAATGCGGATGTTACTGCTATTAATGCGGATTGTCTGTGCTATTAATGTGCAGATGTCCGTGCTTTTAATGCGGGTGGTCCGTGCTTTCATGCGGATGTCACTAGTGGATAAAAACTAGACCTTCTCTAGATATCCACTTTTTCTGCAACAGATTCTCAAGTCAATAGCACTTTATATCGAAACCCTGCAACGGCTAACTAATATATTAAGTGCCCTTCATGTCATCCCACTCAGTTTTCAAAAGCATTCCTATAGTCAATTCACACCGTATTCAGAAAAAACTGTTCTACTATGAAGAGTACGACACTAATCTTCAGAACTGTATGGGAGACTCTTAATAGAGGCTATCCCAACAATATATTAGAAATACTTATAGAACGCAATAGTCTACTCGGACCATAATCTCAGACAAAATTTCCAGAATAAATCCTCCCAAAACCGATAATATTTTCCACTAGATATCGCCCCCAATATCAAAAATTGTACAAATTGTTAAAAATCGTCTCCCCATTCTTTTCGGGGATGAGACTATCTTTCAGTATTAAAAGAGGGATGGAAAGCTGTTTCTAAAAGAGCTCAAACCCTTGGTAACATATTAGCTCCAAGCATGTTTCAGGGAACTCCTGAACAGCCACATGGCTTGTTCACTGTGGATTTTAATGCGGCAATAGAGGTGGCACTATTT
The DNA here is from genome assembly GCA_019447015.1 of Hymenochirus boettgeri. Classification (NCBI taxonomy): domain Eukaryota; kingdom Metazoa; phylum Chordata; class Amphibia; order Anura; family Pipidae; genus Hymenochirus; species Hymenochirus boettgeri. The sequence goes on from CM033471.1 coordinate 68,466,756, forward strand.
GTCCTTTTTTACGTGTAGTTCCGAGTTCCAAAGTACTACAAAATAACAAGAATATAATATTAAACAATACATGATTGTAACACTTTGTATTTACTACCTTATTACATGCAAAAAATGTATTGTACTAATTGTTGGTTGTACTATTCGTCCTCTCAGACAACGTCTGGTGAACACATTAGAGCAGTTAGGAATTCAATCCTACTAGCCCTGTTGCACATCATTTTTTGACCTCAACGGTGCCGTCTTAACATGCTCGGTATACAGGGATGAGCGAATCTATACCCCCGTTAGAGAGATAAAACTTCCCGGCTGCTCAAAAATGAGGCCAAATGATCTTTGAACTGGGAACCCTATCCATCGGGCCTCACTCATCTGGGACTTGTTTAGATTAACCTCTCTATTCTTATTAATCCTTAACTTTTAGGGCTTTCGTTAGGCCCTTCACCCTATTATTATGGTTATATTATACCTTAATGTACTTTTTTATATGTATGATATTGCACTCACTTTAATTTAGGTTTAGTGTAATGATGCTATTTTTATCTTTGTTTAATATGCTATCTGCATCGTTCTAGCTATATTCCCATATTTGGGGTTTGCATCTTGCGTAAGTCTGTCAGGTCATGATATTTAGATTTTATACTTTTCTGTACTATCACATATTAGTTGTTGCTATATATATTGTTTTTTTGCGTTCTTATTTATTGTGTTTATTTTATTTTATGACTGTCCCTCGACACTGGAGGTTAATCGTTTGTGGTGCTTTCCATTTAATATGTTTGTGTGCCTCTCACTGTTAAAAGAAGTTACGTAGCTACAGGACACCCTGTGATGAAGTGCATGGTGCAGGAAACGTGTCAGGCGTGCTCCTGATTGTGTGATTTACATTAATAAAAGTATTGGTTTTAGCGAGTCTCTGGTCTCTATATCTGGGAAGCCGAACCCGTTTTGTTGCCGTATTACTATTGGAATTGACCTAGCGAAGGGTCTGGGTTTTACGTGCACCCAACCACTCATCATTTTCGGTAATGCATAGCCTTTATGCTTAACATTTTTCAGCTGATTTCAGCGTCTTTATTGCTGCCTGTAGTTGAAAACTTGTGTTTACTCGAGTCGAATAGGGTGTGGGGGGTGTATATTTAAAAAACAGCATTATTGCAAATTGGTGATACGCCAGGTTATAATACAAGTCAATGAATTACAACAATAACAGCACTCGTACCTAAGCATATACCTCCATGTTGGTGCGTCAATCTTTAGACACTCTTCCCAGATCCAGGCTCATCAAATAGACTTACTATAATAAAGCGCTACTCACAGGTGTCCGGATGATACAAACTTACTTTATTTGAAAGATTTAAAAGGTAGGAATACACGGACCAAACACACTGCAGCAAGTGGACAGCCCACCCGCCTGATGCGTTTCGTGGGCGGACCCACTTCCTCAGGCTAGTGGAGCTACCACAACAGAGAATTTATAGTGAGTATCCCCCAGTGATGAACCTTAAGTGAGGTAACAATGGCACTACCTATATCCAATAAGGACAGTACAAGAAAAACGAGAAGGAGGGAAATAAAAGAAGAAGAAGGAACTGGATAAACAAAGGTAAGTGCTAACCATCAAGCTAAATACAGACAACAAAAATAAATATAGTAGCAGTATGAATGCTTAGATAAAAAAGAGATGAAATCCTGGGCTACCCATCTTGGTAAAGTACTGAAAAGGAACAGTTAAATATGTGTAGCAAGCTCCCAGACACCTGACTCTTATAACAGATTAAAGCTACAAGGATCAAACAGTGACCAGGAAATGAAAAGATAAAACAGTGTACACACACAAATAACCTATATAAAGAGCATCTACATAGTACAATACCAAGTATCTAACAAGTAACTATGATACACACAGTTAGTTACTAATACAAATGGTCCAACTGTAGTAATATCTTCCTTAAAGGACAATTATACCCACCTTCCCTCCGCCCCCGTTTCTTTGTTCATTAATTTTACCCCGGGTGAGGACCTGAACCGCTAGGTCCTTACCTCTGGGTTCGTGTAACTTAAAGCACAGTCTTAGTGGCAACGCTGCTCTGGTAGGCTCCACCCCCTCCTCCTCCTTGCGCGACGAAGCCAATAGGAAGGCACGCTTGTTGCAGATAATATAGTAATATCTTCCTTAAAGGACAATTATACTCACCTTCCCTCCGCTCCTCTTTCTTTGTTCATTACCTTTTAACCAGGGTGAGGACCTGAACCCCAGGTCCTCACCCCTGGGTTCGCGTAACTTAAAGCACAGTCTTAGTGCAACGCTCTGCAACAAGCGTGCCTTCCTATTGGCTTCGTCGCGCAGGAGAGGAGGGAGGCGGAGCCTACCAGAGCAGCATTGCACTAAGACTGTGCTTTAAGTTACGCGAACCCAGGGTGAGGACCTGCGGTTCAGGTCCTCACCCTGGTTAAAAGTAATGAACAAAGAAGAGGCGGCGGAGGAGGTGAGTATAATTGTCCTTTAACTTTGCTTATCCTCCCAGTTTCCTTCTCCTCTTTATTTCGGTCTACCAATGATACGTTTTTCTTATGTTGTTTTTATCCTGGCAATGTGGGTTTTGCCTCCTTCTCATTTTTCTTGTACTGTCCCTTTATTGGATATAGGTATTCCATTGTTACCTCACCTTTAGTGGCTTGTTCACACTAGAAACCTGACAGAAACGAAAGAAATGCACAGCATGTGTTTCTGTCAGTTTGTACATTTGTATCCATTTTTTAACAACGTGTATTCCATAGATTTCTATAGAAAATGCATGATAAAAAGGAAAAAATGCTGCATGCAGTGCGTTTTTTAAATGGACTGGAACGGATCATCAACGCAGCAGGTGTGAACAATATTATGAAATCCTATCGGTTTTACTGCCTGTCCATTTTTAAAACGCACCTGCGTTTGAAAAACGAATAAAACTGATTTAGTGTGAACGAGCCCTTAAGGTTTCATCACTGGGGATACTCACCTAATAAATTCTCTGTTTGTAGCTCCACCTAGCCTCTGAGGAGTGGGTCCCGGTCACGAAACCGTCAGGCGGGTGGCTATCCTCTTGTCTGCAGTGTTTGGTCCGTGTGTCTCCTACCTTTAATATGTTTTCAGCATAAAGTAAGTTTGGTTCATTTGGACAGCCTATGAAGCGCTTTATTATACTGACATCTACCGCAGGTTTTGTTAAAAAACAGATTGTGGCCATAAATGTACGGCCGTGATCGTTTATTTATGAACAATAATGCTCATACAAAATACCAATGATAGTTAAAATCCCGCAATGTTGTTATGGCTATCATGAATCAACAATCTCGGTCGTAGATTTGTGAAAGCAATAGTGGATGTGTGACCGCGATGGTACATTTACGATCACAAGCAACGATTGATAAAGGCATGTTGCAAAATCAGAATTCCACGCCTTATAATTTGTCCCTTTGTCTGGGTAAGCGGTATATTTGGCACTGGTTGAACTCCTAGTTACTCTTTGGTATACTGAAAGTGTTAAAAAAACAAACAAACCATCAAAAAACAGCATGCTGAAATGTTGGCATATTTACATTACAGGTATAATGCAGGCTGTATCAGTGTAGCTATACAGCTCGGGTTGTCAAACTTGTGGCCCTACAGTTTTAAAACTACAACTCCCAGCATACTGCACCCAGGATCCCAGCCCACAAAGTGCCAATACATGGCCTATTCCGCCGTGCATACACATCATGCTCCCTGTAGGTCGGCCCCCACAGTTGCACTTTTAGCCTAGCAGTGAGGGGATTTATTAGGTGTCCAGTAAGAAGTAGTAAACTACTAAGAAATGGCAGGATGTGTTATGTAAAGCTGCACAGTTATTATCAGTGACAATCAGGTGACAGCTTCCAATCCCCTGTCTGGAAGGGAGAATATAAACAAACTCATCAGATTTAGAGCAGTGACCAACGGTATTACTACCACAGCATTAGATTGAGGATGGCACTAGAACACAGCATTAGATTGAGGATGGCACCAGCACAGCATTCGATGAGGATGGCACCAACACAAGCATTAATAAGATTGAGGCTTGGTCACCAGCACAGCATTATATTGAGGATGGCACAAGCACAGCTTATAATAGGGATGGCCACTAGCACGCTAGATGGCGGCACTACGCATTAGATTTTGGGTGGCACCAGTAAAGCATAGATTGAGGATGGCACCAGCCAGCATTAGATTGAGGAGGCACCAGCACAGCATTAGGTTGAGGAGGCACCAACACAGCATTAGACTGAGGATGGCACCAGCACAGCATTATATTGAGGATGGCACTAGCACAGGCATTAGATGAGGATGGCACTAGCACAGCATAAGATGGAAGATGGCACTAGCAGAGCACTAGATGAGGATGGCACTAGCACAGCATTAGATTGAGGATGCACTAACACAGCATTAGAAGGAGGATCGCACTAGAACCGCATTAGATTGAGTATGGCACCAGTACACCAATTTCTTGTTATTATTTGTAGTACTTTGGAACGCGGAACTTACACATAAAAAAAAGGACAAGATAATCTAGAGTTTCTAAGTGCGATCTATGGTTACTTCGCTATCTCTTACATAATTAATTCGCTTCCCGTGATGCTGCCCTTGTCTCTTATTCCCTGCTCCTTAATGCAGGACCTATATTCTTCCCTCCACTAGTCACTGCTATTACACCATGCGCCGACTTAGTGTCTCGTGCTTTTACACGCCCCGCGAGTTACTTTTTCTCAGAATCCTTTGTCCTCGCTGATATTAATGGCCGGCATGCACTTCCGTTAGTCCACCCTTCCCCGCTTCCCCACTCCTCTGTTTCTTGCGTAGTTGCTCCCCGCTATATTTTCACCCTCGCTATCTGCTAGTCAAATGCGCTGAATCGTGGTATTTCATGTCTGGTTGTGTTTTATTTCTAATGCGGCATGTCTGTGCTACTTTTAATGCGGATCGCCTGTGCCCTGTGCTAATTTAATGGGCCAGATCGCCTTGTTGCTATTAATGCGGATGCGTCTGTGCTATTAATGCGGATTCTAGTATGCTATGAATGCAGTGGGCTCTGTGTGTGCTATTAATGCGGATGGTCCGTGCTATTATATGCGATGTTCACTGCTATAATGTGGTTCGTTTTTGTCTGTTGCTATTAATCGGATGTTGCTCATTAAGCGGATGTTCGTTTCCTTTTAATTCGGATTGATGAGTTTTCTGTTCTTGGTCTGGTTCTCCACTCTTCCTGGTCTGTGCTTTAATGCGGATGGTCGTGCTATTAAGCGGATGTCTGTGCTAGTTATTTGCAGACGTTGCAGTGCTTTAATGTGGGTGTCCATGCTATTTTTTTTGTATTTTTGTTTTTTTTGTTTTTTTTTTTTTTCTTTTTTTATTTTAATGCGGCTGTCCATGTGTAGTAAGTGGATGTCCGTGCTATTAATGCGGGGGGGTCAGGTGCTATTAAGCAGATTTGTTCGTGCTATTTAATGCGGATGTATGTGCAGTAAATGCGGATGTTCTACGCTATTAATGCAGGATGTCCGAGATTAATGCAGATGGCCCCTGTGCATCCTTTCTGCCTATTAATGCGGATGTGTCTGTGCTATTTAATGCGGATGTCTGTGCTATAAGCGGATGTCTGTGATATTAATGGGATGTCTCGTGCTTATTTTTATATGGGGATTGTGTCTGTGCTATACTGCGGACTCGTCTTGTCGGGCTATTAATGCGGATGCTGTTATATTATGCGGATGTCTGTGCTAGATGGGGATGTCGGCTGCCTATGCTAATGCGTAGTCTGTGCTATTAATGCGGACATTGTCTGTGCCTATTAATGCGGATGTCACCTGCTATTAATGCAGATGCTCTGTGCTATTGATGCCGCTGGCTGTGCATTAATGCCGATTGTCTGTGACTATTAATGCGGATGTATGCTGCCTATAAGCTGACATATGTAATGGTTTTTTGGCCAATAGTCGACAACAATCTGCGTCGTACGATACTGGGAAATCCCCGTTATCGGTGTCGGGACGATTGCCCTCCCCACAAACACCATGTACGTATTTGTATCACTTCCTACTTTCCCATTCAGGACACCCCTTATGAACAAAGCCAGCACACGAGCAGCGATATGTGACGACCCCCCTGAGGTCACTTGTGGTGTCTGTGCTAAGCAGTACGATGGTTGTCTTGTTCCTACTTTTGTTACAAATGTGACCTGTCATACTGATAATCAGGGTGAAATAAAGTCCGTACCCACATGTGCACAAAACCAGCTCCTCGGGTGTTAATGTCTTTGCAGGAAGTGAACATTTAAGTTCTAAAATGATGATTTATTCCGTATATTTAGGCTGTTGTTTGCACTAGGGGGGGCCCATGATATCAGCACCCAGTAGAAAGAAAACAAATATTTAATAATGATTTTCTTGCACTAATCTTGCCTACTCGTGTCAGGGCTATTTTGGATGATGGAAGCCAGGAATGGTGGGAATGTGATTGCTTCACGATGATAATGAATATTTGCGAGGTAAGTCAAGCGTAAATGATGCTCGATACCATAATTAGTGATAAGTAGGGCCGCGGTTTCTGTTCATTGGCCCTTTCATTGTTACATCCATTCACTAAGCGTCTGGCATTGTGATTGTAACTGCTCGTCGTTACAACAAGCAAAATTTCCCTCGTCACAGTTGGCCCCCTGTCAAATTATAGGACATCAGCCATGAGGTTATCGGGTGTTTGCGCTAGTCTTACATATTCTGTCATCTTTAAAGCTGCGGTACACCACAAACCAGCCGATTATCTCTATCTTGCGAACGACAGTTGCCAGCACTTATTCCAATTCTTCCTCCCCCTCTTCTGACTGGTCCAGCTGGGATGAAGGACTTAGTCACAGCAAAGACAGACTGTTCACATGTGACAGACAAAGGACTGTGGTCAGGGCAAAAGTAGATAGTTCGCATTGACCAAGCGTTTGTGCATAAGGACACAACCTCCAGCCATGGTTTCGGACCGACACCCTTCATGCGATCCTATTTTGTCCCCTGTGACTCGAAGGATTACACACCTGCACACTACTGTCTGGTTGATCACGGCCCAAAAATGAGTTGCAGTCATGTGTAACAGCGCTCTTTAAGAATTGGAGCTGTGTGAGACCCAGCTTCAAGGTCTAACTACATATGCATTAATACATCAACCTGTCCGTTTCTGTTCAACTTCTGCTCAAACCTAAAGTAATGAAAAAAGTTTAACACAGTTTCTTAATTTGTGAGTCTGACTGGTCCAAATATCGACCTGAATCGTTGGCTGTCACTCACAATATCTATGTGGTCGAAATAAGATTAAAAAAATATTCAGATTTTGGCAACACAGTTCACACAGTTGTTTACGGCTATCATACGCCTTGCATCGACTTGCATTCTTCCTGCCTCTATCGCAGCATTCCAATTAATACAGATATGAGTATGCGCTACAACATTACTAGCAAATAACGAACTACTAATGCATTGCCCCAAGATCCTGATCATTGCGGTGCAACTATGTGGAATCTGCTCTAAATAAGCATTTTAAGAAATTTGTTGAAGGCCCTTGTTCTACCAAAAGATGATCCTACACTAAGGGCTTTGTCATGAGTGTGAGTACTTATAACCAACCTTTTGCCGTTGTTCCTGTATAAGGGTATTCACTCCTAAAAATGGTATTTTTATTTATAAAGATGGGTCTACTATAATATAGATTCCCACCTGCCACCCAAACCACCCGGCATTATGCATCTTAAAAAAATGACAGTTGTTTTTACAGCCACCTCGCTCCTGAGCACATTGATCTGGCTCCCTGCTTGCCAGGACTTGCAAGCAGGATCAAGCGCCCCGCATCTGTATTGGCTGAGACGTGGTCAGAGAAGTCACAGACTTTACTGCACGTCATGCGAAGCATGGTGGGATAAACATGAAGGGTTGTAAGTTACAGTTCTGTGAGTTTTTAAGAAAATAACGTGGCGGGTGTCCCTGGGCATGGGGAACCCCCCCTTCATCCTCTATTATACGAGAGTGTACTCCGTACCTACACCTTCAAATCAACCTTTGAATATAGGTACTTCCCCTGCGTCCCAGCCCAACAGATAATTTTATATTTATAAGAATAGCTCCCTAACTCACCTTACATAGAGCATTCGCTTAGCACGTGAACTATACCGTGGCCACGCGCCCCGTCCCGGCCTCTGCTTGCGAGAAAGGCAAGCCATGAGGGGCTGGGACCGGCCAGCGCGCGTATGTGATTGGCGGAGCAGCAAGCCAATATTCCCGGACAGCCGGTTTAGTCACGGCAGCCTCCTTCAGCGGAGGAAAGAAGAGGACAGGTAAGTAAGGAGTATTGGGGAGCATGCTTCTTAAATAAAATTAGGATGGGTGGCCTGAGGGGACCAGTGGGAAGTCCTAATATAAAAGGGTTAAATGCTTGAGGGGGGGAGGAATAGGTGAGAAACCCTTCCGCCGGTCAGCACTCGCCTGAGCAGGGCGGCGGGGAGCGGCGGGGGAGAAGGGCTGCAGTCCGCATGGCAAAAATCTACTGCGGCCAGGTCGGAGCCGAGTCTATATGGCCTTGCTAGCCCTGGTGGGCCGTTTTGGAGCTTTGGGGGGTGGGGGATGGACTACCGGAGAACCCTTGGAGTGGGATGTTAGGTAAGGCTTAACCACACACCTGTTGTTGGGCCAGTGTTGGTTGGGGATTAGTTTTGGGGCTCTTTTACAGCTGGACATGCCTTACAGGCTTTACGCTCACCGTCCTGCTTAGCGGCATCCAGTGAGGTCGTCGGCTCGCTATCCCGCGGCTTGTGTCGTCCTCCCTCTCCCCCGTTTTTCTTGCCCCTTTCCTGCCCGCTCCACTCTCAGGAGGGGGGCAGGTGGCCGCTACATAGGCGAGGATTGTCCGCCTGAGTGGGAACTGGATCACAGCCCCCTGGCACTGGGTGCATGTCAGCGAGCATGGCTTGTACCCCTTGATGATGCTCCTCCCTGGGACTTGCCGACATAGCGCAGAGGTGTGTGCACGGTCTGTTCTCTTTCCGGGTGTCCACTCCCCATGGAAAAATGTACGCATAAGTAGGGCTCCTCCCCCTTAGCCTCGCCTCTCCTCCGAGCACCCCAGCTCACTCGATAATATGACCGTGTTTCAGACTTAAAAATGCACCCCCGCCCAAAAAAAAAGTCCCGGATTGTTTTTCTCAGCATGGGTTTCGCGTCTGCATACCCAGCAGACGTTACTGGTGGTGCACGGCGCGCTTTTTTTCATCTCTTACCCTCCTCCTTATCCCTTCGTTCATCGCTGGCTTCATCAATCGGTACTATCGTGTGTAACGGGTTTTCCTTACACTTTATGGCTTCTCGCGGGGAGGAGAGCAAAACGCGTTTTGAGAGGGGGGGGGGCCTTGCCCGCCCCAGTGCGACATGCAAAAATTCTCCCGCGAGGGGAGATATGAGACGGCAGGAGTCCCTAAAGCATGGACTTTTGGGGGGACCATCTACATGGTGTATTTGGATCTGGTAAGGTGGTACTTGTCCTTTGGGTCTATCCCACTCCAAACTGTTCTTGGAGAATTCATGTCGACACGTCTCCTGTGAGCGTAGTTTTCCGCGATCGTGTCGCCAGACCTAACACACAAAAATTATCCTGCACAAATATTGCGCCTGTCAAAACAAGTAGCACAACGACCTTACACTGTTGTTTTTTTTATTTTTAAGCAAATCTTAGGGCTAAGCTAGTCACCTGCTCCCTCCCTGCCCCCTCCCGTCCCCTGATGTGTTACAGCGACAAGTGCCATTTTCTTATGCGATGTATCAACCAGTAGTTCCGGTTGTCTGTATGGTTGACTGAGGTGAAAAAATTGCGCGCAGGGACCCATCGTTGTAGAATTGGCCAACCTGGTGTTGGAGTGTAGAAAAACCACAGCAAATGTCACCCGTGTTCCAGTTGGCACCACCATGCTCTTTGGTTGCGCGGTCGGCTACTTTTGCGTGGGGGGTCCTCAAGAAACAACAGTACGCTTTGACACTGGCCACATCTTGGCAAATGTCCTGGCAAATGTCGAGTTCAGATAAAGAGGATACCTAGTGTGTAATCCTGCTTTATATGATAGACGATAGATCATTTCTGTACAATTATATGAGATTTGAATGTATATATATAATAAGCATATTAAGAATGCTTCTCGCAATCTGCCTCTCCATCGGGATAACAGTGGAATCCGTATGGACTTGCTGCTATAATATTATCATATGAATCTTGCTACATAGCACACACGATACGTTTTTGTGCTGTTTTGAGAAATAATAAGTCCAGGAGATTTGGTGCATGTGAGATCAGCTTTTAACGACATCTATTTAACTTAATCCTATATCAATGGCCAGGGCTGATGATCTTTGTTAGTATAGAGGTTAACATGCAACGGTATTTGACAATCAATAGAAGGTGGGCACCACAGTTTTGTTCCTTTATAATCAAATCTCATTTCAGGGCATGTCATATTTGGTTCTTTTAATGACAGCAGGCACTATACTGGAAAATGCAGCTAATGGCCTTTCCAGTCTATGTGGCATTCAACTGTGACACATAGTTAACAAGTGATGGTTGGCTTTGGCGGTGATTCTCGAAGTCTTTAGTCCTGTGTCTCCCTGTGGTATTCAGGTGTGGTTTATCTACACTGATTGATCTTTCACATTACTCAGTCTCTTCTCTTATGTCCCGTGTTTTGAATCTAGCCTGTGTACAGACTTTAATTGTTAATATGCTTTCTTGTTTTATTCCTGCACAGGAACTTTAGCATTGACACTTGCAATAGACTTTGCCATATACCGATTTGTTGCAGTTTCATATGTTCCCACAGTTTATGTATTTTATATTTCTGACGTCCTAGATATTCTGGACTTACCATATGCTTCTTCTAGTTTAAGACACTTTAGGATAACTATTAGAAATATCAGGCCAGTTGATAATTATAACTAATGCCACAAGAGTAGTGTGCGCTAACTCTGCGCACATGGCTGTGGTTCATTTGATGTAACCCCTCTATAAGGCAATGACATATGCTGACCACCATAACGAGCTGACGTGATCGCATGTGCTGTCGAGTAAAGTGGTCCCACATGTCGAAGCAACAGTCTATGTTCTCTGGTAGAGAGACCTCCTGTAAGCAGGATTGACTAGTGGGGCCATCCCACCATGTTTTTAGTGGAGCTTCCAATTGTGTGCATTGGGCTAATTGCACTTACACAAAGCCGACACACCAAAATAGCCTACAGCCACGGTTGTAAAAATTAAGTCTTGTCTCTTAGTGAATTATGGCAACTGCGGTGTGCCTTTTTTTTGGTTTACCCAAAATATTTTAATTTTCATCCTTTAATAGATATGGGGAATGAAAACAGGAGGCCTTTTTTCCCATAGTGCATAACCACGTCGCGAAACATGGACTTGAGAGTTTTTTATTAAAGCCAAAGTAAGAGCTGGGTTTATTTCGACATTTTTATTTTAGCAAATCTATCCGCCAACATGAAGCTCGCCAAAAATCACTATTGTTTTTTAAAGGAGAAAAAGCTGAATCCCGGCCTATTCATTTGTTAAGTATATTGAGTAGGTAGAAGATGGACTACTGCTATTTCTATCTCAAGTTCGCTTGTACTAATGGAAGGATTCGGCTTTTAAAGTGTCACCAGTATGCGATCACGTTGAATCTTTTTGCCTGACTTGTTTATTTTTACATGTATGTGGAACCAAGAACTTTGACCGCGTAATGTATACCATGCCAGTGGTAATTTCAATTATAGAATTACAGTTGACTGCATGCCCAAGTGGGCTATATGAAATAAATCTATACATTACATAAAATGAATTGGAGATTCAAAGGAGGTATACCCTCTCATACAATCAGGGGCGTAACTGCAGGGCCCCTGACCACCCCTCCTACCTCCCCATGACTGAGGTGACGTACAGCGTGATCAGCTGTTTAAAGAGACAGGATGTTCCTTCCATCCAGAGGCGATCCCAAGCTGCCCCACTTGAACAAAACACTCCGATCGTGGAGGTTTTGGGGCGGGCACTGTCATACGCGACTGCGGGCACTGCCCACCTCTCCGGTGCGTGTTTGGTGTTGGTAATTATGTCAAGATCAAATGTGCGTAACACATAGGGCGATTCTACTATATTGTTTTCCCGATTAAGCATCAAAGTAGCATGAGTAAAGGGAGGCGGTTGGCTCGTTGAAACGCTGGTAAGGCGCTCCTTTTTTGAAGGTGATCGCGTAATAAAGTCCGGCCCATACCTTCGTCAGTCAGTCCTGGCTTTCTGACTCTCCCTCATGACGTCCCCCTTCTGGGAGGGAACATCCCCCCCCCCCCCCCCCCATTTAACCAAATTGATCCAGTGATTGGACACTGAGTGAAAGGTCTCTGGGGCATTTCGGCACCTGGACAACCCACCAACTGAAGGGTCGAGTCAAGACAACCCATGATCACATACTTGTTGACCACCGAAATAGGAAGCTCAAAGAGCAGGGGGTTCCTTATGACGGAATACAGTGCGTGGCGGGGAGAGCGACGGCCGATCGAACTGGTTTTAAATGTAATTTTGCTATACATTATGTGTTGTACTAATGGGAATAAGCACTAATACAGCTCTAGCAGTACAAATTAGGTGTTGGTAGGGGCAGACGGACGCCACTCCGCCATACAGTTATCATCATAGAGAGGATTTTATTTCTTGCCATACTATGTTCTCCTTTAAAACCTCGCTCATTGAGACATTGAGCCAAATTGGCATAACAAATAACTATGGCACAAGCCGTGGACACCCTGGTTATTTTAGCAACAAGCAATGTGACATGTAGTTACCAACTTTTAGAGGCATAATTCTGTGATGAAATCGATTGGAGATGTGTGTTAATGGAAGGCGTCTCGCATGACTTCTATACACCTGCCTCTTTCCCTGAACTAATAGTGCACTACAGACGCTCGCCCGTGGCTAGATGGTATTACACCCACAATTAGAGAATAGGCGATTTTTCCAAGTGTCTAACCTATAGCTCAGACAAGCCTATCTTTTATTTAAGTGCTGTTACCCCAGACATTTGTTTCCCGCCACCGCTGCAGCCACCCAACTTATGTCTACGTAAACATGTTTAGTCAGAAGTTTCTCATTCATCCAGTTCATGGTATATCTGTTGTATCAGTTGGAGGATCCACTGGACATCAAGTTAGTATCTTTAAAGTGGGCATGCGCACCCCCCCCCCCAAAACAATAATCCCCCCAGTAATGGCAACACCCCACCATACATTGTAGTCTGGCAATTAAAATCCTATGAGACCCCCTCTCAACACTTTCTCCCCAGTGTATTGTCTTCATTTCGTGTCTCGCTCACCTCCGGCATGCCCCCTGTAACCTCACATCTGAAGCTCATATGCCGTTCTCCTGTAGTCCTCTCCAAAGTACCAAAAATGACACCGGGAGGCTCGCAGAGGCACATATAGACTCGCCTCCTGTATCGCCTCCGCGATTGAGAGTTATTGGTCACTGCGTACTGCAGCCTTCTCCCCTCCATTTTCTCCCGTCCCCCTCCCTCTACACCTACCTCTCAGGATTGCCCCTTCCCCCTAGTGTCAAAACCCTTCTAGCTATATGATTCCCCCTGTCCCCCCAGCCCCAACCGCTCTAGTGCCTCTCTTAGAAGTTCCCCAAATTACTACCCGTCCTCTTTTCCCCCGCCGCATATGAACTACGGGCTAGCCCGTCGGTGATTGGCTGTGCTAGCACCGCCCGTTGCTTGCATCTTTCTGCACGCAGAGGGCTGCAGCGTGCAGATGGAAACCGTTTTTTCTTTTTGCGCCTCGCTTCTCGACACTAAAAAGAGGGAGAAGTACAAGTTTCGGGGAACTTCTAAGAATAAAAGTTAGATAGGCGGAGCTTGGGTGCTGGGCGGGTACCCCGGCCGCTCGTTTGTCTGAGCATCGTAGTCATCAAAAAATGTTTTTAATGGGGACATACCTTTAAGATAACTAGATATCCCCAGATCACTTATTTACCTTATCTTCCACCTCTGACCTAATTATAAGCGTTAATGATATTCAGATTATCTAAAATCTTAATGAGATGCACCGCACGTTTTTTTTCCCAGCCTTCCCGCCGACCCCTTTGCGCTCTTCCCCCACCCATTTAATGGGTGGTAAAAGGATTTAAAGCCCACTGCCCTTATGTAATATGGATAAAGTATGGTACCAATTTTACAGGGCCTGAACGCACACGCCTTTTTGTGAGATAGCGATGGCATACGTGGTGCCAAATTCTGGAGTTTCACCACATATAACATTAAGTGATCTCTAACCAGTAACAATTTAATGAATATAAATCCTAAATTATAGGGAGTTTACAAAAAACTTCCAGACATTCTGGATGCCCGGCAGCCGTTCAGATGTCACTCTGTCCTAATGACCAAAATACAACATCGTAAAGCCTCTCCCCTTATACATAAGCAAATGCTTTATCCTTTTTTCAAAAATTGTTTGATTTACTAAAGGTACACCATCTAATTTCTGTACGTGACCAAATGATTGGTTGCATCACGGAGAGCGCCACATGAATATCCTGCAGGTCGTCAGGCCAGGATAACTATGTAGGCTTTATCAGTGCCTTGTAAGCTCAGGTCCACAGTAATATTTGAATTTTTATTATATCCATTCCCCCATAGGCCCCAGCCCCAACCCGTAGCTTAGTTTTATTTTTTTTATAAAGCCCCCCGAATCTCTACTTATCTCCCGCTTCTTTCCTCCGACGGCGCTCCGGCCCTCTGTTTGGAGAAATGCAAGCAGAGGGCGGTGGACGGCCAGCCGGTCTGTGATCTGCCTTAATGAGCGGCAGCCAATCACGGACGTGTGGCGGACCTGTCTGCATCCCCTTTGCCGTAGCAAGCGGAGCGGTAAGTAAAGTGCTGAGGGCAGCCCCTTATATTACCAATAAAAACTTGAGTGCCGCGTTTGGGGCTCTCGTTTGTACTTCGCGGCATGTGGGAAGGTAGGCCGCGCCCGCTTATATTAAGGGGCTTTAACGCTGAGGGGGAGGGATAGCAGCCTGGGAGGGCCACTGAGGGTGCGGGAGCGGGATGGGGGGAGAAGGGCTGCTCACGATGGCCAGTGATTCCGCGCCGTTTTTGCCTCGCTCCGAGGCAGGTAGGCAGGCAGTTCATTTTAATGGGACGTGCAGCCTCTGGTGGGCAGTTTGGGACTTTGGGGGCGGGACGTACCGGCGCCACCGTAGGAGCTGGGCTGCTGCGAGTCAGGCTTACTCCACTCATGGTGGTGCGGCCGCGTAGTTGCGGGTTCGGCTTATAGTTTGTGGGGCGGGCCACATGCCCCATTCACGTTGACTCGCCCCAGTGGTTGAGCCCCTCAACCAGGGGAAGTTAGAACGAGCCACCGTCCTCTGATGTGTCTCAGACCTTTAGCATCGTTCTGAGGGGGGTCTCTTATCCCCCGCTCTTCGCAAAGCGTCTGCAGGTGCACAGCTTTTAATACACGCGCTTGTTCCTGTTTGGCCCACCCCTGGTTCACAGTCGCCGTCCGCTGGTTTGGTCGCCAGCTTGCCCTTGGACCATGTTGGATGGTCGAGGCTCGTTCCATCCGTCCACTTTTTTCCACACCCCACTTGCCTATGTGTTATCATCCCTGCCTGCTCCTCACTATGTTAGGCCCACCTGCCTATTATGTGGTCAGTCATCATGTGCTGAAAGGCGCGACTAGGAGCTTTGCTTATTTGCCTACCTATGTTATTTTGTGCAAATGAAGCGTTGGAGCTATAGTCCAGGGGGAGGTGGGCTGTCGCTGAGACCTTTCCCTTAACTGCTACAGAACTGGACTTATGTGACCGCCCGTCCCCCTTTTTTCCAAGCAATCATGTGGCTACGTTTCACGAATTTCCTGCCCCCTCTCATGCATAGGGAACCCGAAGGCCTGTTATGATTTCGCCCCTCGATCCCCTGCCCGTTCCAGATTTTATCCCGCATCGGTAATTCCCCGGTCCCCCGCACTTCGCTTCGACTTAAGTACCCCATCCGCTGCGCTCTTGTGCACCCGACTTTTTTTTCGAGCCGAGGTGTGTCCGGTACCGTCATCACGTCTTGCCTCTCTTCCAGGCCTCCCCAGGTGCTCCTGTGCCCGGCTCCTCCATCCCTCCTGGGCCCCTCTTGGGTCTCCCTGTTGCCCCTGGGCTCTCTCCGGTTCCCATATTCCCTAGGGTGACCGGCCGATGATGAGAGACGAGGATCTGTCCCTGCTCCGACCGCCGCTATGATACATTTTCCCATGCCCTTACTAACAGGGCCCATCCCCAGGGAGCAACATGATCTATTCCCGATTAGGAGCCCCCCGTTACCTGAACACTGAGCCTGGGTACGACCCGAACAGTGATAGCCCAGGGTAGGGGAGACGGTGAATGTTCGAGTTGTACACAGGTACGCCAGCTGGCACGGTTCCACCATCATCCCGGCCCTGTTTTATGGTGTTGGGCGACGGCTGGATTGCATGTGGACGTGGACCATAGGGTCCTATACCCGGATTCTGGGTATCGGGGATGGGGATGGTAATGCCAGTTACAACTGAGCCGGTACAATATCAGGTTATGGGTAGGTCGCAGGGGGCTCGCAGTCCCTCACCCCCGTTCCCCATTCCCTCGCCTCATTCCCGCGATTCGAAAGTAACACTGCGCCGGTCCCATAACCCGGCTCTGGGTAGCGAGCCGGGGTCTATTCTGCAGTGAAAGTTCTAGCGCCGGGTACTAACAGGATTATGGGGAGCCGGGGGTATTCTGCCCCCAGCAGTGCACGTTCCCCTCAGCGCGGTCCCTCCTTGGACGCTGGTACGGGCGCCGGTGGCTCTGCCGTCGCCGTTACCCTGAGCGGGTAACTTACAGGATCTGGTGTGGCCGTGTGGTCCGTCCCCCCGTGCCCGTCAATAGCGCGGTCCATCCCCGGATTTGGGTATGGGCGCCGGGGGCTTGCAGTGCCAGTTCATGCGCCGGTCCTCACAGGCTCGGACACTGGGTCGGACGACCACGTGCCTCTTTCCGTGGAAGTCCTCCATGAGTCACGGCCCAGCGCCGCGTGCTTCTGTAGTCGATTTGCTCCGCGTCACACCTTCGCGGCGCTACATACAGCATTCACACCATGCTTTCCACACATCCTGTTCTCGTTCCCATGTCACCACACGTCTCTTGCATTCCCGTACCGGCCTGCTTCTTTCTCCCTATTTATTCAGACTGTTCTCTAGGTTTGGTTCCTGGTCTATGCTCTCAACGATCTTCCCCATTGTCTAGACCTATTGCACTCGCGCCTCTTGCTTTCTACCCAGACACTCCACACAACATCCACGACCGCTTCGCCGTTTATGTGACACAACCCATCTGGCCGGCAAGTTCACCCAACGACCCTCACAGATTGCCAGTCACCGTTTGTTAGAATACTCCTTGGCACACAACTTACTTTATGGATTCACACCCACCCACCCTTGGTCTACCTGATGTGATTGCTTTCATTTAATTCGCTAACACTCGCCCCATCAATGGTCTGCTCCACTCCTTCCCCCCCCCCACCCAATACACACAAAGAATTTAAATGTTCCATGGTTTATTGAAACACCACCCGGTAAAACGCTCACAGTCGCAGGCTGCCAGTATGTGAACCCCCATTTTTAGGATCCGCCCCATCTCAAGATTCCCACACCTAGACGCCCTAGATGCACTCCCCCCTTTCTTCGGTGTCAGCCACTTGGGAGGCAAATAATATTATATGCGGTCGGGTCAGGGCTGCGGTTCTGTTCGCTGCCCACTACAACCAAACCCCCACGCGGTGGGTTTGCTGTTGCCCGTGAAGCATTGCTGCAGCGTGAATGCTTTCCTCCACAATGCGTCTTTTCACCGTCGCCCTACCGATCCAACCATTGTTGCCCTTGCTCAAGCGGCCAGGGTTTTTTTTTCCTTTTCTACACTGTTATCCTTCAAAGCCCCATGTGTCCCTTACGCTCCCCCCCCCCCCCGTCGACACTCACGAGCCCTTTTACCGGGCGAAGTTCGCCCCTGCTGCCACCTTCCCCCACCGCTCGGTCGTCGTGCTCCTCTGTCGTGCTGCCAAGAGCCCACGCCGGTTTCCTCCTAAGTCGTCGTTAATCCGTACACCACCCCGTAGCTCTGGCCATGACTCACATCCCCTGTTCTGTTAGCAAATCTATGATCTCTGATCCGATAACCATCCCCCAGAGATCACACACCACAACCAAGGCTTCATGACGAGGCTCCCCCCCGCGGACCGCTGCTTGGTGTCCCCACAGGAACCTTTGCCACGAGCCCAACCCACACAACACCCTTGTCCAACCACAGTGTCCCGCGGCAATGTCCCATCCTTAGGCACTTCCCCCAATGTAACCACCTACGATTTCGCCCTCTTCTCTCCGCCCCCATCGCTCTCGAATTTGTTATATGACCGCCGCTGCTGGCACCCCTCACCACCCCTCCCCCCCACGATAGCTTAATTACCTTCCCTCTTCCTCGCACCCTGCAGGTCCCGCAGGTTGCCGTGCCATGCTCGCACCCGGGGGGACGGCCGCCCCTTGCGATTCGGCCAACCACCTGACGGGCGCCCACATACGTCTGCCGCGCTGCAGACTCCGTCCTGAAGGGGCCGCGACCAAGCGGGAGGGCTTCAACGCACATATCGCGCGGTGCACTTTCTTGTCACTACCTCCCTATCCGTTCTTCGGGCTTACGCGGCTGGGCGCGTAGGAGCCGCACTTCTGTGTCCCCGTTTGAATGAGCACTAAGCGCAGTCTTGTGGGCGCCCATTCAGTGGAGGGACAGAGCGGTGTGAGACCCGCCGGGAGGCGGGCCGGTGGCTGCCCAGTGACTGCCACTTCTCACGGTGGCGAGGGAGATCCCGGCCGACGTCTATAGGACATACTGTCCCCTTACCCGCGCCTGGCCCTCTTTTGGCCCTTCTGGGAGACGATTTACAGGCGAACCCCCATCTATGGCGATGGGCCTGCTCCCCCCCACCACAACACCCACTGCAAGCTGGGAGCTACGTATTCACCACTACCCGATTCGCGGGCCCCCCAGTAGTGGGGGAACTCGCCCCCCCCCGTTTGGGGGTGTGCCCTTCACACACTTTAACAGTACGTGACCCCCCGCCAAGCGCAGACCCTGGCTGTTTACACAGACCTGCCCTTCCACTTATCTTGAGTGGACCAGCTTAACCATCGTTGCACAACACAAAGTTTGCGTTTGCTGCCGTCCAAACCAGCATAAGTGGCTTGCCACAACTCTCGCGCCACAGCCAATCTCCGTTTTGTTTTTATCCTTTACTCAATTTCCGTCCCAATCTCCTCCACGTGTGCCTTATGGGTTGCGTCGCTGGACGAGACCTCTATCGTCTCGTTTGGTGGCTTTGGGTGGATTGATTTGTTATCCAGGTACCCTCTTCCAAGTTTCCTAGACTTTGCCGGACGACCTGTCCGGACATTGTACACCGTGAAGTCAGAGCGAGGTGCGTCTTCCTCCAGGACAAGTGACCAAACGTTAGCCGTTTCTAACAAGACTGGTTCCCCCAAGTACGATACCTCTTGCACAGACCAACATGCATGCGTGCGCCCTCCACGAGACGTCGGCTGCTCTTACCAGTCACAGCGAATTAATATACAAGAGCCCCCCCCACCCTGAACACCCAAAAAAAAAAAACAACCCCTATTCCCCTCCTCCTCACCAATCTATATTTGTTGAATCACTTGCTACGAGTACATGTTAGAATTCCTCTTGAACCATTCCGTCGAACCGACCCACTGACTCTCCGAGTATACTCATGACACACATATTTCATAAACACAACTGTTTACAAAAAAGTGGTTTGATTTTTTAAGGGAATTGTCTGGCAACTTTTCCTAGGATCTTTCTTACATTGTTTGGCGTTGCGTTGTGTGTTATGTTTAATCTTTAGAAGAGGGTATGGGAATCTATGGCACAAGGGTGTTACTACAAATGTATAGCATTCGTCTGTCACAATATGGCAGCAACCAAGATCCCTTCACCTGAATTCAGGATTTAACTCCTTCCTTCCATAATAAATCTAGATCAAATTCCTCACCTTATATGGGTCTGTAGCTATTTACACATTGTACACTCCAAGCATTCCCTGTCTGCCAATCAATGCTACATTGCTTGCGATAGAAGTTCACATACTGAGCTGAACCATTATTAAGTGGTAGATGTGATTATTATAGCCTTCCACATCTCCATAGATTCTTAGTGGCAAGCTCCCATGTATATGTTTCCATGCCAGAATTTCTGGTCGTCATTCCTACAGTAGGTGCAGGGTTTTCTTGTTTGCTGGCTCCCTTAACCTAGTAAAATGAGCGGTCAAGGAAGTTTTAACACCTGCCTTCAGTCACTCCAGGCATTAACTGTTTTTTTACCCCACAACAGGCACTCACGAGTTATAGTTCCACATTGCTCTCTGTCTTCTATCCACATGGCATCAGTATGTATGTATACTTTTATTATAAAACGCCACTTGGGTCCGCAGCGATGCCATTATACAATACAGAGTCTCCCCCCAAGGGGATACGTGCAGCAATTATAAGATCTGATACCTCCCCCCCTCCCTACATTCACCCGGGGTCAGCACACCCCACACCTATCTATCCCCTCACTACTATTCATCTAATTAAATTCTGACTAATTGATATAAGTGCAGGCCTGCTGGCCCCCCCCCCCTTCAGGCATGCGACCTGCCCCGCCCGAGCTTCCACTCTCCGTGGGTGGTGCACACCTGCAGCTCCCAGTGGATCTGTCTCGGGCGGGTCCCTTGCTCATGGCGGGATCTTTTGGTGAGCTGTGACGGTCTCGTTATCCTCCCGAGAGCTGCCTTTTTGGTTGTCGTAAACCCAATAACCCTCCAACGAATTGCCCGCCGCCCAGACGTATTGAGCACTGAGCAGAACACAAACCTACGGTGTCCACGTCGGCTCGGCCCCTGTCGCAACAAAAGGGAAACACGGAAAAACCACTCCTTTGCCTCCTTCCAGTGCACAACATTTCCCCACTCTCTAAGCTTCCCTTTCCCACCTTCCGTTCTTCACTCAGCGCCCTCCCACTCCCACCCATGTTATCACCCCCACCCCCTTCCCCCCATACCTCCTTCACCAGACTTCACCACTCCTCCTTTTGGTTTCCCCCACCTGGTATGCTTGACTTAGAAGTCTTCTCCCCCCGCCCCCTCTTTTGCCCCCTTCCACGACCTTTTTGTTACCACACCACTACTGGGTCCTCATGAAAAAACACTTGTTTTTTCTTCTGTCTGCTTGTCGCCCCCTCCCCTTTTTGGGGGTTTTCCGTCCCCTCCGACGTTAACATTGCTTTGTTTTCGCCCCCTCCTTGTCGTGGTTTTTTGTGTGTAGTTCATGGAGCCCACCCCAATTACCCATTTCCCCTAACCCCTTTTTCTTTCCCCCTGTTTCCTTTCGCCCACCCTCACTCTAGCTTTGTTGTTCATTTCTATTGTTCTTCAGGTCGATGGACCTACTTTCTTGGGGGAACTTCGCCCTTTCCCTGCTCCGGCTTTCTTGCTTTGCTTGTGTGCTGTCCCTGTCTTTCGTTCTTTTCCGCGTTCTTTTCTTCGCCCCGTTTTTGGCCTTTTCTTCTTCCTTTCTCTTCTTTCTTGTGTTTTTTTTTCTCTTTTACTTTCTTTTCTTTCCCTTCGTTCTTTTTTTTTTTTTTTTTCTTTTTTTTTCCTTCTTCTTTTTTTTTTTTTTGTTTTGCTTCTTTCTTTTTTTTATGTTTGTGGACTTGGTGGTTGGTTTTTTCTTTCCCGTTCTTTTTTTTTTTTTCCTTTTTTTTTTTTTTTTCTTTTTCCGGAGACGACAATATAAATTATTCTCACATCATCCACCCAGAGAGGATCAAAAATAATCTCTCCTTTTTTTAGTCCATTTTCTCCCACTCTAGAAGGGGGTTTTTTACTTCCAACATATTTTTGATTTTGTCCTTGGGATTCTGTTCCTTCCCCAATCCACACTCCACCCACCACCGTAAAACACTGCACCATCACCAGCGTGCCCCACTCCCAACCGTTCCCCCCTCTCGCTTTCTTTTCCCGTTTTCTTCCTCGTGCTGCCCCCCCCCCGCATGTTTCGTTCTGTGTCCCCTCATCCCTGCCGGTAGCATCTCATCCCCCCGGAGATCCCTTGCCGCCCGCGCCAATGCGGCAGTATCAGCCGTGTTTCCTTCCCCAACTGGCCCCTGGCTTCTTCGCCGACTCTTCCGTTCGTCCTCCTGCCCACACAAACAACAACAGAGAAACACATACCTATCACCAACCAATGACGGGACACTCGGCAACTCCCTCTCTTCTCCCTCTCCTGACCTGGCCACCCCCGTCCACCCCGCACCGTCTCAGCCCACCTGAACACCATCCAAAACCACCTGTACTGATGCTGCTTGCTGCTGCTCGCTGATCCCCCCTTCGCTGGTCCGCTCCCCGCTCTGGTCGCTCCGCCGTTTGTGGCCCGGTTACCCTTGCGGCACCGTCAAAACTCACCCAAAAACCAAGAGCACCCCAGGCGGTGCCCCCTTCTTTCCTTCCACTCAGGCCCGTCGCGTTCCCCCCCTTCTCTTCGCGCGGCCCGTCCGTTGCAAACACCATGGAAACACACCAAATCTCACCATACCCGGTCAGCTATGGGAAAACAACACACTTCAAATAACCAATACAAGAAAGATAGGAAACCCAGAAAAAAACACAACCAATCTGCACCGTGACCTAAGTCAATCGAAGGACACAACACGCTAAACACTTGGTGAGACCACACAGCAAATATCTGAAAAAACCCCAAGGACCTCCAAACTGACCGACCATAACAGGAAATTCATCAGAACAATTGAGGAAAGTAGAGGAGAGTAGAAAGTAACTAGCCCCCTTGTGGGACCATGCTCCAGTACTACCAGCTGTAACCACATGAGTAGACATGCTTTTATGTACTGTTTAAGAAACCAGTGCACTTTACCAGTCCCAGGTCATACATGGACATACCAATTGCCAGCGATATTCACTTTGTCAAGATGGACGCAGTGATGCTTGTTGTTGGTGAAAGCGGTTGGATTTGGATTAGTAGTACCAATCTGAATATCACTGCCATTCACGTTAGGGTTTTTACTTGATCTATCCTCTACCTTTTATCCTATCAGAATTTGTAATGTTTACGATACGGGTATCTATTGGGGATCACCCAATTCTTCTATCTATGGTCCTCGTGATGTATAATAGCGGATGTGTCGTATTTGGTATATCTATGTTTCACGCTTGCTATATTTTTGTACCTCTTATAGATTGTCGAGGGGTCTGTCAAGTTTGTACGGTCTTCATTTTTTCGGCCACAAGGAATGTTGTGTGAATCTCAATAAACAATTACTATAGATTATTGATGAAGAATATATGGGTAGATAAGAAAAGCCACCCCTGGCCACTATAATGATTTAAAATCACCTTTTGGTCTCAGTAATCCTTTTTGTCTTAAGGGAATAGTTCACTCAAAGTGAACTATTCCTTTAATGTATTGATTAAAGACCGAGACGTTAATGGAGCGGGGAGAGGGGATATGCCTTAACGGCAACACAGCGTTCTTCAATTAATGCGCAGAAGCGATGGATGAAGAAAGAAGGTATTCCTTACACGCGAATCCTCCACTTCAGCAGTAAAATCTCCCTGTCAGAGTAACTATAGCGTTGGCATTTTCGTGCATATGAGATATAGTGAATCTAAACAAGACACAACCAAGAAACGTTGGGAACATGTCATTGCGCGCGATGGATCGCATGTAAGGTAAATATTTCTTTTCTTCCCATGCTCTGCTCAATTGATTGAAGGAAAAGACGGTAAGGCATAGCTTCCTTAACTTTCCTGTCTTCAATCATACATTAAAGATAGTTCAACTTTTGGAGTGAACAATTCTTTAAGGGCTGCATGATTATTTGATACCCGCCACTATTCACTTTAATGTAAGCCCTCACCTATATTATATCGTATCATTTTATATTCTTGTGTGTGCTTTTTTTTTTTGCAGGAGCAGCTTATATTAAAATGTTTATGATTATATATTACGGTTGTTATTTGTGGCGCATATGTATACCACGTGGTCTTAGTTATGGGTTTCCTAATATAGTGACCACGGGATACAATAATAAACGTGGCGTAATTATGGTAGTTACAACTGTTGTTCATAGCACCCAGGTCAGTTAGGTGTATAAGGGCATTTTTAAAAACCAACTGTGTCAAAAAAGTATGATAAAACGGTTGATAAATATGCCCCCCAATATATCCAGACCCCCTGGGTGGTCAATAGCAGTATTAAGCTGTCAAATTCAGTCATAGCATCCATGTGCCATGCCTAAAATATATCTCACGTAATGTTAGAGATGGGACCAGATATTCAGGTTGGGAGCAGAAGCTGAGCATTAAGTTGGTTCACAGTTATAGTTTCTTGCCGTTAGCAACCAACAGTGAGGAGTATGCTTTCACTGACCCCTGGGAAAGGTTTTTTTAAATTTAAAAAAAGTGCTTATGGATGGGCACTAATGAGATGGCACTGTGATCTCATTAGTGATAGAGCATATGTTGAAAAGGCCAAATGGAAATGTGGACTATTTGAATATATATATATATCTGTCGTATACATTAAAAATTATGTCTTTAAAAGTTTAATTTTCGGGAGTTTATAAAAAGGCTGCAGCATTGTCTGGTTGTACAGGAAGGTAAGTAATAGGTACAAATGACTACATTTATGCTTTGAGACAGATCACATTGATACTTTTATTGGCAAAATGTTTTGCACAGAAAAACCTGAGCAAGTATAATGTATGATGTTTCCCTAGAAACTTTAGTACAGTTACAGGAGAGAAAATAAATGGTTGACCTGCCTGATTGACAGAATATAATATGAGCTCTGGGCAGCCCAAAATTATCAAGCAGTGTGTACCCCAGGGGCTGTTTGGGGGGAGGGAATTACTGGTGCAGTTAATCCTCATGTGTTTTTATTGTATGCTTTTTTTTTCGTTTAAACCCCATTCCTGGCGCCCATAGATGTTACACAGATTGTTGTACACAGGTTTGTTCCAAGATGCCTACATTGTTAAATTGAGTGTGAGTACAAGCAGTATTTTTTATTCTTCCAAAAATGTTACTCAAGTCAAGTCTTCCCTGTGTTTAACAGCAGCTGAGAGAAACTGTATCAGCTATTAAAGGGTAGGTCCATCTCCACAAATTACATTTTATATGTGTAGGCATTGACATAACCTCGCAATGTTTACAGCACTTACAGATCTCCCCAATGTAATACCAGCCTTCGTTTCCTTCCACTGCCTTTTGCGTAACTTCTGTGCCTTTTTCGTGCATGAAGTCAAGCCGGAGGAGCTGACCGGCATACGCTCTGTGATTGCCTAAGGTGCAATGCTGTTGGTTTGAACCACAGGTGTTGCTGGATTGCAGGTCTCTTTCAGACCTACAGGTTACATTCCCATGGGATACCCCCTGGATTCTAGTGGCACGGTGACATGACCTCCACGTCTAAAGTGAATACATTAGCCTTTCCTATTACCAAAACAGTGTTAAAAGCTATGGATGTAGGGAGGGCGATGGATCACTTGCATGTTTGGCCCTTAGTAGGAATCGCTAAAGCATGACTGGGGGCTTTTAATGTCTGTCAGTCATAAAAGGTTTATTCCAGCGGTGTATGGAAATGGTCCATTCAGTAACCAATGGACATAAGAGAGAAAGCTGTAGTTTAAAAACTGTGTGATGAAATGTCACAAGTTTAACACCCCTCTCTATAACGTTAGGCGATATTGATATGATGCATGCATTCGCGCAGGACATTAATTAGAAACTTACTGCAAACAGGAGATGTTAAAAATGGTGCCATAATTTTTGCCAAATCCAATAAAATGTTAGCTGTTATATGGAAGTTTACATCTGTTGGTTGGGGGGCAAATTGGGTACCATTTTCAAGGACAAGAGCTTAATACATCGCCCTGAATATATTACAACAGGAGTGATGGTTCCATATATTCCAAAATATGGTTATCTCATGCACTCCTATATATATTTTTTGGTTGGTTTCTGCTGGGTCTGCCTGTAGTACCATGGTCTATGGTTTATAGATTTGAATATGTGACAAGGTCCCATAGCGCACACCAGTTTTTAAAAACAAGAGTTTTTATTGTAATCATGATGTTTTGGTGTCCATCTTGTCTAGTGGAACTTATTACACATCTGTGAAAGAAAGCTAATAAGCAGCATTAAGAACTTTGAGGCGCTGGCAGTTCCCTACCCAATCTATGTCAAGGTAATTGGAAATCCCCCATAACCAGAACATGCCCCCTCACCCCCACCCAATCTAGCAGCTTCGCCAACTGCATATGGAGATTCATTTCCACATATTCACTAGCATTTGCGGCTTATAACATACCACAAAACAATTTTATCCACCTTATTGCTTCTGTACATAGCTCCACCCAATTGTTTCTGCCTTATTGGCTACTCACCCCACACATCCATCCTTGCTCTTATTAAACTATTAACATGTACAAGTCTAAATAAGTAGTATCCTTCATATTTACTGTCCAGTAGTGTGGATCATTTAGCCATTGTTTTTTTTTTGCTATACCAATACATCAATACCTTTCCTGTAAAGCTATTGTTCTAGTTTCCCAGTTTTCTACCAGACAGACTTATGCATTTGTAACCATACATTTAGATTATATTCAATTTACTTTCAAACTTGGACGCAACATGCCTCTTATCCTCTATGCTCCCCCCCTCCCCCATTTCCACCCTACTTATCTTATTAGCCCCCTGATCCCTATTCCCTCTGTCTACCTAGTTCAAAATCTCCTCCAACCCTTTAGCCATCTTCCTCCCCCAAACCAGCTGCCGCAATCCTTATGGGGTGCAATCATCTCTACTAAAGAGCCTTTAGCCAACAGAGAAATCAGCCCAGATCTCCAAAAACCCAAACCCAATCCTTACACCACCCTCTTAGCCACGCATTATTAATCTAAAAATCCCGTGCCTCTAGCGTAGAACTGTGGCTGAATCCATGAGTGCCTCCTTCAGGTAGTATTTCTGAAAACACTACCGTTGGCTTTCGTACTTTTAACTTGGCCCCTAACTCTCGGAAATCATCACTCTGGACCTCATTCCACCTCTAACTTTGTCGAGTGGGCACCAACGTAAACCAAAAAACCGTTGAGTCAATCCCAGCTCAACCCCACATAATCTGTCATACACGAGTTTCCGAACAACACAGGTCAAACCCTAGCACCAGACAGGAAACAACACACTGTTCGGCATGTAGGTCTTGGTGGCAGATACCTATCACCCTTCTAATAATTGAGTTCCCCTACAACTACCAACCCCCCTGCCTATACTCTCCTAGCCCCCAATTTTCCCTCCCGTGTATTAGAATGGCATCCCCTGGAGTGCCTCACGGGAATGGACCACTCGCATTACATGCTACTTTAAGCAATCATTCTCCAAATCTTCACCTAATACGGCAAATGGTGGGACGCCAGCTGGAAAGAAGGAAAAAACCCTACCCTTCACCCCTACTTCCCCGGTGCAACGCACTCAAATCTGACAATACATAGGTTCCCTTGGTGCGGCTGCTCCAAGATCTCATACATGTGGCCAGAATGCCACATTGCATGGCCTCAACAAAATGTCCATTACGGTCTCCATATGCAAGGAGAACTTTAGTGAGTGAGTCGGTAATGGAAATTTTCGGTCGTGCCCGATAGGTCGGATTACTACTATATTCAGAAAAATTCTGAATTGGCATCACTGTCACACATGTGGATTTCTCAGTAAAACAGAAATGTAGGCTGAGAGTACACCACAAATAATTTTTGTCTGACCAAGTGTCGCAAGTGGTCGGCTGAGACGGTCACTGTGGGTCGCTGCAACATCACCTCATATTTTTCGGGTCGCTATCGTAAATATATAATTACGATCGGCCCATCCTATTATTTTCTCTGTAACAATTAAATGCCTCCTACCAGGAAGCAGGGAGAGGGGCCCCATCATAGATTTGCTGGAGGCCTGGTTATTCTAGTTACGCCACTGACAGCCAATTGTAGAAGTAAACAAGGTTAGGGGATTTTCAATGCAATTAATGACCTCCAGGCAATGTACGCTCATAACACAGACAGAGTTATGAAAATATAGCAAATGGGGAAACAATTAATATTCCTTTAGAAGTGTTTTGCTTTAAATGAAATAAAGGCAATCCTATTGGCTTAAAGTCCCCAAACCTGCATTCATTCCATCTCAGGACTTAGAGTTCCAGTACATTACCCCCGTTCAGCGCAGCGGAACCGCTGATAAATAACGTTTGCAGCCCCTTTTTATATTTTTTTGTTTGCCGACGCTGACATTCCGCTGCTTTCTTAACAAAAAAAAACTCAAACACGAGCATAAATGAGCTTTAAAGGGTGAATTTGACTTTTTTTTTTTTATATTTTGACCCATATCCTGTTATGTGGTCATCTTTACACTTCAAAGCCTAAATTCTAAGGCATTACCTATACCTGATGACCAGAAGAGTGAAATGGTTTTTTTTTGGCTCACACTCAGATAATCCATCATTATCTGGAATGTATTCAGCATTTTTTATGTCATTAAGCACAGGCACATTCTTTCCTGGGTTTAGAGGCCAGCATTTATAGAAGAGGAAGCTTAAAGGGCAAGTCCAGCCCCAAAAGGAAAACTTACATGCAGGGAAATCACCCCCCAAAAACCTAAAGGGCAATAGTTTGAATATGAAATTATAAGTCTAAGCCAGAAATCCTGAACATATCCTGTTGCCACTGTTTCTGCTTCCTGGTTCTTTCCAGTTAGAGTAACTGCCATAGGGGGATTTGACAGTTGACATCACAGCCAATGGACTATGTAATCCCCGTCTCTGCCTCTTATGAACATGCCCAGGCTCGAGCAAGGTTTCTAAATTGCTCAGTTTCAGAAGCATCCAGAAGCATAGCAGGCCATTACACAGTAGACGTAATGAATTCATAGGACCAAACTATGACATATCAACATATTTTAAGAGGCCATTCTTACATAGTTACATAGTATTTAAAGTTGAATAAGACATACGTCCATCAAGTCCAACCTATTCACTTTTTTTTTTTCTAAAACCCTACCTAAAGTGATCCAGAGGAAGGCACAACACCCCAGCTAAAAAAGGGGGGAAAATCCTTCCTGACTCAAACGGCAATCGGACAAATTCCCTGGATCAACCAGATCTATATGATTCATACCAGTAATTCTCAATATTTTTTAGTTTTAGAAACTTATCCAGGCCTTTTTAAAGTTATTCAAGGAATTGCCATTACCAGATCTCTGGAAGAGGAAGACAGTCCACAGTTTCCACGTTCTCACTGTAAAAAACCTTCGAACCTGAAGATGAACTTCTTTTCTTCCAACCTTAAAGGATGTCCACGTGTCCTTGATATGACCTATTAGTGAACAATGACCAGGCGTCATTGTATGGGCCATTAATAATTTGTATAAGGTATCATGTCCCCACGCAAACCGAAGTTCTCCAATGTAAACAGCCCTAACTGTCTAATCTGCCCTGAATATTCAAAGCCCATCCCATCTCCCCTTATTAAGCTGCCAGTGGCCCTTCTTGAAATGCCTCAATTTCCAGATGTCCCTTTGTATTATGGGATTCCAAAACGCACCGCATATTCCAAATGAGGCCTACCAGTGCCTTGTAAAGAGGGAGAAGAAAGATTTTTCTCTCTTGACTCTATTCCCCTTTTTATTACAAGACAATTATCTTGCTAGCTCTCAGCTGTGCTACCTGGCATTGTGTGCTACAGCTAGCTGTTATCTACCATGAACCCCCAAATCTTTTCCATTAAAGATGACTACACAGAGTTTTTTATGGTTTAGGTGGCACAGGGATTCTTAAATCCAAACATCACCTTACATTTATTCACATTGAATCTCATCTGCCATTCTGCTCTGCCCATTTTGATAATGGTATCGAGGTTTCTTGCAGCACTTGCACATCATTGGAAGTTTCCAAGCTCTGCCATAATTATAAAAGATGTATTATGAGGGTGGGAGGTGTCCTTTAAAATGAGTTTATGTTTTATTAAGTGCTTTCACCACCTGTCATTTAGCCAGGCTGCAATCTCTCGGGAACCTCATTTAATATATGGCAGAATAAAAGGGCTTGGATGTGCTCGGTGTTAGAAAAAGCAAAACACCCACTATATTAAATAACATGCACAAGCTGTGTGGGGGGTCTTGGCCAGCCTGCGCTATTGTTGCAAATCCTGTCTTAGGTGAGGCACACGCACGCACAGGAATTTTGTGCGTTTATCCTCACGCCATTGTGTGCGCGGATCTGTACGTTTTGCACATGCGTTTTTCGTTATGGGAAACGCGCGTGTTAACGTACCAAAAATGGTAAACGCATAACGTTACCAAAACGTGAACAGACGTGTATTCGCATGCGCATCGAAAATCGCAGGAAAAATTTTTTTTCCGTTCCCGCGAATTTCAAGTTAGCGAAAATCACGAGCGTGAAATGCGTACCCCGCAAACACGCGGAAAACGCGCTACGTGTAGCCCTCACCCACTTAAGTCAGACAACTGTAAATAGGTTGGTGCCTTTAAGGCTACAATTTGAGCGTGGCGGCCCCCTCGTAAATGAGGCCAAATGTGTTTTACCCCTTTATAGAATATAATAGTAGAATACTAGCAAAAAGAGGGTATCCATCTTAACACAAATTGTTTATTGTAATACAGAAAAAACTATTGTTAACTTCCGTTTCACTCACATTCCTTTTTTTAAAAAAAAACCTATAGTAGGATGGCTGTGAAGGTTTGGTTTCACAGTGAAAAGGCAGAGTTTTCCACTAGCAAAATAGCTATTTACATTGCATGGCACCCCTAAACGGCTTCCAAAAAACTATTGTTTAAAGGGACAGTCAGTGGAAATTATTTAATATTGTTAAATTGTTAGTGTGTAATGCCTTCTTAGTATTCACATATCCATTTTGAGAAAAATAAGTTTGATTTCATACCCTTGATGTTCCCTGCTGTTGACAGTAGTGAGCGGGACATTTCAGGTATAAATGGTCCTCTTCTTCCCAGGTGCACACTACCTGGAATGTTGCCTAACAGTGATTTCTACTGATTGGCGTTGGATGGGTCTGACATGCTAGATCTCTACCTGAGACAACTGAATCAACCCAGGCGCTGGTCAAGCAAGACCTAAATGGTCTCTACTAGGGGTCCTGCAAACAGGAAGTCAGGTATTACGGTTGCGTTTATTGATACACAGACAAAATGCTGGATTGGTTTAGATTAAGGTCATTGGGATGAACCAAAATACTGCTCTATTTTCTGAAAACACAGCACTGAACTTCCCCTTTAATGAAGGCTAATATACTTAAATATATAGATCCTCACCCTGGGTTTTGTCCAGGGCCTTAAAGTATAGGAAAAATGTTTTGCTTTGTCTTTTGAAATAGGAAATTGCATGCATTGTGCATTAAAAAACAGCTGACGCAGCAATTGCATATCACAAGCGATATCACAGTTGCAGACGCACCCGAAATGCTGCGCAAATTAGTGCATTACCCTATTTCCAAAGTTAGAAAAAAATGGC
The DNA here is from genome assembly GCA_019447015.1 of Hymenochirus boettgeri. Lineage (NCBI taxonomy): Eukaryota > Metazoa > Chordata > Amphibia > Anura > Pipidae > Hymenochirus > Hymenochirus boettgeri. The sequence continues at coordinate 68,498,520 of CM033471.1, forward strand.
TGTGTTTTGTTGGTGTATTTGCGCATCGATGTACAAACGCAGGGAAATCTCGCTAGAGTGGCCTAGCACAGTCTGAAAATTTTTAAGGGGAAAAAAATGTACAGCAAGAATATGCACCATATTTAAAGAAAATTCCCCATGCTAATGAGATGCATAAGACCCATGCCTTGCAATACACCAAAATGTGTACGGCCTTCTCTTTGATCGACCAGCAGAGATTCTCAGGCAGTTTATTGAGCTCCCTGATTTTTTATATTTTATTTTTTTAACCAAAATCAATAGTACTCCGACAACATATGATGTACATGCAGCTAAGAACTTGGTTTATGAGGATGGGGAAGGTTGCATGTCTTGTTACCATGTTGGTCCACCCCTAGAGACTGATGAACAATTATATGTAATGTTGCGTACTGTTGATGACATAATAGTAATTCATTAAGAGTCCTTTATTTGACCTACAGGTTTTGTAACTGACTTACGCCTGAGTTGGTTACACAGCAGCACTTTGACTAGTCCTGTTATATTTAAAGGGGATGTTCAGTGCAAATTACATATGCTTTTAAGAAAAAAATTACAGTATTTTCCCCACCCCAAATTGCCCTTAACTGCTTCATTCAGGCCTGTGCAATATATTCATACCAGGATACGAAATGTTGACTTCCTGTTTGCATCCTGCGACCCTAATAGTTAGTATTTAAGTCGGGCATTTTATAGTTAGTGTGTAATCAGATAATTTACCATTTGGATATATACAGTTATAGGTAGTGCCTGAAAGGACGTGACTAATTCCCCTAATAAATTTAATACATTTTTATCCCAGAAATTTCCTGGTGTAAATTATCAATCCCCCAGTCTTTTATATCAACACCAAGACATAAAAACTATATAACGGACGTCACATGACACCGAACCGGTATTTAATAAATAGGCCAGAATAACAATAAGGGAGGCAAAAGAGGATTAGGTTCTTCTCCAGGCTTACCCATATGGATATTGTATTATTCACAGGGTATGTTATCTGATTTTACCCTAAAAGATAGGTGGATGCCGAACGATATTAGAACACGGTATTTAGCCCACACCGATTATTTATGTTATGCGTTTTGACCATGCCTAGGTTTAATTTAGAGCGAAACTGCGCAGTTTAACACATCAAAACAGCCAATCAGTTATTTTTTTTCAAAGTACTGTTAGGGACATCCAAGCAGGTGCATCTGGTGAAAAAGTGGGACAGATACAACAGATAACAAATGGCAAGACCAGCGTTTTTAAACAGCTGATCAAGCATATGAAGAAAACATACGTTGCGAATCAGCTGTTTGAAAGACCGGACCCGAACTTCAGGTCAGTTCTGGAAGTGGGTTCCGGTTTAAACGGCTGTCGCTGCACCTTCGGTTTGGGAAAGGGGGGTAGGGAGGGAGTAGCGGGGGGGCACGCGGCCTTCTGCGGTACCCCCTGCATCCCGATATTGTTTCTGTGAGGCTGCATCAACCCAAGAAAACTTATTCGCCCCAGTCTTCCTCCTGGCTTCAGCCAACTATTACGACGAATAGTCAAGGGACTAACCTGGCAAATGAAATGAAAACTGTTGTTGCTGTAGCCCCTCAACGAAATTATATTGTGAGGTAGGAATAATCAATACTGACCCCCCTGCCCCAGGTACTTCCATTTTTTTTAAACAGTAATTTTGGGTATTAATATCCTGAAGGAAAAACAAATTTTGTTTTACATTTTTTTTTTATTTTGCATGATATGGTGGATATTCAGCAACATTAAACAATTTCTAGGCTAGGTACACATGAGAAAATGATTGGAAAAAACATCTCGTTAATGGCAAACATAACCACTTCTGGCATTGTGCAGTCATAGACACTGCAGGATTGTCCGTGATTTTAGCTACAGTCCAATTGTTTTGCATCGGTTTCTGACCAGAAAAACAACGGACATCGGATTGGTTCATTTAGTTCTTCGGAAATATCGTTGGTCGGCCTTAAAATATCAGCTTGTGTGTCCACCGCCAAGTCTTTTGCAATTATGTTGCTCCCAAAGATGAACCAGAACTGGAAGGATTGATTGAATATCACACGGATCGGTCGTCAGGTAAATCTAATGTGGGCAACCTAAGAGTTATTTTAAACATGGCATTTAGGAACATAGAGTTACAGGCTTGTTTTTCCATAAGAGTGTAGTAGGAATTTAAGTAACCTACAGAACAACAAATATTAATTCAGGAATGCCAAAAAGTTACAGCTCCAGTTGCCATTAACATCCCTGGCCTCATACATTTCCATCCATAGCTACAACCTTAATGTAGATATGACATATAGACCCGGGTTCGTTAACACATTCTGGTACAGCATTATTTTAACACACATCTGGACCATCCTCCTGTAAAGAATGTAAACAAAAAAAGGACCAAACCGAACATCATAATTAAAAAATCATGACAAAATTCCCAATCAAGAATCAATATTATATAATAATGACAATGAAAACTATAACTTTTATTATTTTAAAGAGGATACCGTTCTACATGTTTGCCCTAGTTCTTTAACACACCAACAATCTATGGTTGTAATAGGAATTTGGCCTGCGTTAGCGGAAAGCCCATCTATCATTACAAATAATGCTATATTGTTGCCCCTGTTGTAATAAACATGTATATTCAAAAGAACGTCATGTTTTTTACCCTGTGCTTTTACAGGAAGTCTACACATGCGGAAATAGGTGTCATAAAAGTCATTAACCCTACATGTATTTTATTATTTTAATATTATGTATATGTGTTATTCTTTTCTACATGGCACTGATTCCATTGTGTTAACACTTCGTTTGCGCCATTCATCATGTTAAGACCTTGAAAGTAAGAACCATTGTAGATACAGCCTGGAAATATGTTAGTACAGAGCACAGGTGCTTTTGAAGGTTCTATTATCAAGGTCATGTATATTGTTAACGTTTGTTATTGAAGACGTTTTGATGTCATCTGACTGGCTTTCTCAATTCAGTTGTACCCCAAATGTGGATATGTGAACCCATGAACTAGTAATGCTAAGCATCCGTGCTAACACCTAGCTGCCATATTGTATAAATATATACATGGTTGTAAATTAGAAATAATCAGAACCCAAGGGCCCCAACTCTTATCCTATTTCTACAGGGTTTAGCCTTGGTGGGTGTGTATCTGTTGAAAGAAGGTTAGAAGTTAAGATCGCTGGCCCCAGACCCCTTCAGTAAGTAATTTATATACATAGAAATGTGTGTTTAATGTGTGCCATTCAGTTGTATTTCACAGGGAGTGAGAACGCTGATTCTCACCCTCCTGTGGGAATAATATTACGCTTGGGGGACCTGCGAACTACCTTACCGCCACATCCACTCGCAGCACTTATTCACGGAACAGCGTCTCTCCCGATCGCGCGCCATATCGTTGTATTGGCGCGAATGCGCCAAAGATAGGGCGTGTGGTCGGGACAGGGCAAGCTTTCAGTGAAGGAGGTGGCTGCAAGTGGGCGGTGGTAAGAAAGTTCAGGTCCCCCAAGCGTAATGATTATTTCACAGGGGAGGTGAGAATAAGTGTTCTCACTCCTGTGAATAATACAAACGAATGGCAAATAGTATTTTTGTCTGCTTTAGGAGTTTAGTGTCCCTTTAAATAAATTTCCACACAGACAGCAATTTCTTGACTCATATGATATGAGAAGTAAAAGTATCTCTATTACTTACTTCTAGAAAAAAAAAAACACTCAGTGATTTTTTTTTTCCCTTGTTTAAAATACATTTGGCACTACCCAGAAAAGAAGGTTCTTTTCAAGTGAAGTATGGTTTTTTAAAGGAAGAATAAAAAGGAGAACTAAAAGTCTCTCCAGACAACATGGTCCCAATAGACAGAGACATTCAAAAAATACAGCAATCTGTGTCTCACTCTTCCCTTTGATTGTGGCCATTGGGTGATTATGAAAAATACTGTAGTACTAGGAGGTCCGCTTTCCCACAATCACCTAGCTGTAAAACCCCCAACTAAGTGTCTGCGTACAGGCACATGCTGTGTAGTGCTCAACAGATCAAACAAGGAAGTTGCAGCCGTGACTTCCTAGAAGCGGACAGCAGGTCACAATTACCGCCATAGAAATCTTCCCTCTCCCTGACACAGAACGAGATTTCAGTTTTTTGATTTCAACACATTCAATTGCTCTGTCTAACAAGGAAAATCGTTTACTTTTTATACAAAAGAAGATGTAATCTTTGCAGTGTATTTCATAGAGAGAATGGAAGTAAGAAGTAATGCTGACATTTAGCAAAAAAAAAGTAAAAAAAAATAATAAAAGTCTGGGGAGGGAATAGAACCTGCAACTTGTACACTTACTCTATCTTGCTAAAAGACAGAGCTCCACCCTCCCTGCTTTTGGGCAATCGTCACAGACACGATAACGGATTTCCCAGTATCGTACGACCAGGATTGTTGCGACTATGGCCACCATTACATTACTGTCAGATTAATAGCACAAACATCCGCATTAATAGCACAGACATCTGCATTAATAGCACAGCCATCTGCATCAATAGCACAGACATCTGCATTAATAGCAGTGACATCCGCATTAATAGCACAGACATCCGCATTAATAGCACAGACATCCGCATTAATAGCACAGACATCCCCATTAATAGCACAGACATCCGCATTAATATCACAGACATCCGCATTAATAGCACAGACATCCGCATTAATAGCACAGACATCCCCATTAATAGCACAGACAATCCGCATTAAAGCACAGACATCCGCATTAATAGCACAGACATCCGCATTAATAGCACAGAAACCGCATTAATAGCACAGCCATCTGCATTAATAACACGGACATCTGCCATTAATAGCAGTAACATCGCATTAATAGCACAGACATCGATTATAGCACGGACATCGGCATTAATAGCACGGACATCCGCATTAATAGCACGGACATCCACATATAGCTGCATCCGTAATAGCATGGACACCCACATTAAAGCACGGACATCTGCAATTAATAGCACAGACATCCGCTAATAGCACAGACATCCGCATTAAAGCACAGACATCCGAATTAAAAGCACAGACATCCGCATTAATAGCAGACATCCGCATTAATAGCACAGACATACACATTATAGCAGTGACATCGCATTAATAGCACGGACATCCGCATTAATAGCACAGCCATCTGCATTAATAGCAGTGACATCCGCATAATAGCAACAGACATCCGCATTAATAGCACAGGCATCCCCATTAATAGCACAGGCATCCGCATTAATAGCACAGACATCCGCATTAATAACACAGACATCCGCATTAATAGCAGTGACATCCGCATTATAGCACAGACATCCGCATTAAAAGCACAGACATCCGCATTAATAGCAGTGACATCTGCATTAATAGCACGGACACCGCATTATAGCACGGACCCTCATTAAAAGCACGTAGATCTGCACATTAATAGCTAGACATCCGCATTATAGCACAGACTCCGCAATAATAGCACAGACATCTCCATTATAGCACAGAAATCCCCATTAATAGCACAGACATCCGCATTAATCACAGCCTATGCATAATAGCACAGACATCCGCATTAATAGCAGTGACACCCCATTATAGCACGAACATCCGCATTATAGCACGGCAATCCGCATTAATAGCACGGACATCTGCTTAATAGCACGGACACCGCCATTAAAAGCATGGACATCTGCACATTAATAGCACGGACATCCGCATTAATAGCACGGACATCCGCATTATAGCAGTGACATCCGTATTAATAGCAGTGACATCCGCATAATAGCACAGAACATCCGCATTAATAGCAGTGACATCGCATTAAAAGCAAGGACTCTGCAATTAATAGCACGGACATCCGCATTAATAGCACGGACATCCGCATTAAATAGCAGTGGACATCCGTTTAATAGCGTGACATCCCATTATAACACAGACATCCGCATTAATAGCAGTGACATCCGCATTTATAGCACGGACATCCGCATTCATAGCACGGACACCCGCATTATAAGCACGGACATCTGCAAATTAATAGCACAGACATCCGCATTAATAGCACAGACATCCGCATTAAAGCACAGACATCCGCATTAAAAGCACAGACATCCGCATTATAGCAGACATCCGCATTAATAGCACAGACATCCACATTAATAGCAGTGACATCCGCATTAATAGCACGGACATCCGCATTAATAGCACACCATCTGCATTAATAGCTGACATCCGCATTAATAGCACAGACATCCGCATTAATAGCACAGGACATCCCCATAATAGCAAGCACAGCATTATAGCACAGACATCCGCATTAATAACACGACATCCGCATTAATAGCAGTGACATCCGCATTAATAGCAGACACGCATTAAAGCACAGACATCCGCATTAATAGCAGGACATTGCATTAATAGCAAGGACATCCGCATTAATAGCACGGACACCCTATTAAAGCACGTAGATCTGCACATTAATAGCTCAGACATCCGCATTAATAGCACAGACATCCGCAATAGCACAGACATCTCCATTATAGCACAGACATCCCCATTAATAGCACAAGACATCCGCATTAATAGCACAGCCATCTGCATTAATAGCACAGACATCCGCATTAATAGCAGTGACACCCGCATTAATAGCACGAACATCCGCATTAATAGCACGGACATCCGATTATAGCACGGACATCCGCATTAATAGCACGGACCACCCGCATTAAAAGCATGGAATCTGCACATATAAGCACGGACATCCGCATTAATAGCACGGACATCCGCATTAATAGCAGGGACATCCGTATTAATAGCAGTGACATCCGCATTAATAGCACAGACATCCGCATTAATAGCAGTGACATCCGCATTAAAAGCAAGGACATCTGCACTTATAGCACGGACATCCGCATTAATAGCACAGGACATCCGCTTAATAGCATGACGAGCATGAATCGCATTAATAACACAGACATCCGCATTAATAGCAGTGACATCCGCATTTATAGCACGGACATCCGCATTCATAGCACGGACACCCGCATTATAAGCACGGACATCTGCACATTAATAGCACAGGCATCCGCATATAGAACGAATCCGCATTAATAGCACAGACATCCGCATTAATAGCACGGACCTCCGCGTTAATAGCAGTGACATCCGCATTAATAGCACGGACGTCCGCATTAATAGCACGGACACCCGCATTAAAAGCACGGACATCTGCACATTAATAGCACGGACATCCGCATTAATAGCAGTGACATCCCCATTAATAGCAGTGACATCGCATTAATAGCACGGACATCTGCACATTAATAGCACGGACATCTGCATTAAAGGCACGGGACATCCGCATTAATAGCAGTGACACCGTATTAATAGCATGAATCCAATTATAGCAGACATCCCATTAATAACACAGACATCCGCATTAATAGCAGTGACATCCGCATTCATAGCAGTGACATCGCATTCATAGCACGGACATCCGCACATTAATAGACGGACATCCGCATTAATAGCACAGACATCCCATTAATAGCACAGACATCCCCATTAATAGCACAGACATCCGCATTATAGCACAGACTCCGCATTAATATCACAGACATCCGCATTAAAGCAGACATCCGCATTAATAACAGACATCCGCCTAAAAGCACAGACTCCGCATTAATAGCACGGACATCCGCATTAATAGCACGGACAACCGCATTAATAGCACGGACACCCACATTAAAAGACGGACAATCTGCACATTAATAGCACGGACATCCGCATTAATAGCGTGACATCCGCATTAATAGCAGTGACATCCGCATTAATAGCACAGAATCCGCATTAAAAGCACGGACATCTGCAATATAATAGCACGGACATCCGCATTAATAGCACGGACAATCCGCAATAATAGAGTGACATCTGTATAATAGCGTGACATCCGTATTAATAGCAGTGACATCCATATTAATAGCAGTAACATCCGCATTCATAGCACGGACATCTGCATTTAAAAGCACGGACATCTGCACATTAATAGCACGGACATCCGCATTAATAGCAGTGACATCCGTATTAATAGCCGTGACATCCGCATAATAGCACGGACACCCGCATTAAAAGCACGGAATCTGCACATAATAGCACAGACATCCGCAATAATAGCAGTGAACATCCGCATTAATAGCAGGACATCCGCATTAATGCACGGACATCCGCATTAATAGACGGACATCCGCATTAAAACCACGGACATCTGCACATTAATAGCACGGACACCCGCATTAAAAGCAGTGACATCCGCATTAATAGCAGTGACATCTGCATTAATAGCACGGACATCCGCATTAATAGCAGTGCCATCCGCATAATAGCAGTGCCATCCGCATAATAGCAGTGCCATCTGCACTCATTACCTAACTGCTGGCTGCCCTAGGGTTAAGTGCACAGTGTCAGGCTGTATGGTGCTATTCATTTGGCTGGAGATAATCCTGAGTAATAACCAAGCACTGGGACTTTTCCCTCATAAGGGACTTTTTCCTGTCAGAGGATTTTCCCCACCCGGGAATGTAGGAAATTCCATTCTCCGCCCACATTAAAACCAATTGTGCTCGGCTCTCCTCAGACCCGGGTAATCCCCTGTGATAAATCAGGACATTGTAGGAAGGAACCGAGCAGTGAGATTACCGTTCCTATTCCAAATAAACAATGTCTTCTTCCCCACGTGACCTCTCTCATAACATTCTACAGCGTTCTACGAGCTAGTTTCTCAGCAGTGTGTTGTGCCTGGGCTTGTTTACAGCAGAGCTCTAGTGGTAGACTAAGGTAATGCAGTTTCCCGGAATCCCAGCACTGAAAAAACACTCCCTGTTGAGAGAAACCGAAACTTTTGGTTTATAGGAAGAGTCTGGATTTCCCCTGCATTTCATCCACGTGGTTGGCTCCCTGCCTGGCCATTTCCTGAAAACGGCCTGTCTTCTCTGAAACCTCAATCTAACGCTGTGTTCGTGCCATCCTCAATCTAATGCTATTAGTGCCATCCTCAATCCAGAGCAGAATTATCCACAAGGCAACCCTAGGCACCTGCCTATGGCCCAGGAAACCTCTGGGGGCCAGCTTCAGAAGCAGTAACAAAATACAGTCTATACCAGTGTTCTAACCAGGGATCCGGGGACCCCTAGGGGTCCCTGAGAGGTTGCATGGGGGTCCTCAAAACATTGACAGAAATTGTATAGATCCACAATTTTGATGAATGCTGATATATTGTGTTTGGTGTAGGGATGTCTGAGAGATAAATGAAAATAAGTAATGTTTTAATATAAGGGTTCCCACCTGGTGTGAATTAGAGTGCATTTTGTTCAATAGAGATGTATTTATAGATCTATCATTTATATTTGTATAGATTAGGTTTTGATGATTTGATGACTGACAAAGAAAAATAATAATGCTGTATAATAATCATAATTTTATGTAGAGGTCCCGAGACATGAAAATTGTTTCAAGGGGTCCCCACAGATCAAAAGGTTGAGAAACACTGGTCTATACAATAGATGTAGCAAAAAACGGGGCCCTAAATGATGGCTCTTCCTTGGGCCCCATATGATCTTAATCCATCTTGCCTCAATCTAACGCTGTGCTGGTGCCATCCTAATGATCTAAATCTGTGTGGTGCCATGCTCAATCTAACGCAGGCTGGTGCCAACCTCTAACGCGTGCTGGTGCCATCCTCGATCAAAGGATGTGCTGGTGCCATCCTAAATCTAACGCTGTGCTGGTGCCCACCTCAATCTAACTCTGTGCTGGTGCCATCCTCAATCTAACGCTGTGCTAGTGCCATCATTAATCTAATGTTGTGCTAGTGTCATCCTCATTCTAATGCTGTGCTGGTGCCATCCTCAATCTAATGCTGTGCTGGTGCCATCCTCCATAAACGTGTGTGGTGCCATCCTCCATCTAACGCTGTGCTGGTGCCATTCTCAATCTAATGTGCTGGTGCCACCTCAATCTAACGCTGCTGCTGTGGTGCCATCCCAATCTACGCTGTGCTGGTGCCATCCTCAATCTAATGCTGTGTTGGTGCCATCCTCAATCTAACGCTGGTTGGTGCCATCCTCAATCTAACGCTGTGTTGGTGCCATCCTCAATCTAATGCTGTGCTAGTGCCATATTAATCTAATGCTGTGCTGGTGCCATCCTCAATCTAACGCTGTGCTGATGCCATCCTCAATCTACGCTGTGCTGGTGCCATCCTGCCATCCCCAATCTAACGCTGTGCTGGTGCCATCCTCATCTAACGCTGTGTTGGTGCCATCCTCAATCTAACGCTGTGCTGGTGCCATCCTCAATCTAATGCTGTGCTGGTGCCATCCTCAATCTAATGCTGTGCTGGTGCCATCCTCCATCTAATATTGTGCTGGTGCCATCCTCCATCTAACGCTGTGCTGGTGCCATCTCAATCTAATGTGTGCTGGTGCATCTCCATCAATGCTGTGATGGTGCCATCCTCCATCTAATATTGTGCTGGTGCCATCCTCCATCTAACGCTGTGCTGGTGCCATCCTCAATCTAATGCTGTGCTGGTGCCATCCTCCATCTAATGCTCTGCTGGTGCCATCCTCCATCTAATGGTGTACTGGTGCCATACTCAATCTAATGCGGTTCTAGTGCGATCCTCCTTCTAATGCTGTGTTAGTGCATCCTCAATCTAATGCTGTGCTAGTGCCATCCTCAATCTAGTGCTCTGCTAGTGCCATCTTCCATCTTATGCTGTGCTAGTGCATCCTCCATCTAATGCTGTGCTAGTGCCATCCTCAATATAATGCTGTGCTGGTGCCATCCTCAGTCTAATGCTGTGTTGGTGCCATCCTCAACCTAATGCTGTGCTGGTGCCATCCTCAATCTAATGCTGTGCTGGTGCCATCCTCAATCTAATGCTTTACTGGTGCCACCCAAAATCTAATGCTGTGCTAGTGCCATCCTCTATCTAATGCTGTGCTAGTGCCATCCTCAATATAATGCTGTGCTGGTGCCATCCTCAATCTAATGCTGTGCTGGTGCCATCCTCAATCTAATGCTGTGTTGGTGCCATCCTCAATCGAATGCTGTGCTGGTGCCATCCTCAATCTAATGCTGTTCTAGTGCCATCCTCAATCTAATGCTGTGGTAGTAATACCGTTGGTCACTGCTCTAAATCTGATGAGTTTGTTTATATTCTCCCTTCCAGACAGGGGAATTGGAGCTGTCACCTGATTGTCACTGATAATAACTGTGCAGCTTTACATAACACATCCTGCCATTTTCTTATAGTTTACTACTTCTTACCTGGACACCTAATAAATCCCCTCACTGCTAGGCTAAAAGTGCAACTGTGGGGGCCGACCTACAGGGAGCATGATGTGTATGCACGGCGGAATAGGCCATGTATTGGCACTTTGTGGGCTGGGATCCTGGGTGCAGTATGCTGGGAGTTGTAGTTTTAAAACTGTAGGGCCGGCCCACAGTTTTAAAAACTACAACTCCCAGCATACTGCACCCAGGATCCCAGCCCACAAAGGCCAATACATGGCCTATGTCCGCCGTGCATACACATCATGCTCCCTGTAGGTCGGCCCCCACAGTTGCAATTTGCCTAGCAGTGAGGGGATTTATTAGGTTGTCCAGGTTAATAAGTAGTAAACTATAAGAAAATGGCAGGATGAGGATTGTGTTATGTAAGTGCACAGTTATTATCAGTGACAATCAGGTGACAGGCTCCAATCACTGTTCTGGAAGGGAGAATATACACAAACTCATCAGATTTAGAGCATGACCAACGGTTTACTACAACAGCATTAGATGAGGACTGGGCACTAGAACAGCATAGATTGAGGATGGCACAGACCAGATTCGATTGAGGATGGCACCAACACAGCATTAGATTGAGGATGGCACCAGCACAGCATTAGATTGAGGATGGCACCAGCACAGCATTATATTGAGGATGGCACTAGCACAGCATTAGATAGAGGATGGCACTAGCACAGCATTAGATTTTGGGTGGCACCAGTAAAGCATTAGATTGAGGATGGCACCAGCACAGCATTAGATTGAGGATGGCACCAGCACAGCATTAGGTTGAGGATGGCACCAACACAGCATTAGACTGAGGATGGCACCAGCACAGCATTATATTGAGGATGGCACTAGCACAGCATTAGATGGAGGATGGCACTAGCACAGCATAAGATGGAAGATGGCACTAGCAGAGCACTAGATTGAGGATGGCACTAGCACAGCATTAGATTGAGGATGGCACTAACACAGCATTAGAAGGAGGATCGCACTAGAACCGCATTAGATTGAGTATGGCACCAGTACACCATTAGATGGAGGATGGCACCAGCAGAGCATTAGATGGAGGATGGCACCAGCACAGCATTAGATTGAGGATGGCACCAGCACAGCGTTAGATGGAGGATGGCACCAGCACAATATTAGATGGAGGATGGCACCAGCACAGCATTAGATTGAGGATGGCACCAGCACAGCATTAGATTGAGGATGGCACCAGCACAGCGTTAGATTGAGGATGGCACCAACACAGCGTTAGATGGAGGATGGCACCAGCACAGCGTTAGATTGGGGATGGCAGGATGGCACCAGCACAGCGTTAGATTGAGGATGGCATCAGCACAGCGTTAGATTGAGGATGGCACCAGCACAGCATTAGATTAATAATGGCACTAGCACAGCATTAGATTGAGGATGGCACCAACACAGCGTTAGATTGAGGATGGCACCAACACAGCGTTAGATTGAGGATGGCACCAACACAGCATTAGATTGAGGATGGCACCAGCACAGCGTTAGATTGAGGATGGCACCAGCACAGCGTTAGATTGAGGATGGCACCAGCACATTAGATTGAGAATGGCACCAGCACAGCGTTAGATGGAGGATGGCACCAGCACAGCGTTAGATGGAGGATGGCACCAGCACAGCATTAGATTGAGGATGGCACCAGCACAGCATTAGAATGAGGATGACACTAGCACAACATTAGATTAATGATGGCACTAGCACAGCGTTAGATTGAGGATGGCACCAGCACAGAGTTAGATTGAGGTGGGCACCAGCACAGCGTTAGATTTAGGATGGCACCAGCACATCCTTTGATCGAGGATGGCACCAGCACAGCGTTAGAGGTTGGCACCAGCACTGCGTTAGATTGAGCATGGCACCAGCACAGAGTTAGATCATTGAGGATGGCACCAGCACAGCGTTAGATTGAGGCAGAGATGGATTAAGATCATATGGGGCCCAAGGAAGAGCCATCATTTAGGGCCCCGTTTTTTGCTACATCTATTGTATAGACCAGTGTTTCTCAACCTTTTGATCTGTGGGGACCCCTTGAAACAATTTTCATGTCTCGGGGACCTCTACATAAAATTATGATTATATACAGCATTATTATTTTTCTTTGTCAGTCATCAAATCATCAAAAACCTAATCTATACAAATATAAATGATAGATCTATAAATACATCTCTATTGAACAAAATGCACTCTAATTCACACCAGGGTGGGAACCCTTATATTAAAACATTACTTATTTTCATTTATCTCTCAGACATCACTACACCAAACACAATATATCAGCATTCATCAAAATTGTGGATCTATACAATTTCTGTCAATGTTTTGAGGACCCCCATGCAACCTCTCAGGGACCCCTAGGGGTCCCCGGATCCCTGGTTGAGAAACACTGGTATAGACTGTAATTTTGTTACTGCTTCTGAAGCTGGGCCCCCAGAGGTTTCCTGGGCCATAGGCAGGTGCCTAGGGTTGCCTTGTGGATAATTCTGCTCTGGATTGAGGATGGCACTAATAGCATTAGATTGAGGATGGCACGAACACAGCGTTAGATTGAGGTTTCAGAGAAGACAGGCCGTTTTCAGGAAATGGACCAGGCAGGGAGCCAACCACGTGGATGAAATGCAGGGGAAATCCAGACTCTTCCTATAAACCAAAAGTTTCGGTTTCTCTCAACAGGGAGTGTTTTTTCAGTGCTGGGATTCCGGGAAACTGCATTACCTTAGTCTACCACTAGAGGCTCTGCTGTAAACAAGCCCAGGCACAACACACTGCTGAGAAACTATGCTCGTAGAACGCTGTAGAATGTTATGAGAGAGGTCACGTGGGGAAGAAGACATTGTTTATTTGGAATAGGAACGGTAATCTCACTGCTCGGTTCCTTCCTACAGTGTCCTGATTTATCACAGGGGATTACCCGGGTCTGAGGAGAGCCGAGCACAATTGGTTTTAATGTGGGCGGAGAATGGAATTTCCTACATTCCCTGGGTGGGAAAATCCTCTGACAGGAAAAAGTCCCTTATGAGGGAAAAGTCCCAGTGCTTGGTTATTACTCAGGATTATCTCCAGCCAAATGAATAGCACCATACAGCCTGACACTGTGCACTTAACCCTAGGGCAGCCAGCAGTTAGGTAATGAGTGCAGATGGCACTGCTATTAATGCGGATGGCACTGCTATTAATGCGGATGGCACTGCTATTAATGCGGATGTCCGTGCTATTAATGCAGATGTCACTGCTATTAATGCGGATGTCACTGCTTTTAATGCGGGTGTCCGTGCTATTAATGTGCAGATGTCCGTGGTTTTAATGCGGATGTCCGTGCTATTAATGCGGATGTCCGTGCTATTAATGCGGATGTCACTGCTATTAATGCGGATGTTACTGCTATTAATGCGGATGTCTGTGCTATTAATGTGCAGATGTCCGTGCTTTTAATGCGGGTGTCCGTGCTATTAATGCGGATGTCACTGCTATTAATACGGATGTCACTGCTATTAATGCGGATGTCCGTGCTATTAATGTGCAGATGTCCGTGCTTTTAATGCAGATGTCCGTGCTATGAATGCGGATGTTACTGCTATTAATATGGATGTCACTGCTATTAATACGGATGTCACTGCTATTTATACAGATGTCACTGCTATTAATGCGGATGTCCGTGCTATTAATGCGGATGTCCGTGCTATTAATGTGCAGATGTCCGTGCTTTTAATGCGGATGTCACTGCTATTAATGCGGATGTCTGTGCTATTAATGCGGATGTCACTGCTATTAATGCGGATGTCACTGCTATTAATGCGGATGTCCGTGCTATTAATGTGCAGATGTCCGTGCTTTTAATGTGGGTGTCCGTGCTATTAATGCGGGTGTCCGTGCTATTAATGCGGATGTCCGTGCTATTAATGCGGATGTCTGTGCTTTTAATGCGGATGTCTGTTATTAATGCGGATGTCTGCTTTTAATGCGGATGTCTGTGATATTAATGCGGATGTCTGTGCTATTAATGCGGATGTCTGTGCTATTAATGGGGATGTCTGTGCTATTAATGGGGATGTCTGTGCTATTAATGCGGATGTCCGTGCTATTAATGTGCGGATGTCCGTGCTATGAATGCGGATGTCACTGCTATGAATGCGGATGTCACTGCTATTAATGCGGATGTCTGTGTTATTAATGGGGATGTCTGCTATTAATATGGATGTCACTGCTATTAATACGGATGTCACTGCTATTAATGCGGATGTCCGTGCTATTAATGCAGATGTCCGTGCTATTAATGTGCAGATGTCCGTGCTATTAATGCGGATGTCACTGCTATTAATGGGGATGTCACTGCTATTAATGCGGATGTCCGTGCTATTAATGTGCAGATGTCCGTGCTTTTAATGCGGGTGTCCGTGCTATTAATGCGGACGTCCGTGCTATTAATGCGGATGTCACTGCTATTAACGCGGATGTCCGTGCTATTAATGCGGATGTCTGTGCTATTAATGCGGATGTCTGTGCTATTAATGCGGATGCCTGTGCTATTAATGTGCAGATGTCCGTGCTTATAATGCGGGTGTCCGTGCTATGAATGCGGATGTCCGTGCTATAAATGCGGATGTCACTGCTATTAATGCGGATGTCTGTGTTATTAATGCGGATGTCACTGCTATTAATACGGATGTCACTGCTATTAATGCGGATGTCCGTGCTATTAATGCGGATGTCCGTGCTATTAATGTGCAGATGTCCTTGCTTTTAATGCGGATGTCACTGCTATTAATGCGGATGTCTGTGCTATTAATGCGGATGTCACTGCTATTAATACGGATGTCACTGCTATTAATGCGGATGTCCGTGCTATTAATGCGGATGTCCGTGCTATTAATGTGCAGATGTCCATGCTTTTAATGCGGGTGTCCGTGCTATTAATGCAGATGTCCGTGCTATTAATGCGGATGTCCGTGCTATTAATGCGGATGTTCGTGCTATTAATGCGGGTGTCACTGCTATTAATGCGGATGTCTGTGCTATTAATGCAGATGGCTGTGCTATTAATGCGGATGTCTGTGCTATTAATGGGGATGTCTGTGCTATTAATGGAGATGTCTGTGCTATTATTGCGGATGTCTGTGCTATTAATGCGGATGTCTGAGCTATTAATGTGCAGATCTACGTGCTTTTAATGAGGGTGTCCGTGCTATTAATGCGGATGTCCGTGCTATTAATGCAGATGTCACTGCTATTAATGCGGATGTCTGTGCTTTTAATGCGGATGTCTGTGCTATTAATGCGGATGTCACTGCTATTAATGCGGATGTCTGTGTTATTAATGCGGATGTCTGTGCTATTAATGCGGATGCCTGTGCTATTAATGGGGATGCCTGTGCTATTAATGCGGATGTCTGTGCTATTAATGCGGATGTCACTGCTATTAATGCAGATGGCTGTGCTATTAATGCGGATGTCCGTGCTATTAATGCGGATGTCACTGCTATTAATGTGGATGTCTGTGCTATTAATGCGGATGTCTGCTATTAATGCGGATGTCTGTGCTTTTAATTCGGATGTCTGTGCTTTAATGCGGATGTCTGTGCTATTAATGCGGATGTCTGTGCTATTAATTTGCAGATGTCCGTGCTTTTAATGTGGGTGTCCATGCTATTAATGCGGATGTCACTGCTATTAATGTGGATGTCCGTGCTATTAATGCGGATGTCCGTGCTATTAATGCAGATGTCCGTGCTATTAATGCGGATGTCTGTGCTATTAATGCGGATGTTACTGCTATTAATGCAGATGTCCGTGTTATTAATGCAGATGGCTGTGCTATTAATGCGGATGTCTGTGCTATTAATGCGGATGTCTGTGCTATTAATGCGGATGTCTGTGCTATTAATGCGGATGTCTGTGCTATATGCGGATTCTGTGCTATATATGGCGATGTCTGTGATTTACGGATGTCTGTGTGAAATAAATGCGGGGGTTACTATTGCAATGTGCTATTATGGACACGGATGGTCGAATATGCTATATAAAAAAGTGGGTGCGGAATGTCCTATGCTAAATTACAATAGCGGGATTTCACTAAAAGAAAGGGGGGGAGCGAGTAGGTGCAATTGGGTAGCTGTGCTATTTATGCAGAGATGGCTGTGGCTTTAAGCAGATTCTGTGCTATAAATCGGCGGATTGTTGTGCTATTAATCTGACAGTAATGTAATGGTGGCCATAGTCGCAACAATCCTGGTCGTACGATACTGGGAAATCCGTTATCGTGTCTGGACGATTGCCCAACCACTGTACAGTATTTTTTTTCCCATCAGGCCATTTGAAAAAGATCACACGATAAGCAGATTGTACGATCGGATTGTGGTGTCTGTTGCTAAGGTCTGATTGTTGTTGTTCATACTTTTGTTAAATGTGACCTGTATCCGATATCAGTGTGAACATAAAGTGACCCACATGTGCACAAAACAAAGCTCATCGGGTGTTAATGTCTTTGCAGGAAGTGAACATTTAAGTTTCTAAAATGATGATTTATTCCTGTATATTTAGGCTGTTTTGCACTAGGGGTCCATGATATCAGCACCCAGTAGAAAGAAATACAAATATTTAATAATGATTTTCTTGCACTAATCTTGCCTACTAGTGTCCAGGGCTATTTTGGATGATGAAGCCAGGAATGGTGGGAATGTGATGCTTCAGTGATAATGAATATTTGAGGAATGTCAAGAGTAAAGCTGGGTACATACATTAGTGATAAAGGGCGGGTTCTGTTAATTGGCCCTTTATCATTTGTTACATCCATTATAAGCGTCTGGCATTGTGATTGGAACTGCTCGTTACAACCAGAAAAATTTCCCTCAGTCACAGTTGGCCCCCTGTACAAATTATAGGGAATCAGCCATGATTGTTTGGGTGTTTGGCAGTCTTACAGATTCTGTCATCTTTAAAGCTGGGTACACACAAAGCGATCTTTATCTTGGACGACCAGTTGGCACTTCTGACTGGTCAGCTGGGATGAAGGACTTTTAGTCACAGCAAAAGTAGACTGTTCCCTGTGACAGACAAAGGACTGTTGGTCAGGGCAAAAGTAGATAGTTCGCCATGACCAAGCGTGTGGTCCATAAAGGACACAATCAGCCATGGTTTTCGGACGCATTCATGCGATTATTTTGTCGTGATCGACGGATACACTGAACTATTGGTTGATCAGGCCAAAATATTGCATCATGTGTACACAGCTTTAAAGATTGGTGCTGTGTGGACCCAGCTTAAGGTTAACTACATCTGCCATTCATACATCAACTGTCCGTCTGTCAACTTTGTCAACCTAAAGTAATGAAAAAGTTCTAACAAGTTATCTTAATTTTGATTTGACTGTCCAAATATCAGACCTGAATCGGGTTTATATCACATATCTATGTGGTCGAAATCAGATTAAAAAAATATCAGATTTGGCACACAGTTCACACAGTTTTTAGGTATCATACGCTTGCATGCTTGACATTTTCTGCTTATCGCATGCATTCCAATAATACAGATATGTATGTACACATATAGCAAATAACGCACTATAATGCATTGCAAAATCCTGCATGCATTGCTGTGCATATGTGGAATCTAGCTCTAAATAAGCATTTGTATACATTTGTTGAGGCCCTTTTAAAAATGATCATACACTAAGGGGCATGCGTGAGTATATAACAAAATTTTGCCTTTGTTATTAAAGGGTATGTCCACCCTAAAAATTTATTTTTATATTATAAAGATTTATATAATATAGATTCCCCCTGCCCACCCCAAACCGCCATATTTATTCTTTAAAAAAATGACCAGTATGTTTCTTACAGCCCCTTCGCTCCTGCAGCACATTGATCTGGCTCCCTGCTTGCCAGGACTTGCAAGCAGGATCAAGAGCCGCATCTGTGATTGGCTGAGACGTGGTCAATCACAGACTTTACTGACGTCATGAAGAGCATGGTGGGAATGAAGGGCTGTAAGTACAGTTCTGTTTATTTTTTTTAAGAAATAACGTGGCGGTTTGGTCTGGGCAGGGGGCATCTATCATATATTTAAAGGGTATGTCCACCCTTAAATCAAACTTTTAATATAGGCTTCCCCCTGGTCCCCCAGCCCCAACCGCATAATTTTTATTTTAAGAAAGCTCCCCAAACTCTTACTTACCTCCCCTCTTTCCTCCGCCGCGCTCCCGGCCCTCTGCTTGCGAGAAATGCAAGCAGAGGGGCGGGACCGGCAGCCGCGTCTGTGATTGGCTGAGCTGCAGCCAATCACGGACGCGGCTGCCGGCAGCTCACTTCAGCGGAGGAAAGAGGAGAGGTAAGTAAGAGTTTGGGGGAGCTCTCTTAAAATAAAATTATCGGTTGGGGCTGGGGGACCAGTGGGAACCTATACTAAAAGGGTTAAATCTAGGGGGAGGGAATCGGGAGAGGGAGGGGGGAGGGGGTGGAGAAGGGCTGCAGTACGCATGGCAAAAATCTACCTGAGGCCAGGTAGGAGGCAGAGTCCTATATGGACTCTGCTAGCCTCCTGGTGGGCAGTTTTTGGGACTTTGGGGGGGGACTACAGGAGAACCCTATGGAGCTGGGATGTTAGGTAAGGATTAAACTACACTACATTGTGGGGCCAGTAGTTGGGGGGATTATAGTTTTGGGGGTGGACATGCCCTTTAAAGGATTTAACGCTACGTGGAGGGACAAGTGAGGATAGATCCGGATGGTAGGAGGGGGGGGTGCGCTAAGGGAGGATGAAGACTGCATGGGAATGGATAAGGCATGGACATGGGTGATGTCAGAGAGCTTGGATTTACACTGAGATGCTCCTGGTCTGCAAAAAGAAGGTTGTAGAAAGGTATGTATCTTTAAGGGCATGTCCACCCCATGTAAAAAATGTTGGCATATAGTAGGGCTCCTTCCCCCAGCCCCAACCACTATAATACATTTTTCAGAAAGTCCCCCAAACTCTACTGGGGGAAGGAGACTTACTATGTGTCAAAGGGTTTTTACACTAGGGGGAGGGAGAGCAAAACGGGAGAGGGGGGGGGGGGGCTGCAGTGCGCATGGCAAAATTCTCCCGGAGGGAAGATAGGAGGCAGAGTCCTATATGGACTTTTGGGGGGACATTACATGGTGTATTTATCTGTTTAGGTGACTTTCCTTTTGGGTCTATCCCACTCCAACTGTTCTTGGGGAATTTGGAAGTGGTAAAAAAAATCCTTCAAATATTGCACATGTAAAAAAAGCTCTGCACACTTAACTTTTTTTTTTTTTTTTAATAAATCTTAGGCTGTGTACACACAATGCCATTTTCTGCCTGATCAACCAGTAGTTCGGTGTATTGGTTGACTGAGGTGAAAAATTGCATGGACCATTCGTTTGAATTGGACAAATGGGTGTTCGGATGTGTCAGAAAACCACAGCCAAATGAGTGTTCCAGTTGCACCACATGCTTGGTTGCGACGGTGGCTACTTTTGCCTCGAACAACAGTGCTTTGTCCTGGCCATCTGGCAAATGTCCTGGCAAATGGTCGGTCAGGATAAAGGATACCATAGTGTGTAATCTGCTTTTATATTGAGCTATAGATCATTTTAATTATATTGATTAATAAAAAAAAGATATAAGAATCATTCTGCAATTTTCAGGAACATGGCATCTTTAGGAATTGCTTGGCTAAATTATGATATAATCTGTACATAGACAGATACATTTTTGTGCTGTTTTAGATAATAATAAGCCCAGGAGATTTGGTGCCATGTTGTACTCAGCTTTTAACTCATCTATTTAACTAATCCTATATCAATGGCCAGGGCTTGATATCTAGTCATGTTAACATGAAGGTTATTTTGACCAATCAAATAGAAAGGTGGGCACTACAGTTTTGTTCTTTTAATAAATCTCATTTCAGGGGCAGTCTATTTTGTTTTTAATTGCAGCAGGCACTATACTGAAAATGCAGCTAATTTTTCAGTTCTTATTGGTTAATTTCTCCATAAAACGTGAGTGTTTGGCTTTGGGTGATTCTCACCATTCCTGTCTCTGATTCCTGTTGTGGTTTATTACACTATTGATATTGTCATACTCAGTCCCCTTATCCCTTGTGTTTGAACTCCTGGTACAGACTTTAATTTGTTAATCATCTTTCTTGTTTTATTCCTGCCCAGGAACTTTAGCATTGGCACTTGTCATAGACTTTATACCGATTTGTTGCAGTTTTCACTGTTCCAGTATCTTATATTTCTGAACCTAGATATTTGTACTTACCATATGCTTTTTATTAAGACCTTTAGAACTATTAGAACTAAGGGCAAGGCCCCCACTAATGCCACAAGAGTCATGTGCGCTACTCTGCGCATGTGCTGTGGTTCCTTTGATGTAACCCTATAGCAATGCATATGCTGCACACCAAAATAGGTGATCGCATGTGCTGCGAGAATGGTCAACATCGCAGAACAGGGTAGCAGAGATAGTGGGGCCATCCCCATCCTCTTCAATTGGTGTGCATTGAGCATTGCACTAACACAGCGCACACCAAAATAGCCCTACAGCTGGTTGTAAAAATATCTTTCTCTTAGCTTGAATTATGGAACTGGTGTGCCTTTTTTTTGGTTTAAATATTTATATTTCTCCTTTTAAATAGAATGGGGAATAGAACAAATAGTGAATAACCACGTGAGAACATGAGACTTGAGAGTTTTTTTAAAAGCAAAGTAAGAGCTGGGTTTATTTTACATTTTTATTTTAGCAAAATCCGCAACATGAAGCTCCCAAATACATTTTTTTTTAAAGGAGAAAAATTAGAATCCCTGCATTCATTTGTAATTATATTGGAGGTAGAAGATGCTACTGTATTTCTATCTTCCATTCTGCTTTTATTTGGAAGGATTCGGCTTTTAAAGTTCACCAGTCTGATCACGTTGAATCTTTTTGCCTGACTTGTTTCTTTTTACATGTATGTGAACCAAAGAAACTTTGACAGCTGTAATTATACCATGCCAGGTAATTTCATATAGATACAGTGCTGCATCCCCAAGTGGGGCTATATAAATAAACTATACATACATAAAATGAATGGAGAATTCAAAGGAGGTATACCCTCTCATACAATCAGGGGCGTAACTGCAGGGCCCCTGACCACCCCTCCCCTCCCCTGACTGAGGTGACGTACGCGTGATCAGCTGTTTAAAAGACAGGATGCTTCCTTCATATGGGCGATCAGCTGTTTAAAAACATCCGATCGTGGAGGTTGTGGCGGGCCCTCATAGCGTTCGGGCCTCCCCTCTCCGGTGGTGGTTGGGTGGTAATTATGTCAGATCAATGTGGTAAATAGGGGATCTCCACTCCCGATAAGCATCAAAGTAGGCATGAGTAAGGGAGCGGTTGGCTCGTGAAACGCTTAAGGCGCTTCCTTTTTTTTAATGTGATCTGTAATAAAGTTATACCTTTTAATCAGCCTGCTGACTTATCGGGAGTGGAAATCCCCCATTTACCACATTGATCCAGTGATTGGAACTGAGTGAAAGGTCTGGGGCATTTCGGCACCTGGACCACCCCAACTGAAGGGTGAGTTCAAAGACAACCCATGTATCAACATATTGTTTGACCGAAAATAGGAAGCGCAAGAGCTGGGGTATGACTACTAAGTGTGTGGGGGAGCAGCCTATCGAACTGGTTTTAAATGTAATTGTACTCATTTATTGTGTGTACTAATGGGAATACAGCACTAATACCAGCTAGCAGTCACATTTATGTTTGGTGGTAATTACGCCACTGCATACAGTTATATAATGAATGCAGGGATTTTATTTTGCTCATATAGTTCTCCTTTAAAACCTCAGCTAATTGAGACATTGTAGCAAAAGGCTACAAATAATATGCCAAGGGTGAAAATGGTTATTAGCAAAGCAATGTGAAATGTAGTTACAATTTAGAGGAAAATTCTGTGTGAAATGATTGGATATGTTGTTAATGGATCCTGATTCCTATAAATGCCTTTTCCCCTATAGTGCAAAATTGTCAGAATTACCCCAATTATAGAATATGGACCGGCTAACCCATAGCCATAAAGCTATTTTATTTAGTGGTTACCAGACATTTTTTGAGTGGCCACCAAATGCTATACGTAACATGTTTGTGAAGTTTCTCATTCATCCAGTTCATGGTATATCTGTTGTATTCAGTTAGATCAACTGGACATAAAGTTTAGTTCTTTAAAGGGCATGTCCACCCCCAAAACAATAATCCCCCCAGTAATGGCCCCATCATGTAGTGGAATAAAATCCTTACCTCACATCCCAGCTCCATATGGTTCTCCTGTAGTCCTCCCCCAAAGTCCCAAAAACTGCCCACCGGGAGGATAGCAGAGTCCATATAGGACTCTGCCTCCTGTCTCGCCTCCGGGAGAAGTTTGGCATGCGTACTGCAGCCCTTCTCCCCCTCCCTCCCCCTCCCTCTCCCTCCCTCTCAGGATTCCCTCCCCCTAGTGTAAAACCCTTTAGCTATATGATTCCCCCTGTCCCCCCAGCCCCAACCGCTCTATTTTTATTCTTAGAAAGTTCCCCAAACTTTACTTACCCTCCCTCTTTCCCCCGCCGCAATGAACTCCCGGCAGCCGCGTCGGTGATTGGCTGCTGCTCAGCCCGCCCCGTTGCTTGCATTTTCTTGCAAGCAGAGGGCCTGCAGCGTGGCAGAGGAAAGACGGGAGGTAAGTAAAGTTTGGGGAACTTTCTAAGAATAAAAGTAGAGCGGTTGGGGCTGGGGGGACAGGGGGAATCATATATCAAAAAATGTTTTTAAGGGTGGACATACCCTTTAAGATAACTAGATATCCCCTTATGTACTGTATCTTTCCCACTCTTGCATAATTAAAGCGTTAATGAATTAAGATTTATCTAAAATCTTAATGAGATGCTAAGGGGGTAAAAAGGATTTAAAGCCATGCTTCCTTATGTAATATCTGATAAAGTAGGTAACAATTTTCCAGGGCCTGCGCTGTTTTTATTAACAGCACCTGGTGCAATTCTGGGTTCCCACAATACACATTAAGTGATCCTTTAACAGTAACAATTTAATGAATAAAACCTAATATAGGGATTTACAAAAAACTTCCAGAATTCTGGAGGGCAGCAGTTCAGATACCTCTGTCCTAATGAAAAATACACATCTTAAAGCTATACATAAGAAATGCTTATCCTTTTTCAAAAATTGTTTTGATTTAATAAAGGTAAACCCTCTATTTCTGTACGTGACAAAATGATTGTTTGCATTCCAGGGAGGCCAATGAATCATGCAGGTGTCAGAAACAGGAAATATTTTAGTGCTTTATATTGCCTTAAAGGCTATGTCCACAGTAAAATTGAATTTTTAATATATCATTCCCCATAGGCTCCCAGCCCCAACCGCATTATTTATTTTTTTTATAAAGCCCCCCAAACTCTACTTACCTCCCCTCTTTCCTCCGACGCGCTCCCGGCCCTCTGTTTGCGAGGAAATGCAAGCAGAGGGGCGGGACCGGCAGCCGCGTCTGTGATTGGCTGAGCGGCAGCCAATCACGGACGTGGCTGCCGGCTGCTCACTTCCGCGTAGGAAAGCGGAGAGGTAAGTAAAAGTTTGGGGAGCTTTATAAAAATAAAAATTATGCGGTTGGGGCTGGGGGACATGGGGGAAGGAGATATTAAAGGGGATTAACGCTAGGGGGGGATAGCAGAATGGGAGGGAGAGGGAGGGGGAGGGAGGGGGAGAAGGGCTGCAGTACGCATGGCAGTGATCTCGGGAGGCCAGGTAGCAGGCAGTGTCTTATATGGACCTGCTAGCCTCCTGGTGGGCAGTTTTGGGACTTTGGGGGGGGACTACAGGAGAACCAGATGGAGCTGGGATGTGAGGTAAGGATTAAACTACACTACATGGTGGGGCCAGTAGTTGGGGGGATTATAGTTTTGGGGGTGGACATGCCCTTTAAATTTGATATCAGCCAGTGTTTGAGCCCATCACCAGGGTAAGTTTAAAGAGCCACAGCTACTATGTGTTCTAGAATTTAGCATAGTTTCGATATACCAAGATTCTTTAGAAAATTGAGTGAATTTAACTTTGATTGTGTCCTTGTTGGTGGCCTGCCCTTGGACCATTTGTGTAGAGGAAGCTCTACTTTTTTCCAAACCAAAATGACAATGTAACATCAAATGCCTGATCCTAAATAGAGGCACAAATGACTATATTGGCATAATGTGGGCTGAAAGGAGCAATAGCAGCTTTGATAATTTGCCCTACATATTATTTTTGTGAACATTGCAGCGTGTATAGTACAGGGGAGCGTGGCTGTAATTGAGACCTGTCAGAGGAAGCAACAGAGAAGCACAATCATGGGTAAGTTTAACGATTTCCCTGCCCTCTCCTGAAATTTACAACCGCGATTTATGATCGCCCATAGAATACCACTGCAGTACTTTACTACCGCATGGTATTCTATGGACGAACATTTGTAGATTAACGTACAATCGCGGGCATACATTTTCGGCCATGGTGGTACAGTAACTAAAACCTGTGGTATCGCAAACATGTGATACTGTGGGTTTATAAATATGGGCCATATTGGATATCCTTTGTTACAATGGATATCTACAGGTTACCTATCCGTGGTTTTAAAACAATGTCCTGCAGATTAAACATTTCAATCTCCACCCACCGTCTAATCTCCCATTATGAGAGACAGTTAAAGTTACAATGAGCAGGTACCATAACAGGATTATGGGTAGGGAGCAGGTGAATTTGCAGTAAAAGTTACAATGAGCAGGTACCATAACAGGATTATGGGTAGGGAGCAGGTGGATCTGCAGTGAAAGTTACAATGAGCAGGTACCATAACAGGATTATGGGTAGGGAGCAGGTGGATCTGTAATGAAAGTTACAATGAGCAGGTACCATATCAGGATTATGGGTAGGGAGCAGGTGGATCTGCAGTGAAAGTTACAATGAGCAGGTACCATAACAGGATTATGGGTAGGGAGCAGGTGGATTGAATGAAAGTTCAATGAGCAGGTACAATCAGGATTATGGGTAGGGAGCAGGTGGATCTGAGTGAAGTTACAATGAGCAGGTACCATAACAGGATTATGGGTAGGGAGCAGGTGGATCTGCAGTGAAGTTATAGAAGAGAGGTACATAACAGGATTATGGGTAGGGAGCAGGTGGATCTGCAGTGAAAGTTACAATGAGCAGGTACCATAACAGGATTATGGGTAGAGAGCAGGTGGATCTGCAGTGAAAGTTACAATGAGCAGGTACCATAACAGGATTATGGGTAGGGAGCAGGTGGATCTGCAGTGAAAGTTACAATGAGCAGGTACCATAACAGGATTAGGGGTAGGGAGCAGGTGGATCTGCAGTGAAAGTTACAATAGCAGGTACCATAACAGGATTATGGGTAGGGGCAGTGGATCTGCAGTGAAAGTTACAATGAGCAGTACCATAACAGGATTCTGGGTAGGGAGCAGGTGGATCTGCAGTGAAAGTTACAATGAGCAGGTACCATAACAGGATTATGGGTAGGGAGCAGGTGGATCTGCAGTGAAAGTTACAATGAGTAGGTACCAGAGCAGAGGATTATGAGTAGATAGTAGTTGGATCTGGGGATATCAGATTTATAATTCTAAATGTATATTACAATGTAAACCCCATTCCCTACATCCCAGGCCTGTATCTTTACTATTTATTCAGAATTGGTATAAGTTGTCCTTGTTCTATGATTTATAAAAGAATACATCTAGAATGAACTTTATACTGTTTATATTAATATCTATAGTATGGACAATATGGAAGGAAAGTCCATTGAAATACAGATGCAAGTAAACGTTTGTGAACCCTTTGGAATTATATGGATTTCTACACACATTGGTCATAAAATGTGATCTGATTTTCATTTAATTCGCAACAATAGCCAATCAAGGTCTGCTTAAACTAATACCACACAAATAATTAAATGTTTCCATGTTTTTATTGAACACACCATGTAAAGATTCACAGTGCAGGCCGAAAAAGTATGTGAACCCCTAGACTAATGACATCTCCAAGACACAATTGGAGTGAGGTGTCAGCCAATTGGAGTGCAAATAAATTATATGAGGTTGGAGGTGTTGGCTGCCCTGCACTATAAAACACACACCAGTTTTGGGTTTGCTTTTGCCAGGAAGCATTGCCTGATGTGAATGATTCCTCACACAAATGAGTTTTCAGTAGACCTACGATCAAGAATTGTTGACTTGCATAAAGCCGGAAAGGGTTATAAACGTATCTCTAAAAGCCTTGCTGTTCATCAGCCCACAGTAAGACAAACTGTCTATAAATGGAGAAAGTTCAGCACTGCTGCCACTCTCCCTAGGAGTGGCCATCCTGTAGATGACTGCAAGAGCCCAGCGGTGAATCCTACAGTGTCAGTTAAATACTTACAAACGTGTCTGGCATCTGCTAACATCCCTGTTAGCAAATCTATGATCTATGATACGTAAAACACTAAACAAAAATGGATTTCATGAGAGGATACCACAGAGGAAGCTGCTGCTGTCCAAAAAAATCATTGCTGCATGTTTAAAGGGCATGTCCACCCTTCCTTATAACTTTTAACATAATGTTTAGCTTCCTCCTCAGCCCCAACCGCTATATTTGTATAGACAGAAAGTGCTTCGATAGTAACTTACCTTCCCTCTTTCCTCCGCCACACTGCCAGGCCCTCTGCTTGCGTGAAAATGCAAGCAGGGGCCGGACCGGCAGCCACATCTGTGATTGGCTGAGAGGCAGCCAATAACGTATGCGGCTGCCGATAGTCCTGAACGGCGGAGGAAAGAGGGAGGGTAAGTTACTATCGGGGCACTTTCTCTCAATACAAATATAGTGGTTGGGGCTGGGAGAGGAAGCAGAACATTATGTTAAAAGTTTTTTGAGCTAGGCTGTGGGAGACCAAATCAGGAGGGAGAGGGTGTGAGAGGGAGGGGGAGATGGCTGCAGTGCACATGCCACACTTCTCCCGGTGGAGAGACAGGAGGCAGAGTCCTATATGGACTCTGCTATCCTCCTGGTGGCCACTTTTTTGGACTTTGGGGGGGGATTACAGGAGAACCATATGGAGCTGGGATGTATTACACTACAGAGTGGGGCCAGTAGTGGGGGAAATTCTAGTTTTGGGGGTGGACATAACCTTTAAAGTTTGCAAAAGAGCACCTGGATGTTCTACCACAGAACTGCCAAAATATTCTGTGGACAGATAAAACCAGTTGAATAAAAAAGTTGAGTTGTTTGAAGTAACACACAACACTATGTGTGGAGAACAAGAGGCACAGCACACCAACATCAAAACCTCATCCCAAGTGTGAAGTATGGTGGTGGGGGCATCATGGTTTGGGGCAGCTTTGGGCCTGGATGGATTGCTATCATCAAAGGTAAAATAAATTCCCAAGTTTATCTAGACATTTTGCAGGAGAATGTAAGGCCATTTGTCCACCAGCTGAAGCTCAGCAGAAGATGGGTGTTCCAACAGGACAATGACCCAAAGCATAGAAGTAAATCAACAACAGAATGGCTTAAACAGTAGAAAATTCCTGACCTCAACCTGATTGAGATGCTGTGGCATGACCTCAGAAAGCGATTTATACCAGACATCCCAAGAATATTGCTGAACTGTTCTGTAAAGAGGAATGGTCTAGAATTACTCTTGACCATTGTGCACGTCTGATCTGCAACTACAGTAAACAATTGGTTGAAGTTATTGCTGCAAAAGTAGGTTCAACCAGTTATTAATTCCAAGGGTTCACAACTGTATAAGCATCTGTCTCACACATTACTGGGCAGCAACAAGATCCCATTCACTGGTCCAGGATTTAACTCTTCCTTCCATAATAAATCTAGATCAAAATCCTCACCTTATATGGGTGTAGATATTTACACATTGTACACTCCCAGCATTCCCTGTCTGCACTCAATGCTACATTGCTTGAGAGAGAAGTTCACATACCTGTAGCTGAACCTTATTAAGTGGTAGATTGTTATTATTATAGCCTTCCACATCTCATAGATCATTATGGCAAGGATCCCATGTTATATGTTTCCATGCAGACACTTGTTCTGGTCAGCTCATTCCTACAGTAGGTGCAGGGTTTGTTTCTTTGTTTGCTGGCTCTAACCTAGTAAAATAGAGGTCAAGGAAGTTTAACCCCTGCCTTTCCAGTCACTCCAGCATTAACTGTTTTTTTTACCCACACAGGCACTACAAGAGTTATAGTTCAACATTGCTCTCTGTAATTCTATCCACAATGGCATCCAGTATGTATGTATAATTTTATTTATAAAACGCCACTTGGGTACGCAGCGCTGTACATTATAAAATACAGAGTATACAAACAAGGGGATAAGTGCAAGCAATTATACAGATACTGTAAATAAAAAAATTAAATACAATTTCATACATCGGTTAAGAACACCCACACACATATATACAATACATATATTTATATATATATATAAATTATGAATAAATTGATATAAGTGCAGCATGCCTTGGCACATTAGGAATGAGATCCCTGACCCGAAGAGCTTACAATCTAAGTGGGTGGGACAACATGCAGATACAAGTGGATCCTGTATAGGGCTGGGTACACATGGAGGGACTTTTTGTCTCGACCAAGCACTTGCTGTGAGCGAGCGTTTGGCTGGGAAAAATGTCCGTCGGTCGCGGCAAATTCGTCCGCGGCCGAATTTGCAAGCAATCAATCGTGCAATCAAACCGCACGATCGATCGGAATTTACCGACACCTCCGATCGTTCGTTCGGACGATTTGGCCGAATGAACAATCGATGTCGGTCGTGGCCTGCCGCCCCACACCAGCCAATATTTTCGGCCAATTGACCGAAAGTGCCGGGAATCGGTCGGTCGGCCGAAAATATTGGCTGGTGTGTACCCAGTCTAAGATTCGATAGTGTGATTTAGTGTAAGGTGATATGCACATTCAGGGTTATTCAATAAAAATTCTTATTGTCTAAAATGGTGCTAATTTAGCCCCAAACAATCAGATGTTAGCTTTCAAATAGTAAATAAGATCTGATTGGTTGGGGAAAAATTAGCACCATTTTAAATGATAAGAACTTTTATTGAATCTCCCTGATTGTCTTGGATTGATAACAATGTATTCTCAGTTCCAGTTATAACAGACAGATATCTCTTCATAGAACAAAAGTTTTTCTGGAATTCTTCTACCCAAACTGACCTGACCACAGAGCTACTGTACTTATGATATATTAATTGTCTGTTGGCTGGAGTCAAAGTGGCAAAGTTAATGTTTCAGCCTGACCAAATTTGCAACCTACTGAACACCACTATCTGATAGTTAATGATGATTAATTTAAAATTAGTTTAAAAATGACATTCAATCACCTGGTTGATCTGACCAATACAGTATATTTGACTGGGTGATTAATTAGACTGGGCATTGTTTCCATGCATATTATTTTAATTGAATTATGCAACTGAAAGCAAATTGATTTGGAAGAAGTTAGAGTCTAGCAAATGCGACTGGATACATTAATGAACCCTCTTGTTAAATGAAATATCTAAGCATGATGGATCAAGGAAGTTTGGTTAGGTCAAATTCCTCTAACCATGAAAAAGCCTCTTAGCGCTTTAGGTGCCAACAGTATAACTGCAATATTTACAAGACAGCAAAACACACAAAGTCTCATTAACTAAAAGCGTGCAAAGTCACAACATATAGCTTTCTTTTCAAGTTACTTAATAGTGCATGCAACCAAGAATTGTTTAGTTCTTTGTCCATAGATCACTGAAGGTAGGCATATTACTACCACATACATTGAAGCAGGAAGTAAGTATCAGGTTGTTTTTCCCTTACCCTGGACTGGATTATTACAGAATATTAAAGTTTAGTAATAAATGAAAGTAATTCTACATTGACCTGGACTACTATATTCTACATATTCATGACCTGGACTACAGTACACAGATACAGTATTTAAACATGCTAAAACAGTTGATAATGATGATGATCCTATTAAAACCTTTAAGCTGGTCAGATAAACTATCTGGTAGATCCAGATAGTTTAGATCTGGCCCTAGGCTTCAATGGGCAGACACACAGAACAGTAAAAACAAGGCAGAATTATTAATACATAATGCAGTGAGCACATTCATACTAGAGAGAAACTGTCTGGACAATCCAATTAAGGTGCTAGGGGAAAACCACTTCAATAACCACATACAGAAAATAGGATAGACCCTATATTAGCCTTATTGCACACACGTAATTGTGGCCTAAATGAAGACCTCCAACCTGACAGACCCCTCACAGGAAATATCAGACAATTTGTCTGTTCCTAGCCTTGGGGACCATGAGTACTACCAGCTGTCCTGCGTAGACTGTTTTATGTACTGTTTAAGAAACCCAGTTGCACTTTAAGTCCCAGGTCATACATGGACATACCATTGCCAGCAGCTATTCTTTGTCAAGATGGATAGCTGATGTTGATGTTGGTGAAAGGGTTGGATTTGGATTAGTATTACCATCCTGACTATACTGCCATTCCCCGTTAGTGTCTACTTGATCTATCCTTTACCTTTTAATCCTGATCAGGAATTTTTAATGTTTACGATACG
The DNA here is from genome assembly GCA_019447015.1 of Hymenochirus boettgeri. Taxonomy (NCBI): domain Eukaryota; kingdom Metazoa; phylum Chordata; class Amphibia; order Anura; family Pipidae; genus Hymenochirus; species Hymenochirus boettgeri. The sequence continues at coordinate 68,530,577 of CM033471.1, forward strand.
GTATCTATTGGGGACACCCAATTTTTATTATGGTCCTGTGATGTATTAATAACGGATGTGTGTATTTTGTATATACCTATGTTTCTTGATATATTTTTTACTCTTTAGATTGTGAGGGGTCTGTCAAGTTGTAGGTCTTCATTTTGGCCACAAGGATGTGTGTGCAATAAACAATACTATAGAATTATTGATAAGAATATATGGGTATGATTAAGAAAAGCCACCCATGCTGCCACTATAATGATTTAAAATCACATTTGTGTCTCAGTTAATCCTTTTTTGTCTTAAAGGAATAGTTCACTCAAAGTGAACTATTCCTTTAATGTATTGATTAAAGACCGAGAGGTTAAGGAGCTATGCCTTACCTCCTGTTCTTCAATTAATTGAGCAGAAGCGATGGATGAAGAAAGAAGGTATTTACCTTACACGCGATCCTCCACTTCAGCAGTAAAATTTCCCTGTTCAGAGTAACTATAGCGTGCATTTTCGTGCATATGAGCTATAGTGAATCTAAACCAAGAAACCAAGAAACGGTTGGGACCTGTCATTGCTGCAGCGATGGATCGCATGTAAGGTAAATATCTTCTTTCTTCCATCGCTCCTGCTCAATTGATTGAAGGAAAAGAGGTAAGGCATAGCTCCTTAACTTTCCTGTCTTCAATCAATACATTAAAGAAATAGTTCACTTTTGGAGTGAACAATTCCTTTAAGGGCTGCATGATTATTTGATACCTCGCCACTATTCACTTTATGTAAGCCCTCACCTATATTATATCGTATCATTTTATATTCTTGTGTGTGGCTTTTTTTTTTTAGCAGGAGCAGCCTTATATTAAAATGTATGATTTATATATTACGGTTGTTAATTTGTGGCCATAGTATACCACAGTGGTCTTTAGATTATGGCGTTTTCCTTAATATAGTGACCACGGGCATACAATAATAACGTGGCCGTAATTATTGGTAGTTACAACTGTGTCATTAGCACCCAGTCAGTTAGGTGTATAAGGGCATTTTTATAAACCCACTGTGTCAAAAAAGTCTGATAAAACTGGTTTATAAATATGCCCCCAATATATCCAGACCCCCTGGGTGGTCACTAGCAGTAATTAAGCTGTCAAATTTCAGCTCATAGCATTCCACTGTGCATGCATAACTATATCTCCCTAATGTTAGAGATGGGACAGATATTCAGGCTTGGGATGCAGAAGCTGAGCATTAAGTTGTCAGTTATAGTTTCTTGTGTTAGCAACCAAACAGTGAGGAGTATGCTTTCCTGACTCCCTGGGAAAGAGTTTTTTAAATTTAAAAAAATTGCTTATGGATGGCACTAGTGATCTCATTAGTGATAGAGCAATATGTTGAAAAGGCCAAATGGAAATGCTGTGACCTATTTGAATATATATATATATCTGTGTATACATTAAAAATTATTTTTTAAAAGTAATTTTTCGGAGTTACGTAAAAAGGCTGCAGCATTTCTGGTCTGTACAGGAGGTAATATGTACAAATGACTACATTTATGGCTTTGAGACATATCACATTGATACTTTATTGCAAATGTTTTGCACAGAAAACATGAGCAAGTATAATGTATGATGTTTCCCTTAGAAAGTTTATTACAGTACAGGAGAGAAAATAATGGTTGACCTGATTGACAGAAATATAATATGAGCTTCTGGGCAGCCCAAAATATCAAGCAGTGTGTACCCCAGGGGCATGTTTGGGGGGGGGAATTACTGGTGCCTTTAATCCCTCCATTTTGTTTTATTGTCTGCTTTTCTACATCTCCTGGCGCCCATAGATTGTTACACAGATTGTTACACAGGTTGTTCCAAAGATTGCTACATTGTTAATTGAGCTGTGAGTAACAAGCAGTATTTTTTATTCTTCAAAAATGTATCAAGTCAAGTCTTCCCTGTGTTTAACAGCAGCCTGGAGAACTGTATCAGCATTAAAGGGTAGGTCCATCCTCCAAATTACATTTTTATATGTTGTAGGAAATTGCTATAAACCTCGCAAGGTTTACAGCACTTACAGATCTCCCCAAATGTAATTACCAGCCTTCGTTCCTTCACTGCCTTTTGCGTAACTTCTGTGCCTTTTTCGTGCATGGAAGTCAAGCAGGAGGAGCTCGACCGGCATCCGCTCCTGTGATTGGCTAAGGTGCAATGCTGTTTGGTTTGAACCACATGTTGTTGCTGGATTGCCTGGGTCTATTTTCAGACCTACAGGTTAATTCCACTTGGAATACCCCCTGGATTCTAGTTGGCAGGTGACATGACTCCTACTGTCTAAAGTGACATACATTATCCTTTCCTATTCCAACAGTGTAAAAGCTATGGATGTTAGGGGAGGGCAGATGGATCACTTGCATGTTTGAGCCCTTAGGTAGGAATCGCTAAAGCATGACTGTGGGCTTTTAATGTCTGTAAGTCATAAAAGGTTTTATTCCAGGGTGTATGGAAATGGTCCATTCAGTAACCAATGGACATAAAGAGAGAAAGCTGTAGTTTTAAAACATGTGAAAGGTCACAAGTTTAACACCCCTGCTCTATACCTTTAGGCTATATTGCATCTGGATGCATGCATTAGCTGCAGGACATTAATTAGAAACTTACTGCAAACAGGAGGATGTTAAAAATGGTGCTAATTTTGCCCCATCCAATCAAATGTTAGCTTTTATATGGAAGTTTACATCTGATTGGTTGGGGCAAAATTGGTACCATTTTCAACGACAAGAGCTTTAATTACATCGCCCTGAATATATACACAGGAGTGATGGTTCCATATATTCCAAATATGGTTATCTCCTGCACTCCTATATATATTTTTGGTTGGTTTCTGCTGGGTGCTGCTGTAGTACCATGGTCTCTGGTATATAGATGCAATATGTGACAAGGTCCATAGCGCACACCAGTTTTTAAAACACAAGAGTTTTTATTTTAACTCATGATGTTTTGGTGTCCATCTTGTCTAGTAGGAACTTCTACCATCTGTGAAAGAAAATGCTAATAAAGAAGATTTAAGAACTTTGAGGCGCTGGCAGTTCCCTTACTCCAATCTATGTCAAGGTAATTGAAATCCCCCATAACCAGAACATGCCCCATACCAGCAGCCTTCGCCAACTGCATATGGAGATTCATTTCCACATCTTCACTAGCATTTTGCGGCTTATAACATACCCCAACAATTTATGCACCTTATTGCTTCCTGTACATAGCTCCACCCATATTGTTTCTGCCTTATTGTCTATACCCCATCTCCTTTCTTATTAAAATATTAACATTGTCAAGTCTAAATAAGGAGTATCCTTCAATATTTACTGTCCAGTCGTGTGGATCATTTAGCCATGTTTTTGCTATACCAATCACATCATACCTTTCCTTTAAAGCTATTAGTTCTAGTTCTCCAGTTTTTCCAGACAGACTTCTTGCATTTGTAAACATACATTTTAGATTATCATTCAATTTACTTTCAAACTTGGACGCACATGCCTCCTTATCCTCTATGCTCCCCCCTCCCCCATTTCCACCCTACATTATCTTATTAGCCCCCTGATCCCTATTCCCTCTGTCTACCTAGTTCAAAATCTCCTCCAACCCTTTAGCCATCTTCTCCCCCAAAACAGCTGCGCCATCATTATGGAGGTGCAATCCATCTCTACTAAAGAGCCTGTAGCCAACAGAGAAATCAGCCCAGATCTCCAAAAACCCAAACCCCATCTCCTTACACCACCCTCTTAGCCACGCATTTATAATCCTAAAATCCCGTTGCCTCTAGCGTAGCACGTGGCTGAGGTAGTATTTCTGAAAACACTACCGTTGAGCTTCTTACTTTTAACTTGGCCCCTAACTCTCGGAAATCATTCATCTCGGACCTCACTTCCACCTCTAACTTTGTCATTGGCACCAACGTAAACCAAAACCGTTGAGTCACTCCCAGCTCCACCCAATAATCTGTCTACACGATCCACCACATGTCAAACCCTAGCACCAGACAGGCAACACACTGTTCGGCATGTAGGGTCTTGGTGGCAGATTACCCTATCTACCCTTCTAATAATTGAGTCCCCTACAACTACCACCTGCCTATCCTTCCTAGCCCCCAATTCTCCCTCCCTTGTATTAGAGATGGCCATCCCCTGGGTGCTCAAGGGAATGGCCCACTCCATACATGCTACTTTTAAGCCATCATTCTCCACATCTTCACCTAATACGGCAAATGTGTTGGGATCGACCAGCTGGAAAGAAGGAACCCTACCCTTCCCCCCTACTTCCCCTGGTGCAACGCACTCACATCTGACCCATACATAGGTCCCTTGGTGCGGCTGCTCCAAGATCTCATACATGTGGCAGAATGCACATTGCATGGCCTCAACAAAACTGTCCATACTGTCTCCATATGCAAGGAGAACTTTTATGTGAGTGAGTCGGTAATGGAAATTTTCTGTCGTGCCCGATAGGTCCGGATACTGACTATATTCAGAAAATTCTGTCTGCCATCACTGTCACACATGTGGATTTCTCAGTAAAACAGAATGTTAGGCTGGGTACACACAAATACATTTTTTGTCCTGACCAAGTGTTCGCAAGTGGTCGGCTGAGACGGATCACTGTTGGTCGCTGGCAAAATCACCTCAGATTTTTCGGTCGCTATCGTAAATATATAATTACGATCGGCCCATCCTATTATTTTCTCTGTAACAATTAAATCCTCCTACCAGGAAGCAGGGAGAGGGGCCCCATCATAGATTTGCTGGAGGCCTAGTTATTCCTAGTTACGCCACTGCACAGCCATATTGTAGTAAACAAGGTTAGGGGATTCAATGCAATTAATGACTCCAGGAAACTGTAACGCTCTATACACAACAGTACCGTAGTTATGAAAATATAGCAAACTGGGGAAAACAATTAATATTCCTTAGAAAGTGTTTTGCATTTAAATGAATAAAGGAACATCCTATTGGCTAAAGTCCCCAAACATGCATTCATTCCATCTCAGAATTAAGTTACAGTACATTACAAAGTACAGAGAACAGCTAAAATAAAGTGCAGCATTAATTTAATGGGGTGAAATTACGCTGCTTTATAAAAAAAAAAAACAACACAGCATAAATGACTTTAAAGGGTGAATTTGACTTTTTTTTTATAAATTTGACCCTATCCTGTGTATGGTCATCTTTACACTTCAAGCCTAATTCTAAGGCATTACCTATTATCCTGTGACCAGAAGAGTGAAATGGTTTTTGGCTCACACTCAGATAATCAATCATTATCTGGAATGTATTCAGCATTTTTTCTGTCATTAGCACAGGCACATTCTTCCTGGTTTAGAGGCCAGCATTTATAGAAAAGAGGAAGCTTAAAGGGCAAGTCCAGCCCCAAAATGAAAACTTACATGCAGGTAAATCACCCCCCAAAACCCTAAACGGCAATAGTTTGAAATCTGAAATATATAAGTCTAACCAGAAATCCTGAACAATATCCTGTTGCACTGTTTCTGCTTCCTGGTTCTTCCAGTTAGTAACTGCCAGTTAGGGATTTGACAGTTGACATCACAGCCAATGACTGAATGTTAATCCCCTGTCTGCCTCTTCTGAACATGCCCAGGCTCAGTACAGGTTTCTAAATTGCTCAGTTTCCAGAAGCATCCAGAAGCATAGCAGGCATACACAGTAATGAATTCATAGGACAAACTATGACATATCAACATATTTTAAAGAGGCCATTCTTTACATAGTTACATAGTAATTAAAGTTGAATAATGACATACGTCCATCAAGTCCAACCTATTCACTTTTTTTTTTTTTTTTTAACCCTACCTAACAGTTGATCCAGAGGAAGGCAAAAAAACCCAGCTAAAAAAGGGTGGAAAATTCCTTCCTGACTCCAAACGGCAATCGGAAAGTATCCCTGGATCAACCGCCGCTTCTGCAATGTAAACAGCCCTAACTTGTCTAATCTGCCTGCATATTCAAGCCCCTCCATTCCCCTTATTAATTTAGTTGCCCTTCTCTGAACTGCCTCAATTTCCAAGATGTCCCTTTTGTATATGGGATTCCAAAACTGCACCGCATATTCCAAATGAGGCCTTACCAGTGCCTTGTAAAGAGGGAGAATAATATTTTTCTCTCTTGAATCTATTCCCCTTTTTATACAAGACAATATCTTGCTAGCTCTAGCTGTTGCTACCTGGCATTGTTTGCTACAGCTAAGTCTGTTATCTACCAGAACCCCCAAATCTTTTTCCATTACAGATGAACTTAACACAGAGTTATTTATGGTTTAGGTGGCACAGGGATTATTAAATCCCAAATGCATCACCTTACATTTATCTACATTGAATCTCATCTGCCATTCTGCTGCCCATTTTGATAATGTATCTAGGTCTGCTTGCAGCACTTGCACATCATTGGAAGTTTCCAAAGCTCTGCATAATTTCTAAAAGATGTTATTATGAGGGTGGAGTTGTCCTTTAAAATGAGTTTATGTTAAGTTGCTTTACAACTGCTCATTTAGCCAGAGCTGCAATCTCTCGGGACACCTCTATTTAATATATTGGCAGTGGCTCTGATGTGCTGGTGTTAGAAAAAGCAAAACACCCACTATATTAAATAACATGCACAAGCTGTGTGGGTGTCTTTGCACAGCCTGCGCTATTGTTGCAACTCCTGTCTTAGGCTGAGGCCACACTGCAACGCACAGGAATTGTGCGTTATCTCACGCAATTGTGTGCGCGATTCTTGTACGTTTTGCACATGCGTTTTTCGTTATGGAAACGCGCGTGTTAACGTACCAAAAATGGTAAACGCATACGTTACCAAAACGTGAACAGACGTGTATTCGCATGCGCATCGAAAATCGCAAGAATTTTCGCGTTCCCGCGATTTCAAGTTTAGCGAAAATCACGAGCGTGAAATGCGTACGCAAACACGCGAAAAACGCGCTAGTGTAGCCTCACCCTTATAGTCAGACAACTGTAAATAGGTTAGTGTGACTTTAAGGCTACAATTTGAGCGTTGCGGCTCTCGTAAAATGAGGCCAAATGTGTTTTACCCCTTATAGAATATAACTAGTAGCATTACTAGCAAAAGATGTTATCCATCTTAACACAAATTGTTTATTAGTCATACAGAAAAAAATATTGTTAACTTCCTTGTTTCAATCACATTCCTTATTTTTAAAAAAACAACCTATAGTAGAGATGGCTGAAGTTTGGTTTCACAGTGAAAAGGCAGATTTTTCCACTAGCAAAATAGCTTTATTTACATTGCATGGCACCCATAAACAGTGCTTCCAAAAACCTATTTGTTTAAAGGGACAGTTCAGTGGAAATTATTAATATTTGTTAAATTGTTAGTTTGTGTAATGCCTTCTTAGTTATTCTACATATTCCATTTTGAAAAATCAGTTGATTTCATACCCTTTGCTGTTCCCTGCTGTTGACATTAGTGAGCTGACATTTCAGGTTCTAATGGTCCTTCTTCTTCCCAGGATGCACACTACCTTGGAATGTTCCTAACAGTGATTTCTACTGATTGGCTGTTGGATGGGTCTGACATGCTCAGATCTCTACTGAGCAACTGAATCAACCCAGGCGCTGGGTCAAGGGCAAGACCATAATGGTCTCTACTAGGGGTCCTGCAAACAGGAAGTCAGTATTACGGTTGCGTTTATTTATACACAGACAAAATGCTGGATTGGTAGATTAAGGTCATTGGGATGAAAAAATACTGCTCTATTTTCTGAAAACTACATGCACTGAACTTCCCCTTTAATGAAGGGCTAATTATACTTAAATATATAGATCCTCACCCCTGGGTTTTGTCCAGGCCTAAAGTATAAGGAAAAATGTTTTTGCTTGTGTCTTTTTGAAATAGGAAATTGCATGCAATTGTGCATAAAAACAGCGAGCGCATGCAATTGCATATCACAAGCGGATTCACAGTTGCAGCGCACCCGAAATTGCTGCGCAAATTCAGTGCATTACCCTATTTCCAAAGTTAGAAAAAAATTGCATGCGCAATCGCATGTCCAAACGCAGGGAAATCTCGCTAGAGTGGCCTAGCACAGGTCTGAAAATTTTTAAGGGGAAAAATTGTACATGCAAGAATATGCACATATTTAAAGAAAATTCCCCATGCTAATGAGATGCATAAGACCCATGCCTTGCAATACACCAAAATGTGTACGGCCTTCTCTTTGATAGACCAGTCAGAGATATCAGGCAGTTTATTGAGCTGATTTTTTTATATTTTATTTTTTTAACCAAACTCAATAGGTACTTCCTGACAACATCTGAATGTACATGCAGCTTAAGAATCTTGGTTTTGAGGTGGGGAAAGGTTGCACTGTCTGTTTACCATGTTGGTCCACCCCTTAGAGACTGATGGAACAATTATATGTACTGTTGATGTACTGTTGATAATAGTAATTCATTAAGAAATCCTTTATTTGACTACAGGTTTTTTATACTTACTACTGCTGAGTTGGTTACACATGTCAGCACTTTTGACTATTTCCTGTTATATTAAAGGGGATGTTCAGTGCAAATACATATGCTTTTAAGAAAAAATACAGTATTTTCCCACCCCAATGACCTTAACCTGCTCATTCAGCATTGTGCATATATATAAAGGATACAGAAATGTTGACTTCCTGTTTGCAGGAACCCTAATAGTTAGTATTTATAGTTCGGCACTTTATATAGTCAAATCAGATAATTTACCCTTTGGATATATACAGTATAGGTAGTGCCTGAGGACGTGCCTAATTCCCCTTAATAAATTTAATACATTTTCTATCCAGAAATTTCCCTGGTGTAAATATCAATCCCCCAGTCTTTTTATATCAACACCAAGACATAAAAACATATATAACGGACAGTCACATGACACCGAACCGGTATTTAATAAATAGGCCAGAATAACAATAAGGGGGCAAAAGAGGAATTAGGTTCTTCTCCAGGCATTACCCATATGATATTGTATATATCAAAAGGGTATGTTATCTGATTTTACCCTATAAAGATAGGTGGTGCCGAACTATATATATTAACACGGTATTTAGCCCACACCGATATATTTACTGTTATGGTTTTGACCCATTGCCTAGGTTTAATTAGTAGAGAACTGAGCATGTTTAACACATCCAACAGCCAATCAGTAGAAATTACTGTTAGGGACATTCCAAGCAGGTGCATCCTGGGAAAAAGTGGGACAGATACAACAGCTAAAATGGCAGCGACCAGCTGTTTTTAAACAGCTGATCAAGCATATGAAGAAAACATACGTGCGATCAGCTGTTTGAAAGACCGGACCCGAACTTCAGGTTCAGTTCTGGAAGCTCGGGTCCGGTTTTAAACGGCTGGTCGCTGCACCTTCGTGGAGGTAGGAGGGAGTCGCGGGGGGCCCGGGCCTCTTCAGGTACGCCCCTGCTCCCGATATTGTTTCTGTGAGGTGCATCAACCCAAAGAAAACTTATTCTGCCAGTCTTCCTCCTGGCTTCAGCACTAATTAATACAGGAATAGTCCAGGACTAACCTGGCAAATGAAAACTGTTGTTGCTGTAGCCCCTCAACGAAATTATATTGTGAGGTAGGAATAATCAATCTGACCCCCCTGCCCCAGGTACTTTCCATTTTTAAACAGTTAATTTTTTGGGTATTAATATCCTTTAAGACAAACAAATTTTGTTTTACATTTTTTTTTTATTATTGCTGATATGGTGGATATCAGCAACATTAAACAATTCTTAGGCTAGGTACACATGAGAAAATGATTTGGGATAAAACATCATTAGTCATGGCAAACATAACCACTTCTGGCATTGTGCAGTCCATAGAACACTGCAGGATTGTCCGTGATTTTTAGCCACGTCCAATTGTTTTTTCATCGGTTCTGCCCAGAAAAACAACTGGACATCGGATGGTTCATTTAGTTCTTCGGAAATATCAGTTGGTCGGCCTTAAATATCAGCTTGTGTGTACACAGCCCATTCTTTTTGCAATTGTATGTTGCTCCCAAAGATGAACCAGAACTGGAAGGATTGATTGAATATCACTGGATCGGTCGTCAGGTAAATTCTAATGTGGGCACCTTAAGAGTTATATTTAAACATGTCATTTAGGGCACTTAGAGTTACATGCTTGTTTTACCATAAGAGTGTAGTAGTAATTTAAAGTAACCTACAGAACAAACAAATATTAATTCAGGAATGCCAAAAGTGTACAGCTCCAGTTGCCATAACATCCCTGGCCTCATACATTTCCATCATAGCTAACCTGATAATGTAAGATATTACATATAGACCCTGGGGTTTCTTTAACACAGCATATTTTAACACACATCTGGACCATCCTCCTGTAAAGATGTAAACAAAAATGACACAACGAACCATCATACTAAAAAATCATTGACAAATTTCCCATAAGAATCAATATTATAATAATGACAATGAAACTATAACTTTTATTATTTTTTTAAAGAGGATACCGTTCTACCTGTTTGCCCAGTTCTTTAACACACCAACAAATCTATGGTGTAATAGGAATTTGGCTCTGCGTTAGCTGAAAAGCCATCTATCATTACAAATACATGCTAATTGTTGCCCCTGTTTGTTTAATAACATTCATATTCAAAAGAACTGTCATGTTTTTTACCCTGTGACCTTTTACAGGAAGATCTACACATGCGAAATATGTGTCATTAAAAGTCATTAACCCTTACATGTATTTTATTATTTGTATATATTATGTATATGTGTATTCTTTTCTTACATGGCACTGATTCCATTGTGCTTAACAATTAGTTTGGCCATTCATGTAAGACCTTGACAAGTAAGAACCCCATTGTAGATACAGCCTGAAAATATGTTAGTTGATAGGTGCTTTTGAAGGTTCTCATTTATCCAGGTCATGGTATATCTGTTAACGTTTAGTTCTTGAAGACGTTTCGCTAGTCATCTGACTGGCTTTCTCAATTCAGTTGTACCCCAATGTGGATATGAACCCATGGACTAGTACTGTAATGCATCAGTGCTAAACACCTAGCTGCCATATTGTATAAATATATACATGGTTGTAAATAGAAATAATCAGACCCAAGGGCCCCCAACTCTTCTCCTATTTCTACAGGGTTTAGCCTTGGTGGGGTGTATCTGTTGAAAGAAGAGTTAGAAGTTAAGGCTCCTCCTGGCCCCAGACCCCTCATGTAATAATTTATATACATAGAAATGTGTGTTTTAATGTGTGCCATTCAGTTGTATTATTCACAGGGAGGTGAGAACGCTTATTCTCACCTCCCTGTGAATAATATTACGCTTGGGGGACCTGGAACTTACCTTACCACCGCTCCACTTGCAGCCACTCCTTCACTGAAAGCTGCCCTGTCCCGACCACACGCCCTATCTTAGGCGCATTCGCGCCAATACAAAAGATAGGGCGCGCGATCGGGAGAGAACAGCTGTTCAGTGAAGAAGTGGCTGCGAGTGGAGTGGCGGTAAGGTAAGTTCCAGGTCCCCCAAGCGTAATATTATTCACAGGGAGGTGAGAATAAGTGTTCTCACCTCCCTGTGAATAATACAAACGAATGGCAAATAGTTATTTTTCTGGCTTTAGGGGAGTTTAGTGTCCCTTTAAAATAATTTCCAACACAGACAGCAATTTTTGCTCATACTGATATGAGAAGTAAAGTATCTATTAATTACTTCTAGAAAAAAAAACACTCAGTGATTCTGTAAAATACATTTGGCACTACCCAGAAAAGAAGGTCTTTTCAAGTGTAAGTATGGTTTTAAAGGAGAACTAAAAAGGAGAACTAAAGTCTCCAGACAACATGGTCCCAATAGACAGAGCACATTCACAAACATACAGCAATCTGTGTCTCACCTCTCCCTTTGATGTGGCCATTGGGTGATTTATGAAAATAACCTGTGAGTACTAGGAGTCCGCTCCCACAATCCACCTTAGCTGGGTAAACCCCCAACTAAGTGTCTGCGTACAGGCACATGCTGTGTAGTGCTCAACAGATCAAAACAAGGAAGTTGCAGCCTTGCTTCCTAGAAGCTGACAGCCAGTCACATTACAGCATAGAAATCTTCCCTCTCCCTGACACAGAACAGAGATTTCAGTTTTTTGATTTCAAACACATTCAATGCTCCTGTCCTAACAATGATATAATCCTTTACTTTTTATACAAAAAGAAAAGTAATCTTTGCAGTGTATTTCATAGATAGCATGGAAGTAAGAAACGTAATGCTGACATTTTAGCAAAAAAAAAGTAAAAAAAATAAAAGTCTGGGGAATAGAACCTGCAACTTGTACACTTACTCTATCTTGCTAAAAGCAGAGCTCTTACCTCTAAGCTAACAGATATACTATATAGAGATCTGGTACATGTAGAATCTTTTACTAGGAAAATAATGGAAACAAAAAAATAAAGGTAAATCTGGAGTTTCAAACTTGTGACCTTCTGAACTGTGTGTTTCTGAAACTGGCATCTTAACAGGTGAGCCACCACTGAATAAGCTGAATACTCATGTACATTTAGAAGTGTTATCTTTTGCTTGGAACATAATAGAAACAAACCAAGTCTGAGGTATTGAACTTGTGACCTTCTGAACTGTGTACTTTTAAACCTGGTGCACCACCACTGAATAAGCAGAGTATGCATGTACATTTGGAAGCTTTCTCTTTTGCTAGACTCACACTGACTGGTAAATAAATTGCTGGGTAACAAGCAGCTTTCAAAGTCTTATCAGGGACTTCCATATTCGTGTGGAGACATCTGTATACAAAACACTGCATAGAGGCATAGAGACAGTGAATACTGGGGTCTCTTTGATGACTTCATGGGCTCTTGGTTGTACTGGCAACAACATGGAAGCCTTCTTAATTACAGAATCTATTGTATGTACTAAATGCAACTTACTAGAGAAGAATCTTACAATGTATAGGTGTTCTGGGGAGAAAAACTTTCACATTAGCTTTTTAAAAAATTAAGTTTAATTCTCCTTTAAGCACCAAACTCATTTAGATCAAATGGTACCTAGGCATTCTTGTATTAGTGCTGGACAGGAAAATTAGGGCCCACCAGGAAATATAACGTAAAACCAGTGTCCCTTCTAGGAAGCATTAAGGGGGTTACTACTTGCAATAGGAAAATGTTGATGAAATGTAACTTACAACATTATCAAAAAGCCACACTGTTTAGACAATTATGAAAAATAATCTTTATTTTCTCTGTAAAAACAGTTTTTGTATATATTTATATATACGGTAATTGTAAATATCTACTTTTTATCACTATCTAGTTGAGACTGTTGGTTTGAAGAGTTTATAGCACAATACTTCAAACAACCATTCATTCACCTGCTGCACTTTGTCCACATTAGGTTCCTTTGCTCTTTGTCTGTAAAGCAGGTGTCACTGAATCATTGTGCAATAGTGTAAAAACTGCAAACATTGGCAGAAAGAGATAATGAAGACACATCGTTTTAACTATTTACTAATATATACAAAACAGAGTTGTCACAGACAATTTTGTCTAGCATTTGAATAAGTAAGCTGTCAGACTCAGGAATGGATGGAAATGAATTCATAGGCCAATAGAGTGCTTCTCCTGGCAAGTGATCACATAAAAATAGAAAAACTGTGCCATTTACGAGATTGATTTAAGGTCATCTATTAAAGGCCATGTCCACCCCCCAAAATATAATTTCAGATTAACCTCATTTCTCCCAAAACTTAGACCTTGCTAGGGTAAAAATAATCTCCCTGACACTCCTAAGTATACTTATCAGTACCCAATCCCTCGCCTCTCATTTTCTATAAAGCTCCTTATACAGCTTCACAAATTACAAACCCAAAAGGCTATCCTAACCACTTTAATCTACAAATTTTTAATGTTTTTTTAAGATACTGTATAGTAGCTTAATAGAAATTCCCATCCCAGCAATAGGTGGCACTTGACAGATCGCTATATTTTTCCTACAGAAAAGCATCATGTTGTTGAAACAGTAACTTAAAGCACTGCCCAAAAACGCACTGTAACCTAGGCCATAAACCACTCCTACCTCTTGCCCACACAAGAACTTTAAAGGCATTGGCAATTGTTTATTGATATATATGCATATGCAATATTGATACAGTTAGAAAAACTCCACCCTCATCATAACATCTTTTAGAAAGAATGGCCTCTTTAAAATGTGTTGATATATCATACTTTGTCCTATGAATTCATTACTGTATGCCTGCTATGCTTCTGGATGCCTCATGGAAACTGAGCAATTTAGAAATCTGTACTGAGCCTGGGCATGCTCAGAAGAGGAAGACAGGGGATTATCATTCAGTCATTGGTTGTGATGTCAACTGTTAAATTCATAACTGACAGTTACTAACTGAAAGAACCAGGAAGCAGAAACAGGGGCAAAAGGACGTTGTGCAGGATTTCAGGTTAGACTTATATATTTCACATTTCAAACTATTACAGTTTAGGGTTTTGGGGGGTGATTTACCTGTATGTAAGTTTTCATTTTGGGGCTGGACTTGCCTTTAGTTTGAAGATCTGGAAAGAAAATATTTTTTTAACAGAAATCAGATGATAGCTGAAATTAACTCCTGAAGAGATTATGTAGAAGGGGTTACTCCCACGCTCTGGTGTGATAAGGAATGTTTAGTCGAGTGGGGGTGGCTGCACTGCAAGTTGTCTGCTGAAATTGTGTATAAAATCTTCAAATGTTTCTTGCACTTGGAGGTATGGGTAGGGGAAGGGTTAAAAGCAAAAAATAAAAATGAAATAGGTTAAGATCAAGATCACTGTAAAAAAACAGTTTAAAATGACACTTCCATATATTAAAATTCTTAAAACACTCACTAATGCCTATCCACCTTATAACACCTTAATAGCAACCTTATTCCTGCGTGCAGAGAGAGAGCAGGGATCTATAAAGACCAAGTAAACATCAGAACAGCATGGAATACATTAGCCCCAGCGGTGGATAAGCATAATTGAGTGTTTTAAGATTTTTAATATATAGAAGTGTAATTTTATTATAATTACAGTTAATGATCTGAAATTTTCACATATCTTACCGGATAGTCAATCAATCCACCACGTGTTTATTCTGTGTGTTTTCAAAAACATTTTAATTTATTTTAAAAACCATCCTAATGCAGTTTGCACCGCTTCTTTGTGTTTAGTGAACTACGAGGGAATCCTATTCATATACTGTAGCAAAATGTTTCTCCATACTTGTTCTTTCCTTCCGTTCTTTTGGAAACTTAAATGATGTGCAATTGCACCTAGATACAAAAGGGACATCTTGGAAATGGAAGCAGTTCAGAGAAGGGCAACTAAAATAATTAAGGGAATGGAGGGGCTTGACTATGCAGGCAGATTAGACAAGTTAGGGCTCTTTACATTGGAGAAGCAATGTTTGTGTGGGGCTATGATACATATGATACAAATATATATCAATGGGCCATACAATAAACACTAATAGTTCCTATCAGTTCCTATCAGAGGACACATTGTCATCCTTTTAAGTAAACAAGTTTCATCTTCAGCTAAGGAATCCGTGGAAGCGTTACAGCGTTATCTGCGAATTTCAGGACATTTTTTCCCATAGGCTATAATGGTAACAATCCTCAAATGTGGATTTCAAAACAGTTTGTTTCATGGTCATAAATACAAACGGTGATACCTCCAACCCCCCACACAGACACAGGTACAAACACCTACTGACCTACCTTTCCATTCCCATGGAAGCCATACTTAAAGGGTAACTATAGTCAAAAACTAATTTTGATCAATCATCAATGAACGTTAGTTGTATATTCATACATGCAAAAAAAATACCCCCAACCTCACATAGGTACACACACCTACTGACCTACTCTTCCATTCCTGTGGCAAGGAAACCCAAACAGGAAGTAAAGAATGCAAAGGAAACCCAAACAGGAAATAAACAATGCAAATAAAACCCAAAAGGAAGTAAACAATGCAAAGAAAACCCAAAAGGAAGTAAACAATGCAAAGGAAACCCAAACAGGAAGTAAACAATGCAAAGAAAACCCAAACAGGAAGTAAACAATGCAAAGAAAACCCAAACAGGAAGTAAACAATCCAAAGGAAACCCAAACAGGAAGCAAACTATGCAAAGGAAACCCAAACAGTATGTAAACGATGCAAAGAAAAGCCAAACAGGAAGTAAACAATGCAAAGGAAACCCAAACAGAAAGTAAACAATGCAAAGAAAACCCAAAGAAATAAAGAATGCAAAGGATAACTCAAACAGGAACTAAAGAATGCTTTGCTTTTCAATATTACAACTTTACAACTACATCCTCCCCTCTATAATTCATAATTGGTATGATTATCATGATTATCATCCATTCACTGCTTTGCCTTCCATCCCCTGGACACAGTGCTTCTATGCTGTTTGTGGCTAAGTGCACTTGGGATCCTCTGTGGGAATATAACAAGTAGCAAACTCTTTTCTGTGCCTGTAAATCCAACCTTGTGGCAGTGCGTCCACACAGGTTGCTTTGATTGGTGGATAATTCATAATTGGTAGATTATCATCCATTGACTGCTTTGCCTTACCCTCTGCTTCAATATTACAAGTTTACAACTACATCCTCCCCTCTGTATAATTCATAATTGGTACGATTATCATCCATTGACTGCTTTGCCTTACCCTCTGCTTCAATTTTACAACTTTACAACTACATCCTCCCCTCTGTATAATTAATTTGGCTTGAAGAGCCAAATTACTGTTCTTTCTGTCTCTTCTTCTTCCATTTTATTCTTCCGCTTTTTGGACTGTATCTTTTCCCACAGTTTTTGAGCTAGAGACGTGCACAGACGTGCGGGGCATATTGGAGAAATGTGCTATCTTCTAGCTAAGGAATCCGCGGAAGCGTTACGGCGTTATCTGCGAATTTCGGGACATTTTTTCCCATAGACTATAATGGTAACAATCCTCAAATGTGGATCAATAATAAAAAAAGTTTGTTTTTTAACTTCCAACCTGATCCGGGTACACATGTCTACTCACCTACCTTCCATTTTTATGGCAGCCATATTTAAAGGGTAACTATAGTAAAAAAAAAACTATTTTGACTAATCATCAACAAAGTTTTTTTTTTTAACCCCCAACCTTACCCAGGTACACACTACTGACCTACCCTTCCATTACTGTGGCAGCCACACTTAAAGGGTAACTAAAGTCAAAAAAACGAATTTTGATCAATAATCAAAAAAGGTTGTTTTTATAACTTCCAACCAGATCCAGGTACACACGCCTATTGACCTGCCCGTCCATTTTCATGGCAGCCATATTTAAAGGGTACCTTAAGTAAAAAAAAAAAAACACACCTACTGATCTACCCTTCCATTACTGTGGCAGCCATACTTGAAGGGTAACTAAAGCAAAAAAAAAATAATTTTGACCAAACATCAAAAAAGTTTGTTTTTTTAACCCCCACGGGGCACAGGTACATACACCAACTGAGGTACCCATTCATTCATGTGGCAATGATATTTAAAGGGTATGTATAGTATAAAAAAACACATTTTGACCAATTAGCAAAAAAGTTAGTCTTTTATCCCCCAACCTGACACGAGTACACACACCAACTGACCTGCCTTTAATTCATGTGACAGCCATATTTAAAGGGTAAGTAAAAAACAATGTCCTCATCATTGGCATTATTGAGTTTTAAAATCTGCAGCACAAACACACACATTCCCTTCCAAAATGCGGCATTTCAAGCCAAATTCAAAGTTTATACTTAAACTTTCCCTTTCTAGTTTTGTTACTGTGCAATATGATTTTTATTGTTTTTTTTCAAGGAGAATGAAAATATAGAATAAAAGGCAGAGAGTGGGCAGCCTTGACGGGTGCTGTTGCCTATGTTGAAGGGCGCGGAAAGAGCTAAGGGAAGTTTGATTTGCATTTGCGGAGATCGGTATAATGATTGTATGGCTGTGAGGAACAGACCATGAAACCCTAAGTGAGATAGGGTTGCGAATAAGAAGTGCCAGTTTACTCTATCGAAAGCTTTTTCAGCGTCTAGTCTCAACACTACTGCTGATTGTTGGTTTCGATTGATTATATCTATGAGGTCTATTATTCTATGGGTGTTGTCCCTGGCTTGTCTACCCATTATGAAGCCAACTTGTTCCATATGTATTAATGATGGGAGGAGAGTGGCCAGTCTGTTTGCTAGGATCTTAGAGTAGATCTTAAGGTCCGAATTGAGTAGGGCAATTGGCCTGTAACTTGAGCAGTTTGTGGGGTCCTTACCTGATTTTGGTAAGACGATGAGATGGGATTGTGACATTGTTTGGGGTATTGGTACACCAGTCATGAAGCTGTTAAAAAGTTCTAGAATCTTCGGATTGAGGAGGTGTTGAAAGGTTTTATAATAGAAGTAGGTAAAGCCGTCTGGGCCTGGAGGTTTGCCACTTGGCATATTTATAATTGTTTGTTCCAGTTCTTCTGAGGTGATGGGTTTATTCAGGGATTTCAGTTGGTCGGATGGTAGTTTTGGTATATTGCAAGTGTTGAGATAAGCATTGACTTCTCTTAAATATTCTGATATATCTTTGGGTATAGCTATTTTGTTATAGAGATGTTTGTAGAAGGACTCAAATTCTTAGGTGGTTGAGGAGAGTGCCTTGTATATTTTTGATAGTGTGTATTGTAGTAGTTTGGGTTTAGAGCTTTAGCTGTTTTTCTAGCATGGTGTGCGCCTTATTAGTTTTTTTGTAGAAGTTTTGCTTGGACCATGACATAGATTTTTCTGCTTTGTTTAGTGCTAGTTGTTTCAGTTTAGCCCTTAGAGCTATCACTTTCTTGAGAATGTTGATTGTGGGTTTTTGGTATAAAGTTTTTTCTAGAGAGGTTAATTTTGCTTGGGTTTTTGTAGTTTGTAGTAGTTGGTCTCGTTTGAGTCGAGATCCCCATTGTATTAAGTGGCCTCTCATGACGGCTTTATGGGCCTCCCAGACCATAGTCTGGGAGTTTGTTGTGTTTTCATTTAGCTCGAAGTAGTCCTGTAATACTTTCCCCAAGGAAGTTGTTACTTCAGGGCATTTGAATAGGGACTCGTTTAGTCTCCAGGTTCCACAACTTGTGTTATTCCGGACGGTTTTCTTTGTTGGGGAAAAAATGATAGAGGGGTATGGTAATTGGGTGTGTGTGGTGGTGATGGGTAAGGAGTTAGGACTGGGTTGGGTGAACCTTGTGGGTTAAAGTTCTCGGTTGTAAGGGGTTTAAACGGTGGAGTCTTTGGGTTTGTTGCAAACAGTTAGTAAATAAGCGTTTTTATATACCTAGTTAGAGGAGTTCAGTTCAGGCTGTTGAAGCTTCAGGGTTATGGATGTTGTTGTTGCTTCGGTTTTTAGGGAGACGTTTTGGGAGCTTTTCCCAGTCTGGCCTGGGAGGTTTTCTGGGCGAATTCGGGTTGGGGTCTTCTGCTGGCGTAGGTAATCCTATTTTTGCTAGGATACGAGCTGCTTCGCTTGGTGTTCTGGCGGAGTGTTGTTGGTCTGGGTGCAGAATTATTAGATGAAACGGGAAGCCCCATTTTTATGGTATCCAGTGCCTTCTCAAGATGGTGGTAGCAGGTTTCATCTGGCGTCTTTTTGACAGGGTGACTGGGGATAAGTCGCTGAATAGTTGTAAGTTCGATCCTCTTAAGTGAATAGAGTTTGGTTTCTGGTGGCTTGCATCAGAGTGTCTTTGCTGGTGTAGTAATGTAGTTTCAGAATCACGTCCTTAGGGTAGGATGGGTTCAAGGGTCGGGGTCCCAGAGCGCGGTGGCCTCTGTCCCATTTCCACTCCTCTGGCGGGAATTGAGGAGCCAGATGTTTAAATAATTCCAACAGGTACTTGGGTAAGTTTGTGTCTGTTATGTTATCGGGTATGCCTCTGATTCTTATGTTTTGTCTCTAATGTGTGAGGTCAGCTTTGAGTTCTGCTATGCTGCTTTGGAACTCTTTTTTCAGAGTATTTGTAATCCCTTGTGAGAATAGGGGGAGTTGTTGCTCCAGGATTGCGGCGGTTAGTGGGTGTTCCTCACTCGTGCGGTTGCGTGCTGATGCGGGAGATGATGGCGCCAAGCTTTCGGTCTGCTCCTCCGTTTCTCCCGCTTTTTGGAAGAAGCGTTCTAGTTGCGGGGTTTTGGTTTCCCCTCTCTTGTTTTTACCCATGCCGGGGATAGTTTGGAAGGGTTTGCTGTGGTGTAGCCCTTAAATATCTGCGGCTGGTGTCTAATGTGTGCTATTGTAGAGGATTGGGTCCGGGAGCACAAGGATTATGCAGAGAAGGCATTTACCGTCCAGTGAGGGAACAGTTTATGAGTAATGATATAAGCAATTTTGCTAAAGGCAAGTATAACAAAAAAATAGCAACAGGGAATGTGACACGATTTTCTTATATTACACACCGCACCCACCTCTTCTCTTGGGGTTAAGGAGCTATGCCTTACCTCTTGCTCTTAAATCAATTCACCAGGAGCGATGGATAAAGAAAGAAACTTACCTTACACACGTGGATATTTCCGACCGCTTCCTGTTCAGAGTAACTAGCGTGCATTACCGTGCATATGTGCGAGCGGTCGAGACCTGTCATTGCTGCTGCGTTGGATAGCATGTAAGGTAATTTTCTTCTTTCTTTGTCCGTGGTGAAATGATTGAAGAATGGGAGGTAAGTCATAGCTCCTTAACCCCCCGGTCTTCAATCAATACATTAAAGAATACTTTACATTTTGAGTGAACTATTCCTTTAATAAAAGAATTAGAACTCTACTTACATGCCTTTGTTCCTGCGGCGCTCTCCATTGACGCCAGCTGCGTCTGTGATTGGCTGACTCTTAGCCAATCACAGACGTGGCTGCCGGTCCGGCCCCCTGCTTGCAGGGGCAAGCAGGGAGCCAGACCAGACTGAATGCAGGGGGAATGAAGGCATCTTTTTTTAACAAACTAATACAGCGATTGGTGGTGGGCAGGGGTAACCTATATAATATCAATTTTTTTTTAAAAAGGCTGGAGATGCCCTTTAAAGGACAACTCCACCCTCATAAGAACATCTTTTAGAAAGAATGGCCTCTTTAAAATATGTTGATACACCATAGTTTGTTCTATGAATTCATTGTATGTCTGCTATGCTTCTTGATGCCTCATGGAAACTGAGCCTGGGCATGCTCAGAAGAGGCAGCTAAGTGATTAACATTCAGTCATTGGCTGTAATGTCAACTGTAAAATCCATAACTGACAGTTGCTAACTGGAAGAACCAGGAAGAAGAAACAGGGGAAACAGGACATTGTGCAGGATTTCAGGTTAGACTTATATATTTAACATTTCAAACTATTACCGTTTAGGGTTTTGGGGGGTGATTTACCTGTATGTAAGTTTTCATTTTGGGGCTGGACTTGCCCTTTAAATCATAGAACAAACAATAATCTGGTGGAATACACACATAATACAGTGAGAGTTGTTATTGCTATTATCCATCCAAAAAGCACTAGCCATAGTATAGTATAGCAGAGAGAGGTGGGTATAGTCCATCCAGTTCAACCCACTCAGCGACACCAACACTTCCTGCCTAACTGTTGATCCAGAGGAAGGCCAAAAAACCCCACCTGAATTAAGAAGGGGGAAAAATCCTTCCTGACTCCAAAGGGCAATCAAAAATATCCCTGGATCAACTCTACTTTATGTATCAATACCAGTAACATGCAACATTTCTTCAGAAACTCATCTAGCTTTCTTTTGAAACTATCCAATGAACCTGCCATCACAACTTCCAATGGAAGACAGTTACATAGCTTTACCATTCTCACAGTGAAAAACCCTTTCCAAACTTATAGACTAAATTTATTTTCTTCAAGTCTTAAGGGATGTCCACGTGTCCTCTGACATGTTCTATTGGTGAACAATGCCCCAGATTTATTGTACGTCCCATTAATGTATTTATACACAGTAATCCTATTCCCATGCAATCGCCTTTTCTCTAGTGTACATAAATTGTAACTTATCCAACCTGTCCTCATATTCAAACTCCCCCATTCCCTTTATTATTTTACTGTAGTTGCCCTTCTCTGAACACTTCCCATTTCCAAGATGTCCTTTTTGGATATAGGGATTTATCTCCCTTGAATCCATACCTCTCTTTGTACAAGATAATATATTGCAGGCTCCAGCTGTTGCTGCCTGGCACTGCTTGCTACCTTTAAGTTTGTTATTCACCAAAACTCCAAGATCCTTTCCGAACAGGGATTCACATAACACAGAGCCATTTATAGTATAAGCAGCACAAGGATTTTTAAGCCCAAAATGCATCACCTTACATTTATCAACATTGAATCTTATCTGCAACTTAGCAGCCCAATGTGACAATCTATCTACATTCACCAGCTACGATTGCACATCCTCTGAAGTTTTAATATTGTCTTATATAATAGTATATAACACAGTATATAATAGTATATAACAGTATATAATAGTATATAAAGTAATAACACGGTATATATGTATAATACATTATATAACTGATATTCAGTATACACAGTATTAATAGTATATAACAAGTATATAATAGTTAATATAAAACCAGTATATAATACAGTATATAATAGTATATATAGTATATAACACAGTATATAATAGTATATAACACAGTATTAACACAGTATATAATAGTATACAACAGTATAATAATAGTATATAACACAGTATATAATGTATAAACACAGTATATAACAGTATATAACACAGTATATAATAGTATACAACGTATATAATAGTATATAACACAGTATATATTATAAGAGTAATAAACACAGTATATAACAGTTATAACAGTATATAATCAGTATATAACGTATAAACAGTATATATCATATAACTATATAATTATATAAACACAAGTATAATAGTATATAACCAGTATATAATAGTATATAACAGTATGTAATAGTATATAAAAGTATATAACACGGTATATAATAGTATATAAGTATATAACTATATTAAGTATATAACACAGTATATAATAGTATAAAACAGTATTATTATATAACACAGTATAATACGTATATAATAGTATATACCCAGTATAATAATGTATATAACACAGATATAACCAGTATATATAGTATATACAACAGTATATAATAGTATATAACACAGTATATAATACAGTATATAATAGTATATAACACAGTATATAATAGTATATAACACAGTATATAATACAGTATATAATAGTATATAACACAGTATATAATAGTATATAACACAGTATATAACACAGTATTATAGTATACAAACAGTATATAATAGTATATATGTATATAACAGTATATAACGTATATAAACAAGTTATAATAGTAATACAACAGTATAAAATAAGTATATAACACAGTATATGATATATAATAGTATATAACACAGTTATATAACAGTATATAACAACAGTATATAATAGTAATACCAGTATATAACCTATATAACACAGTAAATATAGCATATAACAGTATATAATAGTATATAACACAGTATAAAATAGTATATAACACAGTATATAATAGTATATAACAGTATGTAATTGTATATAAAAGTATATAACACGGTATATAATAGTATATAACAGTATATAACTATATTAAGTATATAACACAGTATATATAGTAATAACCAGTATATAATAGTAATAACACCGTATATAATACAGTATTAAGTATATAATAGTATATAACACAGTATATAATAGTATATAACACAGTATATAACACAGTATATAATAGTATACAACAGTATATAACAGTATATAACACAGTATATAATGTATATAACACAGTATATAACAGTATATAACACAGTATATAATAGTATACAACAGTATATAATAGTATATAACACAGTGTATAATAGTATATAACAGTATATAATAGTATACAACACAGTATATAACAGTATATAATAGTATATAATAGTGTATAGCCTGCTAATGCAGTTCATATTGCCTGCAAAGTCATATAAATATTTCATTACAGCATCAAATAAAGCTCATACACTGTTACAAGCAAGTTGCACCATCAGTGTAAGTTCTCCAGTCTGTGTGAGTGTGGGACATTGTTAGCAGGGTGGGAACCAACTCTGGACTTCCCCCTTATCTCTAGCAATGCTACACAACAGCCTGATTTCCCCGAAATGATGCCTCACACAGACCTCATGTTTAACCAATAGGAGCGCAGCACAACACATGGGGGGCGGGGCCACCGAACTAATACCTTGGGATCCCTGCTAGCTATAGGAACTTTCAAGCAAGGTTCGTTCTAGGAATCACCGACCCTTCTCAGTCTCATTACTGTTCTATTAGCAGCGCTGACAGGTCCCCCGCTGCCTCTCCGGAGTTCTCAGGATTTCTTACACCGCTGATAGAAAGGTAACCTGCTGGCTGTCACTTCTTGCTACAGTTGGGGATATTGGAATGAATGGGATTGTGGGTTGGGTTCAGGGGAAGTTTAGGGGTAACAGTGAGATGGAATGTGTTGTTCCTCTGCCCAGGAGATTCCGATCCTGGCTGTGCAATGGAAACAATTTATTGTTGCATTTGTGCATGTCTGCGGATGGATTCTGTTGTAGCTTCATTAAAGGAGGAAGTAAACTGCTGTAAGGAGAATGGCAATATAGATCCAGCGTATTGTCACAGTATCTAGGGACCATGTGTCCATGCTGTACTTAATCCACCAGGGGTCCCCACAGCTTGTGGAAATGAGAAAGGTGCGTTACTCAGCTCCCTGACCATCTGTAATCGCTGTATAATGCTAACCTGTAGCCTGTCCTGTTAATGCTGGCTGGTTGTCAGGGGTTACCCAAAGTTTAAAGTCCAATTAAGAGTTTCCATATTCATATGATAAAATACAACACTTAAACAATATGTAGTTTAATGGGATGAATTCAATTTCTTTATAATCCCACGTGGGCTTTCCATGTGTTATTTGTTGAGGATTTTAATTTTACTACAAAAGAAGATTTATCGCCACTTGAAATAACACCTGGATTTCAGGCAACTAACATTAATTATTATGCTGTATATGTGTGAAAGGTAGAAAGATTTGTTGCTGATTTTTTGCATGTTTGAGCAATTAAAACAGGTGAAATGCGTTGCTTTGTAGACCAATTGTTCCTAGCTTTGCAGATGAGGAAACGTTCATTATATGTTGGCGGGTAAAATATGAGATAATCATCCGCCAAGTTCAGTTTGACAAAGTGTAAACAAAGGGCATGGGGCGTGTTATCCTTATGTACAGAAGGCAGGGGGCGTGTCTGCAGGGCACAGTGAGTTGGCTTGTATTGCATTAGACAGCAGATTATTGTTACTCTAGTAACCTTTAGCTCAAGAAAATATTAGTTTCTGTTTGTAAAAATCAGAAAAAATCTGCTTGTGTACTAAATCAGGCCGTACATGGATCAATCCTTCCTGACAGCATTTTCGATTGAAAAAACAGAGCGAAATGCTCCATCCTGCACCGTCAATTTTCCGCATATTTCAGCTGAAGATGTAAAATAGTAAATTATTTTGTCTAACCCATTTGCTTTTTTTTAAAATGACTTCTCAATATTTTGAAGTGTACAACTTATTTGTGTAAAAACAAGTTGAGTAAAATGTACTGGGAGATGCTTTGAGTTTAGTACATTATTGTATTATTTGCAATTGTGCTGATTTTTATTTGAATGTGTATGTTGCTTTCTTAGGAAATGTTTTAGATCTTTGCATCTGTTGCAAAACTGCCACTTGCAGAGTCAACCAGGGTTGCCAGATTAGTTAAACATGTAGGGACACCTATTAAAAACAAACATATCATGGGTTAGAATTATGCTTCTTTAACACTACAATATGCTGTAAATCACATGATTTAGAATTATGCTTCTTTAACACTACAATATGCTGTAAATCACATGATTATGATCATAACACATATGTGTTATCATGCGATATGTGTTTTCTCTTTGCGTTTATGTACATTTTTCTTTGCCCAAAAACAAAAGCTCACAAACTGTGTAATAAGGGCCATTGTGGGATTTTATCCACAGTCCTGTTGACTTGCATGCAGCTGTGGGTTATCTCAGCAATGTTCAATGTAACGCACTGGTGGGAACAGGACATACTGAATTGTGTTATCACATAATGTGGGCATAGTGTGAACAAGCCCTTAAAGGACAACTATACTCACCTCCTCTACGCACGTTGTGCCCAGGGTAAGGACCTTAACTGCTAGATCCTCACCCTGGGTTCTTTTTAGTTAAGCCGGTAAACTTACTTAAAGTTTGCAGCACTGTTCCAGTATGCTCCACTCCCTCTCCATCAGCAATGATAAAGATGCAATCTGTAAGTAGCGCGTCTTCCAATTGGACGCATTGTGAATCCAGAAGAGGTAGCGGTGAAGTTCTGCAAACTTTGAGTAAATAAACCGGCTTAACTAGAAAGAACCCAGGGGTCCTTGCGGTTTAGGTCCTCACACTGGGTACAAAGCATAGATAGAAAAAGAGGAGCGGGTAGGAGGTGAGTATAATTGACCTTTATTGTTAATTACATTTATTGTGTATCCCTATCGGATCGGATTATCTGCAACCCAGCCTTTACCTGCCCAGCTTCAGCTATTAGTTCAGCAAACTGTAGAGACTGCCATGAATCTTAACAAAAAAACTTTTTTCTTATTCTTTAATGTTAAAACATTATCTACGTTATCTGTGCAGAGTCATTAAAGAAACGGAGAAAAAAAACAAGTTTAAAAATAATATATGTTTTTTGTTTTTGTAGAACAAAACAATGCCTGTAACTCGTTTAAGGATGAGGCCTTGGCTGGAAAAACAAATAAATTCTAACTGCATCCCAGGACTGTCTTGGGTGAACAAGGTAATCCAAGGCATTTTGAATGTTGAATGAAAGTTTGTATTTCATTCAATTTACAATTAAATAGTAATAAAGTACTCACTGGAATATAGAAAAGAAAAATGAGAAAATGCTCTAGATTGTACCATGGTTTTCTAGATTTTCTCCAGTGGTTTAAAACATAGTGATTTATTGGACTGTTAGTATGACTTCTATGTTGATGTAAAATAAACAGGCCAATTTACTCCTTTGCAGGATGAAAAGATATTCCAGATCCCTTGGAAGCATGCGGCTAGACACGGATGGGATATCAATAAAGATGCCTGCCTTTTCCGTAATTGGGCTATTCATACAGGTACAGACCTAACCGTACCTGAAGAAGCCTGCATGTGGATTATAATAATAATATCCAAACAATGATTTTGGTTCCCGAGCTGTTATTAAATTAAAAGCTTTAGCACCCACTATATGCGGGCATGTATTGTTGTGGTTTTAATCTTTTATTAGTCCCTTATGGCACGGCCACACTGCAACACAAATGCAATTGCACACGGAATCGCATGTGATTTCATGTGCGATTTTGTTGCGTTCACGCTTGCGTTTTTTCATTAAGTATTGGAAAACGCATGCGATTGCGATGTAAAATGCGGAACGCAAATTGCAAGCACAAGCGCATCGCACCCGAAAACGTGCGTTTTCGGTGCGTTGCCGTGATTCCAATGATTTGAAAAAAACGCATACGCAAGAGCAGAAAAATCGCAGCAGTATGGCCTATCCCTTAATTCTGATGCTATTTACTTTATTAATTGCTACTTTTTCTGCATGTTAATATATTTGACATAGGAGTTTTTTCCCTGAATCTCTAGGACGGTATAAAAGCGGTGACAAAGAGACTGATCCTAAAACATGGAAGGCCAATTTCCGTTGTGCAATGAACTCCCTACCGGACATCAAGGAAGTTAAGGACAAAAGTATATACAAGGGTTCCACTGCAGTGCGTGTTTACCGAATGCTTCCACAGACTGCAAAAGCAGATAAGAAAGGTAACTGATATTAAAGGTATACTTTATTCACCATTTGGATTGCCCCTGTTTAGAGTAATGTTTTGATCTCAGTTTTGCTAATTATTATTTTAATTTTTAACCCCGGATGTTTGATTTCCCCATAGAACGTAGACCTAAGAACAAGGACTTAAAGAGCAAAGTTAAGAAAAAGGTACAAACCATTTCTACTAATTTAAACTATTGGTACCATACAAAGAAATCTCTGTACTGTGCTTTTTATTAAACATTCATATTTGCTGATACCTGTTTACATTTATTCCTTAGGTTGAAGAACAGGAGGATTTCTCTATGAATACTAGTTCCTTACCAGACGACCATAGCAAATATACATCTAATGTGTTTGAAGAACAAGAAACAGATGCAGTCAGCGCAGCCGTAATGAGTACGTTTTAGCTTGTATGAGCCACTGGGTGATCAGCACCTGGAAAAAAAAATAGAAAAAAGTATAACCAAGAGTTACAATAATAACAAATGCAAAAGCCACTGCCAATTATTAGTTAGATCAGGGATGTCAAATCTGCGGCCCTACAGATGTTTGATAACTAGAGGTTGAACATCCCTGAGTTAAATCAATAAATATGAAATCTCTTTAGTTCTCTTTAAGTGAAGCTGCTACTTAATCCTCAGTAATCTAGAATAATCAGTAGAGAATTCATGCGTTCCACAGCTAATAAGATTTTTATTTTGGCTTCTTCAATATTTTAGGGTTTTAACTGTTTAAATGCAAATTACTTGTGGCACCCAAAGCTTCATGTGGAGTGCTTAGCACAGTCTAGCTAGTTCCTAATATCTGTCTTATGTTTTGGCAGAAATGCTAATTTGATATATCTCTGCAGGTATCCGTGATGCTGATGTTACCGGTTCTATAGAATGGCAGCCCTCAATAGAAATGCAAATTCCAGACAGTACAAATGATCTTTACCCTTTCCAAGTGTCACCCATTAATCCATCTTCAGAAGGTAAGCTGTAAACCAGACACATTCCAAATTCGAAAAGCCTTACATGAATATTGCACTTTTCTGTTGATTTCTTCTTTTTATCATTATCATCACAGAATGCCCTCTTGAAAGGCCCTAGTTCATTTTGGCAAACATCTTTATGATAAACTTTCCTTTTCCTTGTCCCAGTTCATAAACAAAAAACATATAACTATCAGGGTTATTCAATAAAAGTTCTGGTGCTAATTTTGCCCCAACCAATCAGAATTCTAGCTTTCAAATGTTAAATAAGTTCTGATTGGTTGGTGCTAAATTAGTGCTATTTTAAACTATAAGAACTTGTATTGAATCTCCCTGTATGTCTGTGTGTGTTACGTAATCTTGGTTGAATATTTCTTAAATAGAAGTCAAAGTAAGAAAAAGATAAAGAATGTTTCCACCACCTTAAATAACCCCACTCTTTGTTTTGTTTGTCATTGTAGAGGAATTTGGTGTCCTATCTTGTTTTACAGCAGCTATTGTGTTAACCATAATAATAATAATAATAATAAATAATAATAAATATTATTAATGTATTTATTATTACAATAATAAATACATTTTAATTCTAAATGTATTATTATGTGTTGCAAGACAAATAATTATCAAGTTTCTTTTTTCTGTTTGCTTGCAGAAGAAGACGAAGGTATAAACATGCAGGAGGAGATTCTCAGTGTGGGTAACATTTTTAACATCTACTTCCGTTTTACAAATGTCCTGTATTAATTTCAGGAGGCAAATAGATTTACACTTGTGCTTTTATATTTTTAATTACAGATCTTCGAGTCGAATTCCGAGTGGCAGCAATCTGATATAGATGGGAAAGGATTTTTTATCAATGAATCGGGCACTCAACCCTCCAGTCTGTCTGATATAAACTCAGGATTTGAAGATATTAATAAAATGGCAGGTACTTATTGGTTTACTCAACTATTTACATGTTTATTAAAATTGTGTGTAGAATTTGCTGACTGCAATGAATAGAATTGGGAGCAGAGATACCCCTGCAGCTGCAGATACAAAGCCAATCTTGACTAATGCTTGGGATGTTGGTTAGTGCAACTTTAATTCAAGATATTTGTGCTGCTGTTTTTCATAAATGATATGGTTAGATTTACATCCCCCCTGTCTCCTATTTTGACCCTCCCCTTTCTGATAGAGTCACCCACAGGAGTACTGGGAGATTAGTGCAAGAGCTGGGAAATGTAGATTTAGGAGTGTTCCTGGTTGATCATATTATCCTGAATGATCACTTGCTGGACGATTAGTAAAGAATCGAAAATCAGTTTGTGTGTGTGGATCAACAGTAGTTTTATTCAACAATGCAATATAATAAACAACTTGATTTGTGTATGGCTAGCTTTAGTTAGATGTCGATCACTTATTTGAAGCAGAAAAGGTTTTGGTATATTGATACCTAACCAGTTTTAGAAACTGGTAATTATTTGTAAATTTGCCCGATCAAGGGGTTTTATTGCCCTAATGAATATTGCTAAGAAAATAAAAAATATGTTGGGTGCTGTGTGGTAGGTCCAACTGCATATAATCTTACAAGACAAATTCACCCTCATAATGACATATTTTAAGGTGGGTACACACACTAACGATAGGGCCGGTATCGTAGGTATCGGTAGCATGTATAGTTCAAAGTTAGCCTCAGGATCGTTCAGAAAGGCCCCAAAATTTTGCAGATTCTGTATTTTTGTAACGATCATGCATGTGTGTACCCAGCTTTAGAAGGAATGGCACCTTTAAAATATATTGAGATATTCCTCTGGAATCATTAGCTTATGTCGGCTATGATCCTAAATGCCTCATGGAAACTAAGGGTGTTCATGCCCCCTTCAGAAATTTAGAGAGTTGGTTATGCACTTGAGCATGCTCAGAAAAGGCAGCTTGGGCATTAGTATTCAGTCATTGGCTGTGATGACAACTGTCACAACTATAACAGACAGTTGCTAACTGGAAGAACCAGGAAGCAGAAACAGGTGTAACAGGACACTGTGCAGGATTTTAGATTCATCTTATATATTTCAGCTTTCTAAATATTGCAGGTTGGGGTGGTGATTTACCTATGTATAATTTTTCATTCAAGGACTGGACATGCATTTAATAATGGATGCTGGTATAAACCATTGCACTCCAGACTTGCAAAGACAATATTTAATGTTAAAGGCAAGTCCAGCCCCAAAATGAAAACTTAATTACATGTAAATCACCCCCCAAAACCCCAAACTGTAATAGTTTAAAATCTGAAATATATAAGTCTAACCTGAAATCCTGCACAATGTCCTGTTTCCCTGTTTCTGCTTCCTGGTTCTTCCAGTTAGTAACTGTCAGTTATGGATTTGACAGTTGACATCACAGCCAATGACTGAATGTTAATCCCGTCTGCCCCTTCTGAGCATGCCCAGGCTCAGTACAGGTTTCTAAATTGCTCAGTTTCCATGAGGCATCCAGAAGCATAGCAGGCATACAGTAATGAATTCATATAACTATGATATATCAACATATTTTAAAGAGGCCATTCTTTCTAAAAGATGTTCATATGAGGGTGGAGTTGTTCTTAAAGATTTGCGTGAAAATGAATATTCACGTTTACCTTTAGATCATGTGATGTTTTAATGTGTTAATTTAACCACACTTTTTTTGTTATTATTTTAGGGGAGATACAGTTCAGGTTTACCACAGATATGCTCAAACCCTCAGAGCTTTTAACTTGGCTTGACTCAGGATCTTTAGGACTTTCCACTATCACCTGCCCTTTATGAACTGTGTCAGATTTCATTTAAAAGCACTTCCAATGGACAATTTGAAAAGCATTAACTGGAACAATGCAGTTGTTGAAGATAAGTTCAATGTTTGGGTTCTCATTTTTTTTGGATGACCATGACCCAAGTGAAAAACCAAATGAACAACTGGTTTGGACAGTGGCTTTAGTACACCCTGCAGCATTTCATTGAGGAAACGATCACTACAATGTATCCATTCAATACAACTATAGATGTGGTCAGAATCCCTGACAGTCAGAGGTGCTCTATTGAACACATTTATTATACTCAGTACTTTACATAATCTGTATAGATAAGAATATGTACATATATATATATATAACTATATATATATTTGTTTAAGAGAAAAATCTTTTGCAGTTTACAGTTAGTTGTAATCTCTTGGTTTTGTTTAGCTATTCTACTATTCTACACAGTTGATCATGCTGGATTTTACATTGCTCCACCGTCTTCAATCCAAATTTGACCAGATATTGTCAAAATATTGTCAATTTTCCTCAGTTTTATATTGTGAGAGCCTCAGCCTCTGGATATTGGTGGAATGCCTCTGTCTGACTATCGCCAAATCAATCAGCACTGATAATACGCTAATTCCTTCATTCGTAAAAATCTGTAAATCAAGTAATTGGTACATTACAGTACTGATATTTCATCTCAACATGTAATGTAATTGGTTCCGAAAATAATTTGCACTTTTATTTGTAAATAATGTATTTTGTATAAAATGTACAGTAGTTTAAATAAAATACAATTTCTATGTATGTGTAATGACGGTGACTAAAAAACCTTGTAAAATTATTTGTGGAAGGTTTCTGGTCTGATTTGGTAAAAGGCTGATGTAGACAATGAGCCTTGTTTCTGAATATTGCTTGAAAATTCCCTTGGCTGTAAAATCACACAAATCATCATTGCTCTTGTTGTTGGGTTGCTATTTATTGGACTGACTCTTTGTTAGTAAAAAAAGACTAATTCAGCTGCCATATGCTTATATGTTTTATTCCCATCAGACAGACTACCCAGCGTGTTTACTCTTCAGTTGTCTTTATGATGGGAAAATTGTATAGTGGGTTATTCCTGCCACTATATATACATTAGAAAGATTCAGGGGCTTATATAATAAGAGGTGCAAAAATTCCCTGAGCTGTTAATTTGCCATAACCAATGCCTTTCTACAGGTCTACTACAGCTAGAAAACATTTGATTACATCTGATTGGCTGCTGCTGATTAAGAACACTCTAGATCCATTTTACTTACTTTCCCCAAAAGTACAACTTAACATACTTACAAAACCCGATCCCTCTTTGTTCTGCTGAGCCTCTTCTCTGTTTTCTGGTCGCAGCCCTCAGTCAAATGTGCAACGGTCACGATGTGCCTAATAGCTGCCACAACCAGGAAGTGGCTCACTGCTGCTTTTATTGCTTGAAACAAGCTCACAACAGCTGCAGAAATGGTACCCTGGAAGTGAGGGACCAGGGCTTGTAAGTATGTTTAGCTGCATCTTTGAGGAAGGTAAGTAAAAGATATGTGGGGTTTAGGGGGTCCTGCAGTTTTATGTAAAATTTTAATTGATGGGTGGACATGCCCTTTAAGACCAGGGGCGTTACTGCAGCCTCCCCAGCCAGGAGATCCATGCTCAGCTGTTTTTAAACAGCTTTATGACATACATGCAGCAACAGGGTGCATTTTAGCTCATCCTATTAAACAGTGCTTTGCACTCTATCCAAGTGTGCTCTATATCCAACCCTTGGTGGACCGTAGACATCAAAAATCAACAGAATTGAGGGTCGCACTCCAAAGAAACGTTATAACTTTTATTAGTGACCACATGAACCATTGTTGCAACACTGTTACATGAACATTAACTGAGGAAGGGAGCATGTTCAATCAACAGAATTGAGGGTCGCACCTCCAAAGAAACTTCACAACTTTTATTAGTGACCACAAGTCATATCACACAACGTTTGGGGGGAATAACATGCTCCCTTCCTCAGTTAATGTTCATGTAACAGTGTTGCAACATGTTCATGTGGTCCCTAATAAATTTATAAACTTTAGTTCTCCTTCATAGAGATCAGCTAAAATGCATCAAAAATCAACAGAATTGAGGGTCGCACTCCAAAGAAACTTCACAACTTTTATTAGTGACCACAAGTCATATCACACAACGTTTTGGGGGAATAACATGCTCCCTTCCTCAGTAATGTTCATGTAACAGTGTTGCAACAGTGTTCATGTGGTCACTAATAAAATTGTATAAACGTTTCTTTGGAGTGCGACCCTCAATTCTGTTGATTTTTGATGTCCTACGGTCCACCAAGGGTTGGATAATAGCACACTTGGATAGAGTGCAAAGCACTGTTTAATAGGATGAGCTAAAATGCACCCTTTTGCTGCATGTATGTCATAAAGCTGTTTAAAACAGCTGAGCTGGATCTCCTGGGCTGGAGGCTGCAGTAACGCCCCTGGTCTTAAGGGCATGTCCACCATCAATTAAAATTTTACATAAAACTGCAGGACCCCCTAAACCCCACATATCTTTTACTTACCTTCCTCAAAGATGCAGCAAACATACTTACAAGCCCTGGTCCCTCACTTCCAGGGTACCATTTCTGCAGCTGTTGTGAGCTTGTTTCAAGCAATAAAAGCAGCAGTGAGCCACTTCCTGGTTGTGGCAGCTATTAGGCACATCGTGACCGTTGCACATTTGACTGAGGGCTGCGACCAGAAAACAGAGAAGAGGCTCAGCAGAACAAAGAGGGATCGGGTTTTGTAAGTATGTTAAGTTGTACTTTTGGGGAAGTAAGTAAAATGGATCAGAGTGTTCTTAATCAGCAGCAGCCAATCAGATGTAATCAAATGTTTTCTAGCTTGTAGTAGACCTGTAGAAAGGCATTGGTTATGGCAAATTAACAGCTCAGGGAATTTTTGCACCTCTTATTATATAAGCCCCTGAATCTTTCAATGTATATAAGTGGCAGGAATAACCCACTATACAATTTTCCCATCATAAAGACAACTGAAGAGTAAACACGCTGGGTAGTCTGTCTGATGGGAATAAAACATATAAGCATATGGCAGCTGAATTAGTCTTTTTTTACTAACAAGAGTCAGTCCAATAATATCAACCCAACAACAAGAGCAATGATGATTTGTGTGATTTTACAGCCAAGGGAATTTTCAAGCAATATTCAGAAACAAGGCTCATGTCTACATCACCCTTTACCAAATCAGACCAGAAACCTTCCACAAATAATTTTACAAGGTTTTTTAGTCACCGTCATTACACATACATAGAATTGTATTTTATTTAAACTACTGTACATTTTATACAAAATACATTATTTACAAATAAAAGTGCAAATTATTTTCGGAAACAATTACATTACATGTTGAGATGAAATATCATACTGTAATGTACCAATTACTTGATTTACGATTTTTACGAATGAAGGAATTAGCTTATTATCAGTGCTGATTGATTTGGCGATAGTCAGACAGAGGCATTCCACCAATATCCAGAGGCTGAGGCTCTCACAATATAAAACTGAGGAAATTGACAATATTTTGACAATATCTGGTCAAATTTGGATTGAAACGGTGGAGCAATGTAAAATCCGCATGATCAACTGTGTAATAGTAGAATACTAAACAAAACCAAGAGATTCAACTAACTGAACTGCAAAAGATTTTTCTCTTAAACAAATATATATAGTTATATTTATATAGTACATTTCTTATCTATACAGATTATGTAAGACTGAGTATAATAAATGTGTTCAATGAGCACCTCTGACTGTCAGGGATTCTGACCCTATAGTTGATGATATCTTGATCTTTATGTCCAATAACTAATGCAATTTCTGTCATGGTATATTGTTCTTCTTGGGAAGTGTATCATGGAACCCCTTACTTATCTTGTATAATGCTGCATTTCTACAATTGAATGCTAAGTCATACACTGTATTTACACTGTATTGTTCTTCAATTAATGCATGAAGAATCCCATAACTTTCTAACAACGATTGTATCATAATCTTCATGTCCTAAGTGCTTTATGAACTGACACAGTCATAAAGGGCAGGTGATAGTGGAAATCCTAAAGATCCTGAGTCAAGCCAAGTTAAAAGCCTGAGGGTTTGAGCATATCGTGGTAAACCTGAACTGTATCTCCCCTAAAATAATAACAAAAAAGTGTGGTTAATTAACACATTAAAACATCACATGATCTAAAGGTAAACGTGATATTCATTTTCACGCAAACTTTAAAACAACTCCACCCTCATATGAACATCTTTAGAAAGAATGGCCTCTTTAAAATATGTTGATATATCATAGTTATATGAATTCATTACTGTGCCTGCTATGCTTCTGGATGCCTCAGGAAACTGAGCAATTTAGAAACCTGTACTGAGCCGGGGCATGCTCAGAAGGGGCAGACGGATTAACATTCAGTCATTGGCTGTGATGTCAACTGTCAAATCCATAACTGACATGTCTAACTGGAAGAACCAGGAAGCAGAAACAGGGAAACAGGAATTGTGCAGGATTTCAGGTTAGACTTATATATTCATTTCAAACTATTACAGTTTGGGGTTTTGGGGGGTGATTTACATGTAATTAAGTTTTCATTTTGGGGCTGGACTTGCCTTTAACATTAAATATTGTCTTTGCAAGTCTGGAGTGCAATGGTTTATACCAGCATCCATTATTAAATGCATGTCCAGTCCTTGAATGAAAAATTATACATAGGTAAATCACCACCCCAACCTGCAATATTTAGAAAGCTGAAATATATAAGATGAATCTAATCCTGCACATGTCCTGTTACACCTGTTTCTGCTTCCTGGTTCTTCCAGTTAGCAACTGTCTGTTATAGTTGTGACAGTTGTCATCACAGCATACTGAATACTAATGCCCAAGCTCTTTTCTGAGCATGCTCAGTGCATAACCAACTCTCTAAATTTCTGAAGGGGGCATGACACCCTTAGTTTCCATGAGGCATTTAGGATATAGCCGACATAAGCTAATGATTCCAGAGGAATATCTCAATATATTTTAAAGGTGCCATTCCTTCTAAACTGGGTACACACATGCATGATCGTTACAAATACAGAATCTGCAAAATTTTGGGGCCTTTCTGAACGATCCTGAGGCTACTTGAACTATACATGCTACCGATACCTACGATACCGGCCCTATCTTAGTGTGTGTACCCACCTTAAAATATGTCATTATGAGGGTGAATTTGTCTTGTAAGATTATATGCAGTTGGACCTACCACACAGCACCCAACATATTTTTTATTTTCTTAGCAATATTCATTAGGGCAATAAAACCCTGATCTGTCGGCAAATTTACAAATAATTACCAGTTTCTAAACTGGTTAGGTATCAATATACCAAACCTTTTCTGCTTCAAATAAGTGATCGACATCTAACTAAGCTAGCCATCCACAATCAAGTTGTTTATTATATTGCATTGTTGAATAAAACTACTGTGATCCACACACACACTGATTTTCGATTCTTACTAATCGTCCAGCAAGTGATCATTCAGTTAATATGATCAACCAGGAACACTCCTAAATCTACATTTCCCAGCTCTTGCACTAATCTCCCAGTACTCCTGTGGGTGACTCTATCAGAGGGGAGGGTCAAAATAGGAGACAGGGGGGATGTAATCTACCATATCATTTATGAAAAACAGCAGCACAAATATCTTGAATTAAAGTTGCACTAACCAACATCCCAAGCATTAGTCAAGATTGGCTTTGTATCTGCAGCTGCAGGGGTATCTCTGTCCCCAATTCTATTCTTGCAGTCAGCAAATTCTACACACAATTTAAATAAACATGTAAATAGTTGAGTAAACCAATAAGTACCTGCCATTTTATTAATATCTTCAAATCCTGAGTTTATATCAGACAGACTGGAGGGTTGAGTGCCCGATTCATTGATAAAAATCCTTTCCCATCTATATCAATTGCTGCCACTCGGATTTCGATCGAAGATCTGTAATTAAAATAAAAGCACAAGTGTAAATCTATTTGCCTCCTGAAATTAATACAGGACATTTGTAAAACGGAAGTAGATGTTAAAAATGTTACCCACACTGAAATCTCTCCCTGCATGTTTATACCTTCGTCTTCTTCTGCAAGCAAACAGAAAAAAAGAACTTGATAATTATTTGTCTTGCACACATAATAATACATTTAGAATTAAAATGTATTTATTATTGTAATAATAAATCATTAATAATATTTATTATTATTTATTATTATTATTATTATTATGGTTAACACAATAGCTGCTGTAAAACAATATAGGACACCAAATTCCCTACAATGACAAACACAAAGGTGGGTACTTTAAGTGTGGAAACATCTTTATCTTTTACTTTTTATTACTATATACTCAATTATATCTACAATAATTAACCAGGGGTAACACACGTGAAACAACAAACATTGACATGACCTGTTCACCTGATGATTGCAACAGATGGGTTAGTATTTTATTGATATAAAATGCACTATATTTATTCCATACCATCAGAACTTATAGGACATTGAAGCTAAATCAATATGGTTGGGCAAAATTACAAACTGTATTGATAACCTGATAGTTAAGTTTTTGTTTACTACGGGACAAAAAAAAGTTTAAAAGATGTTTGCCAAATGAACTAGGGCCTTTCAAGAGGGCATTTCGGTGTATAATGATAAAAGAAGAAATCAACAGAAAAGTGCAATATTCAGGTAAGGCTTTCGAATTGGAATGTGTCGGTTTACAGCTTACCTTCGGAAGATGGATTAATGGGTGACACTTGGAAAGGTAAAGATCATTTGTACTGTCTGGAATTGCATTTCATTGAGGGCTGCATTCTATAGAACGCGGAACATCGCCATCACGGATACCTGCAGATATATCAAATTAGCATTTCTGCCAAAAAACAAGTCAGATAGATTAACAGCTAGACTGGCTAAGCACCCACAACTTAAGAATTGCATTTAAACAGTTTAAAACCCTAAAATAGGAAGCCAAATAAAATCTATGCTGTGGAACGCATGAATTCTCACGATATCTAGAACTGAGAATAAGTAGCAGCTCCAAAAGAGAACAAGATCTAGATTTAAACCAGGAGGCAACCCTAGTTATCAAACATCTGTAGGGTTGATTTTTCACTGACACCCTGGACAACAATAGGCAGGGCTTTGGCATTGTGAATTGAACCTTGGTATCTTCTATTTTTTTTTCCAGGTGCTGATCACCCAGGTGGCTCATACAGCTAAACGTACTCATTACGGCTGCGCTGACTGCATCTGTTTCTTGTTCTTCAAACACATTAGATGTATATTTGCTATGTCGTCTGGTAAGGAACTAGTATTCATAGAGAAATCCTCCTGTTCTTCAACCTAAGGATAAATGTAAACAGGTATCAGAATATGAATGTTTAATAAAAGCACAGTACAGAGATTTCTTGTATGGTACCAATAGTTTAAATTAGTAGAAATGGTTTGTACCTTTTTCTTAACTTTGCTCTTTAAGTCCTTGTTCTTAGGTCTACGTTCTATGGAAATCAAACATCCGGGGTTAAAAATTAAATTAAAATTAGCAAAACTGAGATCAAAACATTACTCTAACCAGGGGCAATCCAAATGGTGAAAAGTATACCTTTAATATCAGTTACCTTTCTTATCTGCTTTTGCAGTCTGTGAAGCATTCGGTAAACACGCACTGCAGTGGAACCCTTGTATAAACTTTTGTCCTTAACTTCCTTGATGTCCGTAGGGAGTTCATTGCACAACGGAATTGGCCTTCCATGTTTTAGGATCAGTCTCTTTGTCACCGCTTTTATACCGTCCTAGAGATTCAGGAAAAAAACTCCTATGTCAAATATTTACATGCAGAAAAAGTAGCAATTAATAAATGTAATAGCATCAGAATTAAGGGATAGGCCATACTGTCGCGATTTTCTGCTCTTGCGTATGCGTTTTTTTCAAATCATTGGAATCACGGCAACGCACCGAAAACGCACGTTTCGGGTGCGATGCGCTTGTGCTTGCAATTTGCGTTCCGCATTTTACACGCAATCGCATCGCATCGTTTTCCAATACTTAATGAAAAAACGCAAGCGTGAACGCAACAAAATCGCACATGAATCACATGCGATTCCGTGTGCAATTGCATTTGTGTGTCATTGTGGCCGTGCCATAAGGGACTAATAAAAGATTAAAACCACAACAATACATGCCCGCATATAGTGGGTGCTAAACTTTTAATTTAATAACAGCTCGGGAACCAAAATCATTGTTTGGATATTATTATTATAATCCACATGCAGGCTTCTTCAGTACGGTTAGGTCTGTACCTGTATGAATAGCCCAATTACGGAAAAGGCAGGCATCTTTATTGATATCCCATCCGTGTCTAGCCGCATGCTTCCAAGGGATCTGGAATATCTTTTCATCCTGCAAAGGAGTAAATTGGCCTGTTTATTTTACAATCAACATAGGTCATACTAACAGTCCAATAAATCATATGTTTTAAACCACTGGAGAAAATCTAGAAAACATGGTACAATCTAGAGCATTTCTCATTTTTCTTTTCTATATTCCAGTGAGTACTTTATTACTATTTAATTGTAATTGAATGAAATACAAACTTTCATTCAACATTCAAAATGCCTTGGATTACCTTGTTCACCCAAGACAGTCCTGGGATCAGTTAGAATTTATTTGTTTTTCCAGCCAAGGCCTCATCCTTAAACGAGTTACAGGCATTGTTTTGTTCTACAAAAACAAAAACATATATTATTTTTAAACTTGTTTTTTTTTCTCCGTTTCTTTAATGACTCTGCACAGATAACGGGATAATGTTTTAACATTAAAGAATAGAAAAAGTTTTTTTTAAGATTAATATGTTTTTCTGCTGCTCTCTACAGTTTGCTGAACTAATAGCTGAAGCTGGGCAGGTAAAGGCTGGTGTTGCAGATATCCGATCGATAGGGATACCAATAATGTAATTAACAAAAAGGTCAATTATACTCACCTCCTACCGCTCTCCTCTTTTTCTATCTATGTTTGTACCCAGTGTGAGGACCTAAACCGCAAGGACCCCTGGGTTCTTCTTAGTTAAGCCGGTATTTACTCAAAGTTTGCAGAACTTCACCGCTACCTTTTATTATGACTTGTACACATGCGTAATGGAGCCATACGAGTGGAAGTCATTATCATTGCTGATGGGAGGGAGTGGAGCATACTGGAACAGTGCTGCAACTTAAGTTACCCGGCTACTAAAAAAGACCCAGGGTGAGGATCTAGCAGTTAAGGTCCTTACCCTGGGCACACGTGCGTGTAGAGGAGGGAGTATGTTGTCCTTTAAGGCTTGTTCACACTATGCCAACATTATGTGATAACACAATTCAGTATGTCCTGTTCCCACCAGTGCGTTTACATTGAACATTGCTGAGATAACCCACAGCTGCATGCAAGTCAACAGGACTGTGGATAAATCCCACAATGGCCCTTATTACACAGTTTGTGAGCTTTTGTTTTTGTGGCAAAGATGTACAGAAATATGTAGATAACCAAAGTTAAAACATACATGTCGCATGTATAGACATTGTGTTAGATCATATCATGTGATTTACGCATATTGAGTGTTAAGAAGCATAATTCTAAATCTGTATTACAGCATGTAGTTTAAGAAGCATATTCTAACCATGATATGTTTGTTTTTATAGGTGTCCCTACATGTTTAACTAATCTGGCAACCCTGGTTGACTCTGCAAGTGCAGTTTTGCAACAGATGCAAAGATCTAAAACATTTCCTAAGAAAGCAACATACACATTCAAATAAAATCAGCACAATGCAAATAATCCAATATGTACTAAACTCAAAGCATCTCCCGTACATTTACTCACTTTTTTTCAAAAATAAGTTACACTTCAAAATATTGAGAAGTCATTTTAAAAAAAGCAAATGGGTTGACAAAATAATTTACTATTTTACATCTTCAGCTGAAATATGCGGAAAATTGACGGTGCAGGATGGAGCTTCGCTCTGTTTTTTCAATCGAAAATGCGGTCAGGAAGGATTGATCCATGTACGGCCTGATTATACGCACAAGCAGATTTTTTCTGATTTTTACAAACAGAAACTAATATTTTCTTGAGCTAAAGGTTACTAGAGTAACAATAATCTGCTGTCTAATGCAATACAAGCCAACTCACTGTGCCCTGCAGACACGCCCCCTGCCTTCTGACATAAGGATAACACGCCCCATGCCCTTTGTTTACACTTTGTCAAACTGAACTTGGCGGATGATATCTCATATTTTACCCCCCAACATATAATGAACGTTTCCTCATCTGCAGCTAGGAACAATTGGTCTACAAAGCAACGCATTTCACCTGTTTTATTGCTCAAACATGCAAAAATCAGCAACAAATCTTTCTACCTTTCACACATATACAGCAAATAATTAATGTTTTGCCTGAAATCCAGTTGTATTTCAAGTGGCGATAAATCTTCTTTTGTAGTAAAATTAAAATCCTCAACAAATAACACATGGAAAGCCCACGTGGGATTATAAAGAAATTGATTTCATCCCATTAAACTACATATTGTTTAAGTGTTTATTTTATCATATAAATGGAAACTCTTAATTGGACTTTAAACTTTGGGTAACCCCTGACAACCAGCCAGCATTAACAGGACAGGCTACAGTTAGCATTATACACGCGATTACAGATGGTCGGGAGCTGAGTAACGCACCTTTCACCACAGCTGTGGGGACCCCTGGTGGATTAAGTACAGCATGGACACTGGTCCCTAGATACTGTGACAATACGCTGGATCTATATTGCCATTCTCCTTA
Organism: Hymenochirus boettgeri; assembly: GCA_019447015.1. NCBI lineage: Eukaryota > Metazoa > Chordata > Amphibia > Anura > Pipidae > Hymenochirus > Hymenochirus boettgeri. The sequence continues at coordinate 68,573,199 of CM033471.1, forward strand.
CAGCAGTTTACTCCTCCTTTAATGTACAACAGAATCCATCCGCAGACATGCACAAATCAACAATAAATTGTTTCCATTGCACAGCCGGATCGGAATCTCCTGGGAGAGGAACAAACACATTCCATCTCACTGTTACCCCTAAACTTCCCCTGAACCCAACCCACATCCCTTCATTCCAATATCCCCCTGTAGCAAGAAGTGACAGCCAGCCAGTTACCCTCATCAGCGGTGTAAGAAATCCTGAGAACTCCGGAAGGCGCGGGGGACTGTTCACGCTGCTAAGAGACAGTAATGAGGACTGAGAAGGGTCGGTGATTCCTGAACGAACCTTGCTTGAAAGTTCCTATAGCAGCAGGGATCCCAAGGTATTAGTTCGGTGCCCCGCCCCCCATGTGTTGTGCTGCGCTCCCTATTGGTGTACATGAGGTCGTGTGAGGCATCATTTCGGGAAATCAGGCTGTTGTGTAGCATTGTCAGAGATAAGGGTGGGAAGTCCAGAGTTGTGTTCCCACCCCTAACAATGTCCCACACTCACACAGACTGGAGACTTACACTGATGGTGCACTTGCTTGTAACTGTATGAGCTTTATTTGATGCTGTAATGAAATTTATATGACTTTGCAGGCAATAGGAACTGCATTAGCAGGCTATCCACTAATAATACTATATATACTGTTATATACTGTTGTTGTATACTTTATAGTACTGTTATACTATTATACCACTGTTGTTATATACTTATATACTGTTGGTATACTATTATACCTGTGTTATATACTGTTATATACTGTGTTATATACTTATATACGGTGTTTATACTGTTATATACTGTTGTATACTATTATATCTGTGTTTATAGGTACTGGTTTATATACTATTTATTACTGTTATTATACTGTATCTATACTATTGTTATACTTATTATGTACTTATTACTGTTTATATACGTGTTATATACTATTATATACTGATTATATATACTGTTATTATGCTATGTATACTGTTAATACTATAATATACTGTTTTATTACTAATATAGTTTATACTGTTATTACTATTATCTACCGTGTTATATACTTTATATACAAATTAACTACTGTTTATATACTATTATATACTGTGTTATATACTATTTTATACTGTGTTATATACTATTATATACTGTTATATGCTATTATATACTGTTATATACTGTTATATACTATTATATACTGTGTTATATACTGTTATATACTGTGTTATATACTATTATACTATCATATACTGTGTTATATACTATTATATACTGTTGTATACTATTATATACTGTGTTATATACTGTTATATACTGTTATATCATTATAACTATTATTATGTTTGTATACTATATATACTGTGTTAATATACTGTGTTTATATACTATAGATATACTTTGTGTTATATACTATTATATACTGTATTATATACTGTGTTATATACTATTATATACTGTGTTATATTACCTATTATATACGTTATATTACTTGTTGTTATATATCTATTATTACTTTGTTGTATATGTGTCTATTTATACTTTTTATATATACTTGTTTATATACTATTTATACTGTGTTATATCGATTATATACTGTATTATATACTGTGTTATATACTATTATATACTTGTTTTATACTATTATATACTGTGTTATATACTTATATATGTTAATACTGTTATACTATTATATACGTGTTATAACTGTTTATAACTATTACATACTGTATATACTATTATCTACTGGTTTATACTATTTTATCTGTGTTTATATACTATTAGTCTACTGTTATAATCTGTGTTTATACTTTATACTGTTTTACTATTATATACTGTGTTATACTACTTTATATACTGTGTTATATCTATTATACTATTATATACTGTGTTATACTATATATACTGTTTATAGATTATATACTGTGTTTATACTTTATATTGTGTTAATACATTATATACTGTGTTATATACTATTATTACTGTTTGTATACTATTATAATACGTGTTTTATATACTGTGTTTTACTATTATATCTGTGTTCTATACTATTATGTATTCGGTATATCTATACTGTTATTATATACTTTTTATACTTTAACTAATACTTGTTATATACTATTATATACTGTGTTATATACTTAATATAGTTATATACTGTTATATACTATTATATACCGTGTTATATACTTTTATATACTATTACATACTGTTATATACTATTATATACTGTGTTATATACTATTTTATACTGTGTTATATACTATTATATACTGTTATATACTATTATATACTGTGTTATATACTATTATATAAGACAATATTAAAACTTCAGAGGATGTGCAATCGTAGCTGGTGAATGTGATAGATTGTCACATTGGGCTGCTAATGCAGATAAGATTCAATGTTGATAATGTAGTGATGCATTTTGGGGCTTAAAATCCTTGTGCTGCTATACTATAAATGGCTCTGTGTTATGTGAATCCCTGTTCGGAAAGGATCTTGGAGTTTTGGTGAATAACAAACTTAAAGGTAGCAAGCAGTGCCAGGCAGCAACAGCTGGAGCCTGCAATATATTATCTTGTACAAAGAGAGGTATGGATTCAGGGAGATAAATCCCTATATCCAAAAAGGACATCTTGGAAATGGGAAGTGTTCAGAGAAGGGCAACTACAGTAAATAATAAAGGGAATGGGAGTTGAATATGAGGACATGTGGATAAGTTTACAATTTATGTACACCTAGAGAAAAGGCTATGCATGGGAATAGGATTACTGGTGTATAAATACATTAATGGGACGTACAATAAATCTGGGGCATTGTTCACCATAGAACATGTCAGAGGACACGTGACATCCCTTAAGACTTGAGAATAATTTAGTTCTATAAGTTTGGAAAGGGTTTTTCACTGTGAGAATGGTAAAGCTATGTAACGTCTTCCATTGGAAGTTGTGATGGCAGGTTCATTGGATAGTTCAAAGAAAGCTAGATGAGTTTCTGAAGAAATGTTGCATGTTACTGGTATTGATACATAAAGTAGAGTTGATCCAGGGATATTTTTGATTGCCCTTTGGAGTCGGAAGGATTTTTCCCCCTTCTTAATTCAGGTGGGTTTTTTGGCCTTCCTCTGGATCAACAGTTTAGCAGGAAGTGTTGGTGTCGCTGAGTGGGTTGAACTGGATGGACTATACCCACCTCTCTCTGCTATACTATACTATGGCTATTGCTTTTTGGATGGATAATAGCAATAACAACTCTCACTGTATATGTGTGTATTCCACCAGATATTGTTTGTTCTATGATTTAAAGGGCAGTCCAGCCCCAAAATGAAAACTAACTACAGGTAAATCACCCCCCAAAACCCTAAACGGTAATAGTTTAAATGTAAATATATAAGTCTAACCTGAAATCCTGCACAATGTCCTGTTTCCCTGTTTTCTTCTTCCTGGTTCTTCCAGTTAGCAACTGTCAGTTATGGATTTTCAGTTGACATTACAGCCAATGACTGAATGTTAATCACTTAGCTGCCTCTTCTGAGCATGCCCAGGCTCAGTTTCCATGAGGCATCAAGAAGCATAGCAGACATACAATGAATTCATAAACAACTATGGTGTATCAACATATTTTAAAGAGGCCATTCTTTCTAAAAGATGTTCTTATGAGGGTGGAGTTGTCCTTTAAAGGGCATCTCCAGCCTTTTTAAAAAAAAATTGATATTATATAGGTTACCCCTGCCCACCACCAATCGCTGTATTAGTTTGTTAAAAAAGATGCCTTCATTCCCCCTGCATTCAGTCTGGTTCGGCTCCCTGCTTGCCCCTGCAACAGGGCCGGACCGGCAGCACGTCTTGTGATTGGCTAAGAGTCAGCCAATCACAGACGCAGCTGCTCAATGGAGAGCGCCGCAGGCACAAGGCAGGTAAGTAGAGTTCTAATTCTTTTATTAAAGGAATAGTTCACTCAAAATGTAAAGTATTCTTTAATGTATTGATTGAGACCGGGGGTTAAGGCTATGACTTACCTCCCATCTTCAATCATTCACCACGGACAAAGAAAGAAGAAATTACCTTACATGCTATCCAAGCAGCAGCAATGACAGTCTCGACGCTCGCACATATGCACGGTAATCACGCTAGTTACCTGAACAGGAAGCGGTCGGAAATATCCACGTGTGTAAGGTAAGTTTCTTTCTTATCCATCGCTCCTGGTGAATTGATTTAAGAGCAAGAGGTAAGGCATAGCTCCTTAACCCCAAGAGAAGAGGTGGGTGCGGTGTGTAATATAAGAAATCGTGTCACATTCCCTGTTGCTATTTTTTTGTTATACTTGCCTTTAGCAAAATTGCTTATATCATTACTCATAAACTGTTCCCCCACTGGACGGTAATGCCTTCTCTGCATAATCCTTGTGCTCCCGACCCAATCCTCTACATAGCACACTTAGACACCAGCCGCAATATTTAAGGCTACACCACAGCAAACCCTTCCAAACTATCCCCGGCATGGTGTAAAAACAAGAGAGGGGAAACCAAAACCCCGCAACTAAACGCTTCTTCCAAAAGCGGGAGAACGGAGGAGCAGACCGAAAGCTTGGCGCCATCTCTCCCGCATCAGCACGCACAGCACGAGTGAGGAACACCCACTAACCGCCGCAATCCTGGAGCAACAAACTCCCCCTATTCTCACAAGGGATTACAAATACTCTGAAAAAGAGTTCCAAAGCAGCATACAGAACTCAAGAGCTGACCTCACACATTAGAGACAAAACATAAGAATCAGAGGCATACCCATACACTAACAGACACAACTTACCCAAGTCCTGTTGGAATTATTTAAACATCTGGCTCCTCAATTCCCCCAGAGGAGTGGAAATGGGACAGAGGCCCCGCTCTCTGGGACCCCGACCCTTGAACCCATCCTACCCTAAGGCGTGATTCTGAAACTACATTACTACACCACAAAGACACTCTGATGCAAGCCACCAGAAACCAAACTCTATTCACTTAAGAGGATCGAACTTACAACTATTCAGCGACTTATCCCCAGTCACCCTGTCAAAAAGACGCCAGATGAAACCTGCTACCACCATCTTGAGAAGGCACTGGAATCCATAAAAATGGGGCTTCCCGTTTCATCTAATAATTCTGCACCCAACAACCACAATCCTCCAGAAACACCAAGCGAAGCAGCTCGTATCCTAGCAAAAATAGGATTACCTACGCCACAGAAGACCCCAACCCGAATTCGCCCAGAAAACCTCCCAGGCCGACTGGGAAAAGCTCCCAAAACGTCTCCCTAAAAACCGAAGCAACACAACACATCCTAACCCTGAAGCTTCAACAGCCTGAACTGAACTCCTCTAACTAGGTATATAAAAACGCTTATTTACTAACTGTTTGCAACAAACCCAAAGACTCCACCGTTTAAACCCCTTACAACCGAGAACTTTAACCCCAAGGTTCACCAACCCAGTCCTAACTCCTTACCCATCACACCACACACACCCAATTACCATACCCCTCTATCATTTTTTCCCCAACAAGAAACCGTCCGAATAACACAATTTTTGGAACCTGGAGACTAAACGAGTCCCTATTCATGCCCTGAAGTAACAACTTCCTTGGGGAAAGTATTACAGGACTACTTCGAGCTAAATGAAACACAACAAACTCCCAGACTATGGTCTGGGAGGCCCATAAAGCCGTCTGAGAGGCCACTTAATACAATGGGATCTCGACCAAACGAGACCAACTACTACAAACACAAAAACCCAAGCAAAATTAACCTCTCTAGAAAAAACTTTATACCAAACCCACAATCAACTTCTCAAGAAAGTGATAGCTCTAAGGGCTAAACTGAAACAACTAGCACTAAACAAAGCAAGAAATCTATGTCATGGTCCAAGCAAAACTTCTACAAAAAACTAATAAGGCGCACACCATGCTAGAAAAAAGCTAAAGCTCTAAACCCACTACTACAATACACACTATCAAAAATATACAAGGCACTCTCCTCAACCACCTAGAATTTGAGTCCTTCTAACAACATCTCTATAACAAAATAGCTATACCCAAGATATATCAGAATATTTAAGAGAAGTTCAATGCTTATCTCAACACTTGCAATAACCAAAACTACCATCCGACCAACGAAATCCCTGAATAAACCATCACCTCAGAAACTGGAACAAACATTATATATGCCAAGTGGCAAACTCCGCCCAGACGGCTTTACCTGATTTTTGATGCATTTTAGCTGATCTCTATGAAGGAGAACTAAAGTTAAACTAAAATAAGCATAGATAGATTTTGTCATTCCTAAATGTTATCTCTCAACTCTGAAATTACAAGCAATTTCCAGTTTGTCCCATATCAATACTGTAATTCTTTTTATATTAAGCAGAATTATTCCGTACTATATTCTGAAAAAAATCTAAGCAAACAATGTTACATGAATAAATGTTGTAAACATTTTAAAAAGAGGAAGATATTACATTTAATGACCAGATAGGATGGGATTGCAGAAACAATAAAATAAGGTTAAAGAATAACTATACTCAACTCCACTGGACCCGGCAGTCAGTACCCAGGGTGAGGACCTAAACTGCCATGTCATCACCACAGGTTTGCTTTTTATCTTCTGCAATACTTAAAAGTTTCCAACTCCACTTCCACTTTCGTAATTCTGGCCAATGAGAAGACACGTTTCTACAAATTGTGTCTTCTCAATGGCTGAAGTCGCTGACTGAATGGAGTACTGAGCCATGAAGGAAACTTTATGTAAGTATTGCAGAAGATAGAAAGCAAACCTAGCGGTTTAGGTCCTCACCCTTGGTGCTAAACATTGGTGCACAGTCGGTTAGGTCAGTATAGTTGTCCTTTAACATAATGCTCCTGGACCTGGTAAAATACATGCTTGGGACCTTATGGGTGTAAGTTGAGTTTTATCCAGGCCATTGTTTCTTTTTTTTACAGATTTCCCCATGTCTGGAAACGTGCCTCTGGATTGGAAAAGGCTGATGTAATTGTAATATTCAAAAAAAGATTGTCGTTCACAGCCTGCTAATTACAGACCTATGAGTTTAACTTCAGTGGTGGGGAACATACTGGAAAGTTTGATAAGGGAACATGTTCTAGAGTATGTTTTAAGGACTGACATTATAAGTAGTAACCAGCATGGATTTAGGAGGAATAGATCTTGTCAAACTAACTTGCTTGGCTTTTATGAGGAAGTAGGAATTTGGCATAGCAGTAGATGTGGTATATATGTGGGTTTTGCTAAGGGTTTTTGATACAGTCCCCCATAGGCGATGTATAAGCTAAGGTCTGTTAGGCTTGGGTGGCACATTTGTACAAGGATAGAAAATTGGTTGATGAATAGGATGCAGAGATTAGTTGTTAATGGAGTTTAATCAATAAGGACTAAAGTTTTTTGTTGTGTTCCACAGGCTTCTGTGTTGGGGCCGCTTCTATTATTTTTAGTTAATTATTTGGGAGTGGGTATTGTCAGCAAAACTTTGGACAGCACAAAACCGTATTGACCATTAAAAGCTACAGATGATGTGCAATTGTTGCAGGCAGATCTAGATAGATCAGTGTTTCTCAATTTTCATGTTTCGGGAAACCCCTTCATAAAATAATTTTTTTTTTTTTTCAGCAAATCATCAAAATACATAATTTATACAATTCTAAATAGTAGATCTATAAATAAACTTCTATTTTAAAAATGCACTCAAATTCACCACAGGGAGTTAAACTCTTACATAATAACATTATTACTATTATTATTTATCTCTCAAACATCAAACACATAATTCATATAGAGCATTAATAAATATATAGAAAATATATCTGTATTCATCAAAATGGTGGGCCTATACGGTTTCTGTCAATCTCCCTGGACCCCTGGTTGAGAAACACAAGTAGTGCCAGGCAGCAGGAGCTTAGAGCCAGCAGGAGATTCTACCTCTTTACAAAGCACTAAGAAGGTCTCATTTGGAATTTTGGGTGCAGTTTTGGAATCCTGTGTACAAAAAGGCATCTTGGAACGTAAAGGATTCCGAGAAGGGCAGCTAGATTAATAAGTGGACTAGGGAGCTTGAATATGAAGATTGGATAAGTTACAATTATGCACATTAGAGAAAAGGCGTGTATAAATACATTCAATAAACTATCTAGGGCATTGTTCACCAATAGAACATGTCAGAGGAACCAATTTAAAAAAGAGCTGCAAAAGTAAGAATCCAATATTTGACTAACAATGAAAAACAAAAAATAATAAATTCTCAAAAAATTACAGATGGGTTTGCATCATATTACTATTCATTATATAACCTAAAAGAAGACAAAAACACTTCACAACCAACAAACAAATGAATAAATCCCTTCCTACAAAACCTATCACCAACAATAAATAAAGATCAAACCCTAAACCAACCATTTACAAGAGTAGAGCAATCAAAGATCTCAAACTACAGAAAACCCCTGGTCCAGATGGCTACAGCGCAGAATATTATAGACATTTCACAGAAATTTTAGCCCCACAACTCTTCAGTTTAGCACCCAGTATACAATCATTCCCAAAAGAAAACCTACAAGCAGCAATAATTACCATCCCAAAACTAGGTAAGGACCCAGATAAAGTAACAAATTACAGACCAATACCACTCCTTAAGGCTGGGTACACACGGCCGGACTATTTGTCCCGAGCGAGCGCTCGGCTGGGACAAATGTTCTTCGGCCACTGCAAATTTGGCCATGGACGAATTTGCGAATATTCGATCGTGGGGCCCCATAGGGAACCACATGATAGATCGGAATTTTCCAACGCATCCGATCGTTCGTTCGTCCGATCCTGATGAATGAACAATCGATGACAGTCGCAGCCGGTCGCCACACACCAGCCGATATTTTCGGCTGACTGACCGAAAGTGCCGTGAATTGGACGGGCAGCCGGAAATATTGGCTAGTGTGTACCCAGCCTAACACTGATCTAAAACTTTATGCTAAATGTATTGCCACCAGATTATAAACAATACTACATCAACTGATAAAATCAGATCTTGCAGGCTTTATCAAAAACAGACAAACTTAAGACAACACTAGAAGATTATTCAACCTAATTCAATACACAGGAGAATTCCAAGTCCCAACAGTTGTACTAACTGTAGATGCCACTGGTCTTTTCTCTCCCATGTTCTAGCCTTATTGGGACAATCAAACAAGCAATACTAGCACTATATTCCCACCCCTATGCTCAGGTATGATGTCTAAAATAATACCAATGACAAATGTAACCAGACAGGGTTGCCCACTGTTCCCACAGTTATTCGCCCTACTAATCAAACTTTTTGCAGAATAAATAAGAGAACACACACAGATCCATGGAATTAAATTAGATAAAAATGAACATAAAATAAGCCTGTTTGCTGATGTTATACTAATACTAACAAATCCAGAAAAATCATAATCCACAATTAAAACTCTAATAAACCAATTTAGCAACATTTCCTATTACAAAATGAATGAAACAAAATCTTGTGCCATGGGCATTAATATTCAGGAGAAAATTAAACACACTATTACCAGACATCACTCCTATCAATGGGAAACAGACAAATTCAAATATTTGGGAATATATCTATGTATGCCATCCAAAAATACATTCCATATAAACTACGAATCACTTATAAAAGACACACAACATAATATAGACAATTGGAATACATTATACCTATCACTCTATGGAAAGATATCGCTAATTAAAATGACAATGCTCCCAAAATTCCTCTATTTATTTAGAAGACATACCATTGAGATTCCCAAAACCTATTACACAAATAAATAAATAAAGGTTTGATAAATTTTATATGGAATTACAAAAAACACAGAGTAAAGCTGGCCATACACATGAGATCCCACAGCATGTGTGCCGACAGATTACATTTGTATCTGTCGACACACATGCTGTGGGAACAGCACACACGGACCCGACCAATCCCCATACGCGATATGGGGATCGGTCGGCCGTGCGGCCATACACCGCACAATCGTATCAGCTCCCTCTACTTTAAGTAAAGGGAGCTGATAATGACCGACAGGAATCGTTCGTCGGCACTCCGATTGTTTCGGAAAAGCTCCTACACACGAACAATAATAGGTAAATTCCATCATTCCCTGATGGGATTTACCTATTATTGTTCATATGTATGGCCACCTTAAGTATGTCAACTCTCACAAAATAACAAACAAGCTGGAGGAATGAACCTACCATCCTTCCAAGACTATTAGGAAGCAGCAGTAATCTCCCCACTTAAAAACTGGTGGAATAATAGATTAGAAATCTCATGGGTAAACTTAGAAAAAGACCTTGTTCCTTATAACTTTCAGCAATACTGACCCCTTATTCTATAAAAATTCCATAAGCACAAATTACACAATCCCAGACACAGCCGTAAAAATCTGGAACAAAAACATTAAAAAATATAAACAATACAAGACTTAAAACAATATACTCACGTTGGTACATTAGAGGAATTGATTCCATTCTTCTCTTTGAGAGTCTGGAATAAAGCAAAAGACACAGCAATTAAAGATATTGCTCAAGGAAGTGAGATATTTACCTACACACAACTACAAACTAAATTTAACTTCCCCGACAACAATCAATATAAATACCTTCAAATAAAAAGCTCCATAAACAGGCATTTGAAAAAAATCACCCCATATAACCCAACCCAACGAAGCACTAAACAGGGAATATCATTAATCTACAAGTCATTAAATAACAGGATGGTCCTACAATCCTCATCTAATATACTGGCAAACAGATATTAATAAAATCTTTGCACTAAACCAATGAGAACTTGCTATAATGGCTCCATATAAATATACAACATGTGCTTCACACTGGGAGGCAAATAGGAAAATATTATACAGATGTTATTTTACTCCTGTACTTCTATCACACATATATATATAACACAACAGATAAACTGTGTTGGAGATATGAAGGCAATCTAATCCATATATTTTGGCAATGTCCTAAAATCAAAAAACTCCTGGGCTATCCCCTTATAGCCACCCCTGAAATAGAGCAACAAGATCCCAGAACATGCATGATGATATATCATATTATTTAAAGGGCAATTATAGTGAGAAAATTGTTTTTTTTTAATTTCTTCTAATGTATCCTATAAGTCATCCCATCCACCAGGGTACCTTTAGTTTCTTTAAATTCTACATAGTCCCCGAGATATAAGCCTTTGAATATGCTGTGATTTGTAGGAGCTGCTACACCTCATCTGTCACTCAAAGGCACACACCCACACAATCCAAAGCTCCCCTGCAGTACTGTCACACACTCTCTCACCCACACTATATGTACCATGTGCAACATATAGTCAAATGCTGTAGTGCTAAACACAATCAATAAACCATCAACCCAGCAATATGAGCATAACACACTATAAAACAGCCCCTCCCCCCCAAAAAAATCTTATATACATACAAAACCAGTGACTCAAATGGAACACTAATACAGTATATATAATATAGTAATACAGACTATATACCAAACAAGACACACAGTGCAATCTATGAAATATATAGACTAAAGCAACTGAAATGTAACAGGACAACAAGCAGTGTCACTGTGTTTGTGAAGGTCTCACTACAAGCTGCTGTTACACTGACTCTCTCTTCAGTGATTATGATCTCAGCTAAGCAGGGGGAGAGATATGAACTTTAGGTAAAAAGTAAATAATTAGCAAAGTTAGAGAACAGGCAGAGTTCAGTAACTTACTTGTAAAGAATCTCAGCACCACTTGTCCTCCCTCTCTCCCCCTCCCTTCAGCATATTGCTACTTTATTCCACACTTTGATTGCTTGCAGTCTAGCTCTGGAAGGGAGGGGTCAACAGGATGTCAGCAGTTCATTTAAAGTCCTTTCAACTGACAATGCTCGGACTCTGTATACAGCCCGTCACTGCTTGAGGGGGAGTAGACAGAGAGGGGAGGGGGACTACACAGCTTGGTACAAACTTCTGCCAGTGTGAAGAAACGAAGCCACACAGAAACATGAAAGTAAGGCAGCTTATACTAAGTGATCTATACATTGTAAACAGACAAAGTTTTTTTTTCACTATAGTTGCCCTTTAACCCTTTCCCTGCCACAGATCGTATATTCACGATCTGTGCAGAGAATGCTTTAACTGCCACAGATCGTGAATATACGATCTGTGGCTTCCCCCCTCCAAAAATTTTTTTCCCCCCTGCTAGGGCCGATCGGGGGGCAGCATTCAACTGCCCCCCTAGTCCCCTCGATCCCCCCTCGGTTTCGTCCAAATCCGAGGGGGGGATCAGGAGATATCCTACATTGAAGTTTTCCCTACCTTGAAGCTGCCAGTCCGGAGGAGGAAGCTGAATGGGAGACCCCGGTGACATCACAGAACTTCCTCCTTCACCGGGGTCTTCCCATATGGAGGTACACTGCTGCCCCCGGTGGTCCAGTGGAGGTACTGCAGCATGATCTATGGAGATCATGCTGCAGTCCCTAAGTATAGAAAAAGCTGTCAAGCTAACAGCTTTTCTATACATTTTGTGAATGGAACTCAAAGTTCCATTCACAAATAGGATTTTTTCTAAGTCTTTGCTACTTAGCGAAGACTTAGAAAAAAAATGGGGACAGAGATCAAAATTTGGTGATCACTTCTGATCACCAAATTATTGATCTTTGCCAATGAATGAAAAATCACTTCCTGGAAAATGATTTCCGGGAAGTGATTTTTCTGATCGGATTTCGAATTGGAAAACGGGCATTTATGCCCGTATTCCAAGTTCGGTATCATTCCCTAAGATGATCTGATGATCATCTTTGGGAATGATCGGGGAAAAAATGGGGAAATACACACAAAAAAATTCTTAAAGTGATACACACACCCTTTTTTTTTTTTTACCCTAAAACTATAAATTAGAAAAAAAGTTGTCTTCTCCAAGCTCCCCAATGTCCCCAGTGATATCGGTAAAGTAAACGCGGATACTTATTTGTACGATTTCAAGGGAAACTAAGCCTATTTTTTAGAAGGAAATTTTGCAGAGGTACCAAATAAAGACCGTATTGAATTTTTAGGATCAGTAAAGTGTGCAAAAACGTGTGTGACTCTCCATACTAACCGATTTCACTAAAATACCACTAAAAGGGGGAGAGTGTGTGTGTGGGGGGTGGGTTGTGGCGTTTTAAAATTTTTTCTTGTAACTGCACTTCTAAATGCGTCCCATTTGAGCTAGTTGGTGGCCTCGTCTCTGTTTGCACCCACGCAAATGGCACACCGTTTGATTCAGGACATGTGGGAGATTGCTATTTAGTGGGTTTTTTTGCTTGTCAAGTGGGTTTAGGTAGGATTTCAACCCTTGAATCATCTTATTTTATTTTTCACAAAATCTCGTAAAAACACAGAGTTCTTTGGATCGCTGGGTCTGGAATTCTTCATGCATGTATGAAAGCATGGCACCGTAACGTAGCTGAAGGTGTGTAGATTCCAAAAATATATAGTTTGTGGGGGGAATTTCCATGTTTCGGGACTGTTTCCTTAGAAAAAGGGTAAGCTGTTCAAATTACAGAGCACTTTGATTTTTTCTTGTAATTGCATTTGTGCATGCGTCCCATTTGAGCTAGTTGGTGGCCATGTCTCTGTGTACATCCACAAATAGGGCATACCGTTTGATTCAGAACATGTGGGAGATTGATATTTAGTTGGGGGTTTTATTTGTGGGGGGCATTTCAAAGTTTTGGGGCTGTTTGAAATTACAGAGCACTTTGATATTTTTCTTGTAATTACACTGGTGCATGCGTCCCATTTGAGCTAGTTGGTGGTCACGCCCCTGTGTGCATCCACGCATATGGCATACCGTTTGATTCAGGGCATTTGGAAGATTGATAATTGACAAGTTTTTTTTACATGACATGGAAATTTGCCATGATTTTTAACTTTGAATTGTATTTTTATAAATTTTTCCTGAAAATCTGGTAAGAAAGCGAAATTGTACACAAAACTGCACCCACACCATTGGTGGTATGCATAAAAGAATCACACCATTGTGTAGCTGAAGGTGTGTAGAGTCCAAGAATATATAGTTTTGGGGGGTATTTCTAATATAGAGGGGTGTTTAGTCTGACAAATCTGAAAAGTTGCTGTAATTGGGCCACTGTTCATTGGCTCACTTTGTGGCTAGTTGATTCCACGTCTGCGTGTGGAACCATACATAGGGCATACCGTTTGATTCAGGACATTTGGGAGATTGATATTTGGTAATTTTTTTTTACATTACTTGGGATTTTGGCATGATTTCTACCTTTGAGAGTGTTTTTTTTCAAATTTTTTAGAAAATCTGCTAAAACTGTGAACTTCTACGAAGAACTGCGCCCACACCATTGATGGTACTAATGAACAAACTACAGAATTTCGTAGATAAAGGTGTGTGGATTCGAGAAATATATGGTTTGTGGGGGTTGTTTTGTGGGGAAAAATTGCAGACTGTTCAAATTCAGATTTGACTGAATATTTTTGCTGTTTCTGAGCCATTGTGCATTGTTTCACTTTGTGTCTTTTGGCTTCCACGTCCACGTGTGTAACCACACATATGGCATACCGTTTGATTCAGGACATTTGGGAGATTGATATTTAGTAGCTTTTTTTTACATTCCATGGGGTTTTGGCATGATTTCTACCTTTTGAAGTTGTTTTTGTTCATTTTTTCAGACAAATGCGAATTTCTACGAAGAACTGCGCCCACACCATTCATGGTATGAATGAACAAACTACAGCGTTACGTAGCTGAAGGTATGTAGATTCTGAGAATATATAGTTTTGTGGGGGTATTTCCAAGTTAGAGGGGTGTTCAGTTTGAAAAATCTGGGAAAATGCTGTTATTGGCTCACTGCGCATTGTTTTACATTTTGACTAGTCGCTTCCACGTCCGTGTGTGTAACCACACATATGGCATACCATTTGATTCAGGACATGTAGGAGATTGATATTTGGTAAGTTTTTTTTACATTACATGGGGTTTTGGTGTGATTTTGTAACTTTGAAATGTATTTTTCTCTATTTTTCCAGAAAATTGTGTAGAAATGCGAAATTCTATGAAGAACTGCGCCCACACCATTGATGGTATGAATGAACGAACTACAGTGCTACATAGCTGAAGGTGTTTAGATTTCAGGAATATATAGTTTGTGGGGGGTATTTCTGAGTTATCAGGGTGTTTTGTGGAAAAAACTGCAGACTGTCCAAATTCGGAGTTGGCTAAATATTTTCGCTGTTTCTCAACCATCATACATTGTCTCACATCGTGGCTTTTCGCTTCCACGTCCGCATGTGTAACCACACATATGGCATACCGTTTGATTCAGGACATTTGGGAGATTGATATTTAGTAACTTTTTTTTACATTCCGTCAGGTTTTGGCATGATTTCTACCTTTTGAAGTTGTTTTTTGTTCATTTTTTCAGAAAAGTGCGAACTTCTACGAAGAACTGCGCCCACACCATTGATGGTATGAATGAACGAACTACAGTGCTACATAGCTGAAGGTGTTTAGATTTCAGGAATATATAGTTTGTGGGGGTTATTTCTGAGTTACGGGGGTGTTTTGTGGAAAAAACTGCAGACTGTCCAAATTCGGAGTTGGCTAAATATTTTCGCTGTTTCTGAGCCATCGTGCATTGTCTCACTTTGTGGCTTTTCGCTTCCACGTCCACATGTGTAACCACACATATGGCATACCGTTTGATTCAGGACATTTGGGAGATTGATATTTAGTAACTTTTTTTTAGATTCCATGAGGTTTTGGCATGATTTTTACCTTTTGAAGTTGTTTTATGTTCGTTTTTTCAGACAAATGCGAACTTCTACAAAGAACTGCGCCCACACCATTTATGGTATGAATGAACAAACTACAGCGTTACATAGCTGAAGGTGTGTAGATTTCAGGAATATATAGTTTGTGGGGGTTATTTCTAAGTTACGGGGGTGTTTTGTGGAAAAACTGCAGACTGTCCAAATTCGGAGTTGGCTAAATATTTTCGCCGTTTCTGAGCCATCGTGCATTGTCTCACTTTGTGGCTTTTCGCTTCCACGTCTGCGTGTGTTACCACACATATGGCATACCGTTTGATTCAGGACATTTGGGAGATTGATATTTAGTAACTTTTTTTTACATTCCATGGGGTTTTAGCATGATTTCGACCTTTTTGAACGCTGTTTGATGTTCATTTTTTTTGAAAATCTGGTAAAAGTGCAAATTTCTACGAAGAACTGCGCCCACACCATTGATGATATGAATGAACGAACTATGGCGTTACATAGCTGAAGGTGTATAGATTTCAGGAGTATATAGTTTGTGGGGGGTATTTTTGAGTTGGGGGGGTGTTTCGTGGAAAAACTGCAGACTGTTCAAATACAAAACTGGCTAATTTTTTTTTGCTGCTACTGACATTTGGCACTGGTCACGCTCTGGGTTAGTTGGTAGCCATGTCTCTGGGTACACCCATGAATGTGGCATACCGTTTTATTCGGGAGGGGTTAGGCTTTCATATTTGAGATGCGTTTGAACTTTCCTCCACAGTTTTTAGCTGAAATTCGCATTTGATTTTGTCTCTGATTTTACAGTTGAGGAAAAAAAGGAAAATGTGAGAAAGTAACTTACAATTTGACGAAGAGCTGCGTCCGGGTACCTGCATTTTGATCGAAACTAACCTCACTCGTAAAATCCTGCGAGTGTGTAGTTTCTAAAAATATCTCACTTGTGGGGATAGTTTAGATAATTTGGTAGATATTCTATGTTAACTGTTAGTAGTGGTTACACATTTTAATTTGGTGTAATATTCTAGGAGGTGCAGTTTTAGTTTGGGGGGTTCTCCTGTACAGGAAAAGTCGGGTACCTACATATATCTGGTATCGTTGTACTCGGGAGTATCTGAGCTTTTAGAAACAGTAAGATTTTTGTGCGTAACCTTAAGATAACTATAAGTAAAAATGGGAAAAATCCATGAAAATTTGCAAATTTTTCATTTTTTTTACATATTTTACCCATAATTCCAGTAAAATTTCCAGAAAAGTTACAAAATTCTGTTACCATGTTAAAGTACACTTTGTGCTGAAAAAAACAATGTATAATAATCCTGATTTACTGCAAGGTTTCCTACTGTAAAATTAATCTAAAGCGATTAAGGGCAAAATCCTGAAAATTCTTCTGGCAGTTAACGCAAAAAAAAATGAAAATCTCCTGGCAGTGAAAGGGTTAAGCTACTAGATTATCTTTAGTGAATAAATTGAAATCTAATACTGTTCCCTCGATAGGTGAATCCAAAATCGAATAATTCTTAATAAACAATACAAATAAATATTTAGCTTAACAAATAACACACATTTAAAATTTCTAGAAAAAAGGAAATTATGGTCTTAAGAAATAATAATCTGAAATGTCTGATGTTACCTAGATGTTTACAATATGCAGATATTGTACCTTCCCAAATACAATTCATGTAAAATGCAACTTATATACTTTTCCATTTGAAATGTTTATCTATTTTCTATTTTAAAATCAATAAAAATATTGTTCATAAAATAAAATTTAAAAAAAGAACACGTCAGAGGACAGGTAGATAGATATCCCTTAAAAATGGAATAAAAGAAGTTTAGCATTCAAGTTCAGAATTGGGTATTTCACAGTGAGAACGGTAACTATGGAACTGTCTTCCAGTGGACGTTGTTATGGCAGGTTCATTGGATAGTTTACAAAAACCTGGACAAATTTCTAAAAACAAAGAATGTTGCATGTTACTGGTATTGATACATAAAGTTCGCCTTGATTCAGAGATATTTTTTATTGCCACTTGGAGTCAGTAAGGTTTTTTACTTTTTGAATTGCATTAGATCAACTGTTAGGCAGGCAATGTGGGTATTGATGAGAAGGTTGGATGGACGTATGTCTTTATATAATACTATACTATACTGTATGTATAAAGCTAAGTACACCCATGTGTATATTCAGTGTACACACAAGTGTGTTTGTCGACCTAAACAGACATTTTTCATCCGCTGGTGGTGAATTGTCACTTTAAAATTAAATTAAATTTTGGGGTTTATTATATTATATTAAATTATTTACAATAAATTATTTACTGTAAATTTTCTAGTGAGATATAGAATTATTTTCCTTTTTTTATGTGTATATACAGATTGCCACTTTTTATTTATATTTATTGGTCCCTGGGCTACTTTGTGAGCCCAGTATCTTTTTTCCTGAGTAGGGGAATCTCAGGGACATCTGTAGCTTGGTCTTAGGTGTACACTACCTTTTCCTTTTCACTTTAAAATGAAGTTTATTGTGGATCCTGAGCTACAGTATAAGATGAATAACCCACCAATATCAGCAGTACATCACAGCGTCGCACTACTTTAGTGTCCTCCCGTGCTGTGTGGCCACATTCACACCTAGAATTCCTTCCAAATCACAAGTAGTGCAGGGAGACACACTGCAGCCGTACTAAGCTAGCAAAAAATATATTAAAGGGGAAGTTCAGTGCAAATACATAGGCTTTTCAGAAAAAAGAGCAGTATTTTTTCATCCCAATGACCTTAACCTGCCCATTTAGCATTGTGTCTGTGTATAAATAAATTCAACCAAAATACTGACTTCCTGTTTGCAGGACCTCTAGTAGTAGAGACTGTTATGGTCTCTCTGGGCCAAGGGCAAGACCATAACAGTCTCAAACAGTAAGCCTCAAAAAGTAATGCTTGTGAGTTCCGTGCACACGCACGTGCACAGAACTCACAGTCATTACTGTTTGAGGCTCAAGCAGGAGAAAGCAGAGGAAATCTCAGAGGGGCGGAGCTTAACATTCATCAAACCAGTAGCAAGATGCCAGCAACTTTCAAGGTACAAAGCCAGGCTCTGGAGGGACATAGGCAAAAAAAAAATATATGGCAACTGTATTTTTAAAGCTGCAGCTTTCAAATGAACATAACTTGATTTTACAGTGCACTTATCCTTTAATTGCTAATTACAGCTTTTATACTCCCTGTAAGCCTGTTCGGTTCCCTCCAATTTCAAAATTTTAAAAGCCTCTTTCTTTTTTTCGATTTCTCTTTTTACCTGGGCATTAAGCCAGGCAGGAGAGGACCTTATTTTTTTTTACACTTGTTTCCTAAAGGTATAAATTTAGAAATGTAATGTTTTAATATACCTTTAAAAGCAGTCCACTTCTGCTCAATATCCTTACCTAGGAACAAATCTCCCCAGTCTATGAGCAGGAGCGATTCCTTTAACAGCACAAAATTAGCTTTCCTAAAGTTATAGGTTTTTGTTAACCCAGTGCACTTTAGTTTTTTGCAACCTACATTAAATGATACTATATCATGGTCACTATTCCCTAAGCTTCCAATTACCTTCATCTCCAAAATGAGCTCAGGGTTATTAGATATCACCAGATCCAACAACGCATTCTGTCTACCATCTGTGAAAGGAAATACTCATAAAGGAGGTTTAAGAACTTGATACCTTTTGAGGCACCGGCAGTTCCCCAATCTATGTCACAGTAATTGAAATCCCCCATGGTAAAATAACAAAACAGATAGAAATTGTATTTTGTGTATTTTAAGTGGCTGTTATGCTGTCTTTATCCATCAGGGGTTCTGGGAGTAGTAGTTCATCAACAATTACAGAACTGTTAAGATGCAACATAAAATTAGCATTTGTTCTGTGTTTGTGCAGATAATCTAAATTTGAGCTGCCGCATTTGTTCCAAGTTGGGCAATGTGAGAGAGGAATTCAGAAAAGATTTACAGTGTTCACCAGTGGCAATGGTTCAACTTTTGAACTTCCTAAAAAAAAACAAAACACTTTTTTCTAATGGCCATTACCACAGGAAATGCACAACAGACACATTGTAATCTTCCTCTCCAAGAAAGCAGCTGAAGTTTTCCAAACTCATTTCTTTCTACAAAGACACTTCAAGATCAGAGCAGATTTTTTCCCTGGGAATATGACTTAATAATGTTTAACAGTTAAAGGGCATGTACACTGTATAAACAACTTTATCTTACTGGATAGCTGTAGCTTTAAATATAAAGGTGGTGTTTTTTTTTTTGTCCTACTACCCTTCCATACCTTACCTTTAGTGCATGAAGCTGTGAGTGTGTGACCTTGTGATGTCATCGCACCGCACCCAACACAGTGCACTTCAAACGCCTGTGCTATTCTCTGACCAAGGGCATGTTGAAGATTTTGAAATCTCATGAGGGCAGTGCTAAAAATGTCATTATAGTGAAGGAGGAAGCCAGCAAGATTCTAGCACTAAAAGTAAGGTATGGAAGGATAGTAAGACAAAAAAAACACCACCTTTATATTTAAAGCCACAGCTATCCAGAAAGGAAGTTATTTTTATAGTGTACATGCCCTATAATCAGAGTCCATTGCCATTTTTAACATGTACAAGGGTTTCATGCAAAAACCTTGTAATATTTCGTAGCTAATCTGTAAGGATCGAGAACTGTAAGTGAAATATATTCAATACTTTGCAAAAGTTTAAAGGGCATGTCCACCCCCTAAGAAAAAAATTACCTTATGTAGGTCAGCCATACAAACCCCATTTTCACTTTACTTAAACATTTCCAAGACATTCCTGGACTGATCCCTCGCCGTGGCTCCTCACTACTTCGTGGAATGATGATGGTAATGTCATGGCCAATGGCTGATGTCCATTACAAAAGGAGCCTCCTCTGCTGCTGTGCACACTTGTAACCAGCTCGCAACAGCACAAAGGAGGTGTGAATGGAACATCAAGCGATCAGGGTTTTGTACGTAGAATATCTTAGCCTGGGAGTAAAATGAAAATGAGGTTTGTGGGGCTGATCTTCTTAGGGTGCTTTATCAGCATTAAGTGAAGTATGGGAGGTAAACTAGCCATGTCTTACCCCCGCTCTTCACTTAATGTACCAGGAGAGACGAGCGAACAGTGCTGTATGTAAATTATAGTATGCGTTTGCGCATGTGCGCTATAGTTTACTTACATTTGGAAGATATAGTACTCGGTGTAGAAGAAACTATGGTGTCCTATGATGTGACATCTCTCTTCACTTGTATACCCACCAAGGAGGCTGTTGACATGGTGAGAAAACGGCTGGGCCAAGACAGCACTCTTACCAGCAGAACTGATCTCAGCCCAGAACAGGTGTGTTCCTTGTTGGACTTGTGCCTGAATACCACCTATTTCAAATACAGGGATAAGTTCTATAAGCAAAAACATGGATGTGCTATGGGATCTCCAGTTTCACCTATTGTGGCCAACCTTTACATGGAGGAGGTAGAAACACAGGCGCTTAATACCTTTAAGGGCATAGCACCCAGCCACTGGTTCAGATATGTTGATGACACCTGGGTTAAAATCCACCAGAAGGAAGTACAAGCTTTCACAGAACACATTAATAGCGTTGGACCAAACATTAAATTCACAAGGAAGAGGTACAAAAACAACAAACTGGCTTTCGGACTGCTTGGTAGAAGTTAAGGAAAATGGTAAACTGGAAGTAGAGGTTTACAGAAAACCACACACCATCAATATTTGATGTTTGACTCCCACCACCCTTTAGATCACAAGCTGGGGGTCATCAAACCCTGCAACACAGAGCCGAAATCCCCACTAGCACAGAGGCGAAGGCTAAAGAATGAAACATCTCAGAGGAGCCCTTAAAACTTGTGGATATCCAGACTGGGCCTTTGTCAAAAGAAGTAGAAGGAAAGAAAAGAACACAAATACCAACAGTGAAGGAAAAGCAAGACAGGAGGAAGAACATGGTCATCCCATATGTACAGGGGTCTCCGAATTAAGAAGAATTTTCAAAAAACATCGTATCCCTGTCTGCTTTAAACCGAACAACACACTGAGGCAGCAATTGGTACATCCGAAAGACCCAATACCAAAACACAAGAAAAGCGACATCATATATGCAGTGCAGTGCAGTGAAGAATGCTCTGATTTGTATGTGGGGGAGACCAAACAACACTGCATCAACGTTGGCCCAGCACAGAAGAGCCAATTCCTCGGGTCAGGACTCAGCCGTGTATCTGCATCTTAAGGATAAAGGACATACCTTTGAAGATTGTAATGTTAACATACTGGCGAAGGAACGTGACTGGTTCAAGAGAGGTGTTAGGCCATTTATGTGAAAATAAAAACCAAGCCTAAATAGAGGTGGGGGGGTTCGACACCAACTGTCTGCCATGTACAATGCTGTTTTAACACCTTACTCTGGGCGTTCCTATACACCTCTTAGCCACTATCTAATCACACACCCTAACACCTGCGCTGTGATATGCTAATTGGGATTTTCCAGGGTACATAATTGCCACAGATTCTTGTACAAGTCATTCTGAATTGAGAAAGCCAGTCGGATGACTAGCGAAACGTCTTCAAGAACTACATTTCAAGTCCAGTTGATCTAATTGAATACAACAGATACAAGAAATATTACATTTTTATTCTAAAAATGGTTCAACCCTATCTAGCAAAGACCATAAGGTAATCAAGACAGTATTGGAATATTATATCTTTTATTAATAAATCAAAAAGTATGCATACATAACTTTTGTACAGAATGCTGGGTGAATGGGTGAATTGGAAATTATGGCATTGAATGAAAAGTATGATGTAATAGGTATAGCAGAAACGTGGTTGAACAGTTCTCACGACTGGGCTGTAAATTTAGAAGGATATGCCTTGTTAAGGCAGGACAGAGAAAAAAGGAAAGGGGGAGGAGTATATGTTTATGTTAAAAAAGATTTGAAGCCAAATTTAAAAGAAGAGATAACTGGCGATATGGAAGTTAAAGTGGAGGCAATATGGGTGGAATTAGGCAACAGGAAAGGGGGTAATATCATTGTTGGTGTCTGCTATAAGCCGCAAATGCTAGCAGAGAAGAGGTGAGTCAACTTCATATGCAGTTGGCAAGGGCTGAAAGTTTGGGGAGTGCGCTCATTATGGGGGACTTTAATTACCCTGACATTGATTGGTGGAGTGAAACTGCTATCACAGAAAAAGGCGATGAGTTCCTGAATTTGCTGCAGGATAATTTTCTCTCACAGGTGGTTGAGGTTTCTACTAGAAAAGGAGCTCTGTTGGATCTGGTAATATCTAACATCGTGGAGCGCATTATAGATATAAAGGTAACTGGAGGCTAATGGGAATAGTGACCATGAAATAGTGGCATTTGGACTTTGTTATCAAAAGGAAAAGTACGCTGGGTTAACAAAGACTTTTAATTTTGGGAAGGCAAATTTTCCCAGGTTAAAAGCAGCTCTTCAGAATGTCAACTGGGATAACGTATTATCAGGTAAAGGTACTGAACAGAAGTGGACTGTGTTCAAGGGGATTTTAAGCCAGTTCACATCTAAATGTATACCCTTGGGAAATAAATGTAAAAAAAATAAATCCGCGCCCATGCGGCTGAATCTGGTGTAAAGAGGCAAATGGTAAGGATGAAAAAGGCATTTAAAACCTTTAAGGCAGAGGGAACGGAAAGGGCCTTTAGGGACTATAAAAACTGTAACAAGGAGTGTAAGAAAGCAATCAAACTAGCTAAAATTAATAATGAAGTTAGAATAGCTGAACAAAGCATCACTAAGCCTAAAACATTTTTTAAGTATATTAATAGTAAGAAGATGAGGACTGAGAATGTGGCACCATTAATTAATGGGGATAAATAAGTTAGTTACGGAGGATGGCGATAAAGCAAATGTCTTGAATACTTTTTACCCCTCTGTATACACTATAGAAGATCCAAGTACAGATATCATAGAGTAAAGTAGCAATAATGGTATAAAAGATTTAAGTGCACTTCGGTTAACCGAGGATATGGTACAGAAAGAACTAAATAAGGTTAATATTAATAAATCTCCTGGACTAGATAAAATACATCCTCAGGTACTTAGGGAGCTAAGTTCAGTTTTATCTGGGCCATTGTTTCTTATTTTTGCAGATTCCCTCATGTCCGGTGGTGTGCCTCTGGATTGGAAAAAGGCTGATGTTATTCCAATATTCAAAAAGGGTAGTCGTTCACAGCCGGGTAATTACAGGCCTGTAAGTTTAACTTCAGTGGTGGGAAGATCCTGGAAAGTTTAATAAGGGAACATGTTCTAGAGTATGTTTCAAGGACTGACATTATAAGTAGTAACCAGCATGGATTTAGGAGGAATAGATCTTGTTATACTAACTTGCTTGGCTTTTATGGGGAAGCAAGTAGGAATTTTGACTATGGCATTACAGTAGATGTAGTTTACTTGGATTTTGCAAAGGCTTTTGATACACTCCCCCATAGGCGACTAATGTATAAGCTGAGGTCTGTTGGTCTGGGAAGTCACATTTGTTCATGGATAGAAAATTGGTTTATGAATAGGATGCAGAGAGTAGTTGTAAATGGGGCTTCATCATTATGGACTAAAGTGCTAAGTGGGGTGCCACAGGGTTCTGTGTTGGGGCCGCTTCTATTTAATCTATTTATTAATGATTTGGAATAAAGTAAGTCAGCAAGGTTTCTGTGTTTGCTGACAACACAAAACTTTGTCGACCATTAAAAACTTCAGAGGATGTGCAATTGTTGCAGGGGAATCTATATAGATTGTCACGTTGGGCTGCTAAGTGGCAGATAAGATTCAATGTTGATAAATGTAAGGTGATGTATTTTGGACTTAAATATCCTTGTGCTGCTTATACTATAAATGGCTCTGTGTTAAGTGAATCCCTGTTGGAAAGGGATCTTGGAGTTTTGGTGGATAATAAACTTAAAGGTAGCAAGCAGTGCCAGGCGGCAACAGCCAGAGCCAGCATGGTATTGTCTTGTATAAAGAGAGGTATGGATTCAAGGGAGGAAAATGTAATTCTCCCTCTCTAAAAAGCATTGGTAAGGCCTCATTTGGCATATGCAGTGCAAATGTCTTTACTCAACCTCAAATACTATACTATACTATACTATACTATACTATACTATACTGTACTATACTATACTATGCTCGATCTCTCCATATTTACATTTATACAAAAAAAAATACTTGCCATATTGCAAGTAGCATTTTAATACAATTATGTGCCGATGCAATATTTTGGCTAGCATAACTTATGTGACCACGATCCCACGATGCAGTAGGCCTTTTTGTAAAACTTACTGCATTGTGGGATTCCTGTCAGGTAAGACGTTCTGTTTACATCTCCATTCATTAGGCATTAAGTTTTGCTTTACAAGGTAGGCTATGCTGCGATATTTCTAAAAAATCTTGGAATCCCACTCTAACCCGATAGTTCATTGGGTAGCACGGGTTTTGCCCTAATTCAGCCCTATAGTGGCCGATATAGCATCGGCCTATTAATGTTTAAAACAAATAAATGAAAATGCATAAAATGTAATAGGTGTGCTTCCCTCCAATTGCTTATGATGGACAATTTTGTTTCAGTATTAGCTTTGCACAACTGGAAGTTTTTCTGCAGGTTATGTTATATATTAACGTCCATTTATACTCATCCTTCCAATATACTTAAATTCCTGGGATTGGCGAGATTATTAAAAGACTGACCAATCATTCCTCTAATTGTAAATTTATTGCAAAGTTTTTCAGCATGACTAATAAACTACGTTTATAATGTGGTCATCGCTCAGCATTTATTGTTAAAAATTATGATTGTGAGTTCTTCTCATTATTGCCACGTCTGCATCTCTTCCTTGCCAATATCCTAAACTCTCAAGGTCATTGTGTGTAAGAAACTGGCTTTTTATGGATGTATTAAGGTGGGGACGTTGCTGATACCATTGTTATACTATAACAAAGGTCATTTAATAATAGTGTTGCATGTTTGTTGCCAATTTCAGAAGTTCCTTTTCCATAGTTCTATTTGCTGTGTATTATTATTTTGAGGGTTAGAGTATAACCATCCCTAGAAATGCCTTTAGTTTCTTTTGCTCTGTATGAACACTTCTTATTAAGTAAAAAGTAAAAGTAGTCTCCATTCTGTTCTGCCCATCATTAAAGGCTCACCAAATCCACTCTTCCTTGTCGGAAAGTACATAGGGTGAGGACCTAAACCGCACTGGCCTCACCACTAGGTTCACTTTCTAACTCTAGCTTTACTCACCTGAAGTTTTCTTCGGGGATCCGTTGCTGGAGTCCATCTGCGACTTCGACCAATGAGGAGACACACTCTGAAAAAAGTGTGTCTTCTCATTGGCTGGATTGTGAACCCGGAAGCAGGAGCGATGCACCGAAGGAAACTTCATGTGAGTAAAGTAAGAGTTAGAAAGTGAACCTTGGGGTGAGGACAGTGCGGTTTAGTTCCTCACCCTGGGTAGTAGAGATGTCATGGATGGCAGGAGCGGGGGTCTTGGTAAGTAGACCTGTCCTTTATTTTATTTATCTTACAATATGTTTGCTAAAATGATTTTTTACAATGAATGTGTAAACATGAACAAGAACCTGCCAACTGTATGTAGGAATGTTATTATCTGTTTGTTTTAAACAAATACATATTCAGAGTAATAAATCTGATTAGGTATTGTCACGAATGCCAGTTCGCTGGGCACTTGATCTGACCAATCAATCGGTACAAGCTGCCACCACTTTAAGTTATGGCCTTAAAGACGCCCCAAAAACAATCTTGACTCTCACTGACTATGCACACCCCTATCCTGGCAGCTAAATGGTTAACACTACACCATTTACTCCAGCAACTAACTGGTTAATTAGCATCAGTCCTTCACAAGCAATCTCAGAGTTAATTAGCATTTACCCTGCAAAACATTCCATTCAACCACATATAAACTTATCAGAGGCAAACTGAGTTCTTTTAGAGCATCAAAGACAAAACTTAGATTTTTAGATTTAATATTCCAAAAGGTGGACAGTGCATATAATACAAAAATAAAAGAAAATGGTGTTATAATAAAATGACATACAATAGGTACAACAGTTATATAAAATAAAAAGGATAAAAATATTCACAGACCCTTCTCACTAGAAGAAGTCCTGTATCCTGGGGCGGGAAGAAACATCGGGTCCATACACACAGTTTTAGCATGTCCACTCAGTATGAACACAGTTATAGGGGCTACAAGGATTTTTAAACCCTTTGATGAACCACCCCCCTCCTGGCTATGCATGAGGTCAGAGTGTCTAGGAATGTCCAGATTTACGACTAGCCAAAAGCAATTAATTACCCCTCAGTTAGGCATCTAATACAAACATATCTACATCTACATCCCAATACGTACATATCTACATCTAAATGTAGATATGTACATTGTATTGGGATATTGGCCACATATTCCTCTCCTGTATTAATTATCAATTCCTCCAATACCAAACATGACCTGGGTGTAATACATATTTCCCAAGATATTAATAACTGCTTTGGCAAGGGAATAAGGTCTCCATGTTGGATATCATTTTAATGGGCCTACCTTCCTATTCACAAATATAATATTGGTTTCTGTCTTACATATTCCAATACCGAAATACATTTATTTTACATGTATGGTTGTCCTTAAAGGATAAGTGCACTGTAAAATCAAGTTATGTTCATTTGGAAGCTGCAGCTTTAAAAATACCGCTGCCATATTTTTTTTCTCCCTATGTCCCTCCAAAGCCTAGCTTTGTGCCTTGAAAGTTGGTGACATGTTGTTACTGGTTTGTTGAATGTTAAGCTCTGCCCACTAAAGGTTTTTTAGTGGACTTGCCCTTGTCCAGGATAAAAATCATATTTTAATATATGATAGATACCCCCTGCCCAACCACCATGTTATTTAATAAAAAAACCTTAATAGAATGTTACTTACAGCCCCTTGCTCCCCTGGCTCCCTGCTTGCCGGAACTTGAAATCAGGGGGCCAGACCGGCAACCGCGTCTGTGATTGGCTGAGACGTGGGCAATCACAGACGTAACTGACGTAAGTGTAGCGCCATGGGAACGAAGTGCCGTGAGTACAGTCCTGAATTTTTTTAAATAAATAACTCGGCGGTTAGGTCTGGGCTGGGGGTATCTATCATATATTTAAAGGATTTTATGCTAGGTGGAAGGTGAAACAAGGATGGATGCGGATGGTGGGGGGGGGGCGCTTCACAAATATGGAGTTCCTGTTGGGTGCTCTAAGGGAGAATGAAGGCTGCGTGGGAACAGAAAAGGCAGGGATGTGAGTTGAGGTAAGAGAGCTTGGATTTACACTGTGATGCTCCTGGTCTACAAAAAGAAGGTAGTAAAAACATACAGTATGTATCTTAAAATTGGCTAAACGGATTTTAATGCTTTTTGGCTTGTTTTAAAGCTAGAATTGTGGTTTTGGGGGTGGACATTCCCTTTAATTAACACTGTGGGAGTCAGGTGACAAATAATAATTTTCCTTTCAATTTATTGATAGGCAACATACAGTAATGATAATGTGTATTCATTTTATTTTCTATAATGGGAAGGAGGGGAAGAAATTCCATCTGATAAGAACATTTTTACTATCCACATTGCAATTGATATGCCCTGCCACAGATATTAACTTGAATGCCCAGCCTGGCCAGATCCCAAATCCTAAATCATGAATAATCTCTATATTAGAATGTGCATGAGAATTATATACCCCGAGTCTAAAGAAACCTACTGCAAACAACCAAACATACTGGTTACAAGAACAGGAACAATTTGCTTATTTAACAAAACATAAATTATCTGGCAAACGTTGTCAAAGCTGAACTGGCTGTGACCTTAGTTTGGAATAGTTAGGTTACAGCTGTCTGTTTTCCCTCAGTGTGATGTATAAACAACCATGCTTTTTAGCTTCTAACAGAATAACATCCATAAATAATAAAATCCTATAGACATAGGGCAGCATGGTAGCTCAGTGGTTAGCACTGATGCCTTGCAGAGCTGAGGTCCTGAGTTCGATTCCACCCTTGGACAAATCTGCAAGGAGTTTGTATGTTCTCCCCTTCCTTGGCGTGTGTTTCCTCCGGGCACTCCGTTTTCCCCCTCAATCATAAAGACATACTGATAGGTTGTATATGTACATAAAGTGATTAGATTGTAAGCTCTTCGGGGCAGGGCCTGATGTGAATTGAGTAAATAATTGTAAAGCACTGCGTACTATGTAGCGCTATATAAGAAATAAAATACATACATACATGGCTTTTCCATTCCAGGACTAAATTAAATGTACATTGGTGCATGTATGGGCTTCTAAATTCTCACAACATCGGGCTACCCACTCAAACGTTTGTATTTTTGCACTCAGATCTGTTGACAGAACAGGAAACTGCCATGTGCCTCTGAAAGGCAGTGTACTACACCACAAATGGAGCACATAGGGACATATTTATAAACCCGAAGGATACTGTGGGTTAGTTAATTTGCGGTCGTAAATGTATGATCACAATCGTAAATTTACAACCGAACCTTCTTTAATTAATGAACGTTCGATCGTAGAATACCGTGGGGTAGTAAACTCCCACAATGGTATTCTATGGGGATCGTAAATCTTCATTATTGTAGATTTAGGATGGGTATCATAAATTTACGATCGGTAATTTACGATATCAATTGTTAAAGTCGCAGTAAATCTAAAAAGCAATACCGCGGCTTTAGAAATATGGCCCATAACTGGGAACCGGCTATGATACCTTCCCTATGTGATATCCCTCCCACTGAATTTTTTCAGATCACATACATTTTAAGTGTGTAGTGTGAAAGAGACCTAATACCTAATGACCATTCATAGTAACATAGTAATTGATAGTATAAATGGGAGATGATCAGATTCTTATTCACAGGTACTTCTGGAATCCACAACCAGAAAACAACCTCAGTGGAGTAGGAGCAGAAACACCCCTCCTTCCACTGAACCTCAAAACCACAAGAAAGATGTACACTGAGTATCGATATAATATTTAATATAAAATCAAATTATACCATAAGAATAATAACAGTAAAGTACTAAATGGCTGGCCAGCCGCAATATCAACATATACTAATAATAATAAAAGACCACTGAATATATATATATATATATATATATACGCATATGTGCAAAATTCATAGTATGGTTCCACTCCGGAACCTATTAGCAGAGACAACAACTCTATAATCCAAGGTATAAATAGAGTCTCTCCGTATAGGATCTGTGGTATAATATAAGTCTGGGCATGTATATAACTTTATCCACCAATAATGTATGTCCTATATAGTCCTATACATCTGGCTCAAAACAATATTAGACAGATCTGTAAAATAATGTGTTCATGTTGTATACATCACCACCACTACTGCCTTTTCTTTGCTCTGGTCGGTATGTGGATATCCTCAGTCCCCCAGACGATGGAATTTGCTATCCGTCCGTGGCTTCAGCTCTGTTATCCACAGATTTTTTCTTCTGCCTTTTTCTTAGGGCTTTTCACGTGGGCCCAAAATAAGTCACGCCACTTCACTTGTATCTCTCTCTGTGTTGCAACACTTACTTCCGGCTACGTCACTACTACGCGTTTCACTTTCAGGTAAGCTGATGATCCACATACTGACCAGAGCAAAGAAAGGGCAGTAGTGGTGGTGATGTATACAACGTGAACACATTATTTTACAGATCTGTCTAATATATTGTTTTGAGCCTCCTTTTTTAACCTTACCTAACAGTTGATCCAGAGGAAGGCAAAAAAAAAAAACAGCTAAAAAGGGGACGGGAGGGGGAGATCCTTCCTGACTCCAAACGGCAATCGGAAAGTATCCCTGGATCAACCAGAACTACAGTATATGTATTAATACCAGTAATTCTCAATATTTTTTAGTTTTAGTAACTTATCCAGGCCAAGCTATTTAATGAACTTGCCATTACCACTGTTGAATCCAGTATAAAGGGTTAATCAGTATTGTAAAGAGTTAACCAAAGCTTGTTATGTATGCACAACTGTCTTGCTTACTCACAAAGTAGTACAAATTATTTTGGAAAATGAAGTTCATCAGTAACATAAGTTGTGACCATTCATGGAACGTTTAAAGGGCATGTCCACCCCCAAAACTATAATCCCCCCAAATTAATGGCCAACCATGTAGTGTAGTTTAATCCTTACTCCACATCCCAACTCCATCTGGTTCTCCTGTAGTCCCCCCCAAAGTTCCAAAAACTGCCCACCAGGAGGCTAGCAGGTCCATATAGGACACTGCCTGCTACCTGGCCTCCCAGAGATTCCTGCCATGCGTGCTGCAGCCCTTCTCCCCCCTCCCTCCCCCTCCCTCTCCCTCCCTTCCCTCCCGTTCTACTCTTCCCCCCTAGCGAAAAACCCCCTTAATATCATGCTCCCCCATGTCCCCCAGCCCCAACCGCATGTTTGTTTTTTTTAAAAAGCTCCCCAAACCCTTACTTACCTCTCCGCTTTCCTCCGCTGCACTGAATGACCGGCAGCCGCGTCCGTGATTGGCTGCCGCTCAGCCAATCACAGACAGGACTGCCGGTCCCGCCCCTCTGCTTGCATTCTCGCAAGCAGAGGGCCGGCAGTGCGGCGGAGGATCGAGGGGAGGTAAGTAAGAGTTTGGGGGGCTTTTTAAAAAAACAAATCATGCGGTTGGGGCTGGGGGACATGGGGGAGCATGATATTAAATTTTCATTTTAGGGGTGGACATAGCCTTTAAAGTGTAACTAAAGCCACCAGAGATGTATATAACTTGTCAGGATTCACACACTGTGGTGGGAGTGGGAGGTAGGAGTTGGAGGTTGATGTTAGTAGGAGGAGGAGGTAAGCAGACATACACACACATTCTTTACACACACACACACACACACACACACACACACACACACACACACACACCATAATAGACTAATTATGCTTAAAGTATATAGTTATAATTTGTAGGCTCTAATATACTTGACTGGCTTTTTACTTTGCATAATTTGTAACTACTCCATACAATAAATCCTTATTTGATATATCACCTTGGTGAGTGTTATTATTAACCATAAGATAACTTACACGGAACTAAAGAAGTATTATTATAAATACGCATATGTTTATATTTGAGATCTGTAGAGCTTCTCTGTGTCTAAATCAGATCAGATCAGTAATAATAGTGTATTTTTACAACCACATCTGCTGGAAGACAGTTCCACAGTTTTCAACCTTTCCTAACCTGAAGATGAAACTTCTTTTCTTCATCAATAAAATATGTTAAAAATCTTATAATTTACACAATATCTAATAGAATTTTTTTACATCATCAAAATTTTTGTTAATACAAAGCATTAGTTTAAAAACTACTTTTTAAAAGAAAACACATATGCTGGCTATGGAAATGCAGTATAACAAACTATTGATTGCTATTGGTGTGGATTGGCTGATCATGTCAATTCTATTAATGTCTACGGGTCGGGTAGAAAAGAGTTTGATTTTTCCCCTAGTCATGGTAAATCCTGACAATTCATAAGCATTCATAAGCATTTTATAGCAGTCACAGTGACAGCGCATTCACTGACACTTGGAACCCATCTATTATATAAAGCTGGATGATGTAATATTCTGTCCAATAGCAAAACAGGTTAAAAACAAGATAACAATTTAAGGGGGATGAAAGGTGGGTGCCATTCACATTCCATTCAGGAAGATCTAATTAGTATGAATTGAAGTTATACACTTATTAAGAAAGCGGGGGGGGTTGTTTTTTTTTTTTTTAGAAGAATGGAAAGTTGCTGTGACAAGAATTCAGATAATGAAATATGTACTCGCTTCCATAATTTTATGTTCTGTAGACCAAAGCTCAAAACTGGAATAACAAGAAGTAAAGAGAATTAAATGTATGGGTGGGTTAAAAGTGTTGTGAGGAGCCTCATTCTCCCTTACATATGCGCCAATTGTCAAGATGGGAGGATCTGTGGGAAGGAAGATGTGTCTGGCAGGACAGCTGTCCAATTGCAGCAGCTTTACTCCATACTCCTTGCTTCATATTCTAATAACACTAGTTGTACAGATGAGTACAGCCAAAAATGAGCAGATCTCTCAGACGACAATTTGCTGCATTTGGCCTTTGGATCAGTTGGTTTTAACTAAAAAATTGGGTTCCATTGGGTTGTGAATGTGTAGGTGGCAATCTATAGCCAATGGCTGACAGAATATAACCTGTCTGTAATCTTCTACAGACTGCTGAAGTGTGAACCCAGTTTAACGCTATTTCTATTACGAGACCTGATTTTGATTTTTGCAGTACACTGTATCAAATACATAAATGTAAATAACAGTTAGCACCTGTATTCCATATTGCTCAATCCAACAGGAAAAATAGAAAGTTTATATAATAGGGCAGGACAGTAAGACTATAGCCTTATACACACATCCGATTGGACACCTGACAAATGACGCCCGAGCATGTGCATTCGCTTGGCCACAGCTCGTCAATCCACCATAGCAGATCAACAAATGATGCACAAGGGAATGCATACAAAATCACGACTATCAGCCATTCGGGGGTTGGCCGTCCTGTTGGATGTGTGATTTATAAGCTTTGAGATACATTTGTTTATAGGTTTTTAAGTTGAGCTAGAGTCATAATCAACTATCTGCTATTTTACGTTTTTTTTTCAAACTTGCTGGATCGGTGGATTGTTAGCCGATCGCCCATACACAGGCCAACAAACATATTAACTGTGGATCATACAACCACGCTAGGAGTGTCTATGGCCATTATTAAACTGGCAATAAACATGCAACTGTTGTCCCATATTGCAGAACAGATTTCATTGGAATACATTAACAATATGCAAAGACATATGCATGCATCTTCTTTATGCAGAAGGTCGACCAGGTGTGCCCTTTACTCTATTCTAAATAGCAACTGGGGTCTCCAAACAAGAGAGGGTTAAATAAAAGCCTGCAGTTTTTCCATTAAAATGACCCCTCAATCACATATTTGTCTGCAGCCTGTGCAAAATTATATTGCAGTGAATGTTTAAATTTCCTGTTTCCAGTAAGTTGAGTGAAATCAACTGACCCTCTTCTCCTCCCCTCTGCCCCAGGGGAGAGGCATGCTCACTTAAGACTTACTTTATTGCTGGGTAAAACACATGCACAGTTTGAAAAAAAATTGCAAGCTGAAAACAGGAAGTAATATTGCTGAACCTTTCCAACTTCTCACAAATGTTGCCTAGAGATGTGATTAAGGGTTTATTTTTTCCTAACTTGTTTTGAAAAATTGGAGACCACAGTTACAGGAGCTCATTTGGTCTGATTAAAATTCTGGACTAATCCTTTGCATCATTTTCCCCCTATACACCGTGGCAATGTAAAGCAAATCCCATTGGATCCAATGTTATTTTACCTATATATAGTTAATGTGTATGGACACCTTAAATTCAAATATCCAGATCTTCAGGTATGGATGAAGATACCAGATTATTGTTATTAGTGCATGAAGTGCTTTTTTCTAGTGAACATTTCAAAAAATTAATGAGAGGGACCATGACTGTGCCTTAGATTGCTCTTTTCTTTTAATAACCTGAATACAATTGTGCTCTTTGGAAACAGCAGTCAGGTTTACTTTGCTTGTATACACAACTAATAATAATGGTTAAAAATCCTTTTTATTTTAACAAAGGCTGGGATAATCTAGTGACTTTGCAGAAGCCATTACAAACCAGGAAATGTCTTCATTTGCATAAATGTGTTGTTTTTTTATTATGTCCTGTAAACACCTGGCATTTAAATAATCAGGGAGATTCAATAAAAGTTCTTATCGCTAAAAATGGTGCTAATTTTGTCTCAACCAATCAGATATTATTTAACATTTGAAAGCTAACGTCTGATTGGCTGGGGCAAAATAAACAACATTTTTAACAATAAGAACTTTTATTGAATAACCCTGACTGTCTGTATTGACAAGCAATAAGTAAAAAATTACCCCATTTAGAAATGCAGAGATATAAATTCATTTAAAATAAGATTTCAAAACATTAAAGGGGAACTGTGGTCTCCAAACAAGTTATGTTTACATGAAAGGCCAGTTTCCTACCTTTAAAACGAGCCATCAACCACCTCTCTACGTGCTCCACAGCCCAAGATATACAGAAATGACTGACCAGAAAGTTAATGGGTGGGAGGCTGACATGTGACATTCCTAAGGCTGCTCCTGCACAGTGCCACCGGCGAGCACAGCCTCAGACTCCCTCAGTGTGTGAGGGAGACAGGAAGTCCCTCCTCCTCTCTGCTGTGTGAAGTACTGACAGAGAAGGTAAGGGGGGGTCTGAGTAACCCACGACACCCACAAGTGGACGGGGCTTAGACACCAACGAGTGGGCGGTGCTTAGACACCCGAGAGTGGGCGACGTTCAGACACCCAGTGGGTGGGCGGGGCCACATGGGGCTGTAAGATAATGGGCCATGGGGGACCTGCAACTGGAGGGACCATGGGGTCCATGAGTGGGAGGGACCAGGGGGGCTGCAAAGGGGAGGAGGAGACACATGACAGATTGACTGACAGTTTCAGAGCAGGGAGCAGGAAGTGCAGGGGACCTGGTGATGCTGCTGCCATATCACACACAAAAATGTAAATATCTTCAAAACCATAAAAAAATAAACAATGGAATTTTATTTTGTATCTGCAGATCAAATATATCTGAACACAAAGGGGCATATTTATAAATGGGCATTAACTTTTCGTGGCCGAGTTTCCCGACGTTTTCGCCAAAATCGGTATTAACACAAAAAGTTAATGCCTCGTTAACATCTCATCAGTTTATAAAGCAGCGGTAACTGATGCGCGGTGTTAATCTCGCCCATTTCACTTCGCCACCTTCCAGGGTCGGGGCAGTATGCTCAACCCGTGGCGGGTTGGAAACACCCGCAACAGGAGGCATGCCCATCTCGCTGCGGGTGGTCCCATTCACCAGAGGGGCGTGGTGGGGGCATACGCAAACCCCGCTCTCGCCCCCCCCCGTGGTGGCAGCCACCCGCCGCATGACCCCTTCCCAGCAGCCCCTCCCAGACCCCTGCCCCGTACTCTCGCGGGGAGGGGAAGGGAGGGACCCGCTGGGAGGGGTGGAGGGACCCTCTAGCGGGGACACTTACAGGGCTGCTCTGAGCAAGCCAAAAACCTCTAAGAGGAAGCCTCAGAGGAGGAAACAATTTTCCTCCATGCAGTGGTCCTGGTGGCAAGATTTTTGGACTTTGGGGGGACATTACAGGAGAACCATTTGGAGCTGGGATGTAAGGTAAGGATTTTTATACACTACAGATTGGGGCCAGTAGTGGGTTAAATTATAGTTTTGGGGATAGACATGCCCTTTAAACCATGTGAGGTCTAGGTTTGGGGGAATATAAAGCTATATACAAATTTTCTTTTGGGTGGACATTCTCTTTAATAGAGATGTCCGAACTTCGCAAAATCCTGTCCGCTCGAGGATCTGCGAATTTTCGAAAAAATCAGAAAATTTGAAAATCCGCGAGCGGACGCATTATAATAAATAATACCCTCAAAATTACGAGAATTTCCGTATTTTCGAAAATTTTCAAAATTACGGGAATTTTTGAAAATACGAGAAAACTAGTATTTTCGAAAATATGTATTTTCGAAAATACGATTAATCCTCGTAATTTCGAAAATTTTCGAAAATACGTATTTATGGAAATAAGATAAGATACCCTTGTATTTTTGAAAATTTTCGAAATTACCTGTTTTCCTGTATTTTCGAAAATATCAAAAATCCGCGAATCGGAAGTTCAGAAGGCGGAAAATCCGTAAAATCGCCGTTCGCGAACGGGATAAATCCGCGGCGGATCCAGGTTCGGATCCGCAAACCGGCCATCCCTACTCTTTAATATAACTAAATACATCCAGCTACAGCTTTAGCTACAATGTTAAAACACGTCTTTAATCACCATGTTTAAACCCAGATTCGAAGTTGCAAAATAACATAAAAATGTTATATAAGGATATAAGTAATATATGGAAAGCACAAGCCATGACTAAACATTGTATTGTAGCATTGTATCTCCCTTCCTGGCTTTTAGCCCAGAACCTGACCGTTCTGTAAAAAAATCACATGCGCATGTATTAGAAAACAGACCACTGCACCTAGTGCGACAAAGCACATATTGTATGTTCAGTGCATTGACAGAAAATGGATTTGGTGCAAAATGGACCACACCATGTGCAATGGGGCCTCCTCTAGCCAGAAGCTGCTTAAAAGGTAATTCACGAGAGCTGCTATTGCTCCTGGAAAGCCTACATGGATTTATTATCACAATTTTGGCTCTGATTGACATGATTTTAATGCCAGCCAATAGAATTCTAGTGCACAAACAATTCTAATTGCATATTGGCTGTATCTCCGTAAGGTTGCTGCTTTAAATAGTCTGACATAAACCTTGGATAAATAAAACAATTAGTTCAATAATTAAACCCAGTTACGATGTCAAGGTACTGGTGAATGACATTCATTTGGGTTGAAATTATATAGGTCAGGGATGTCTAACTTTCGTCCCACTAGATGTTTGAAAACTATGTCTCCCAGCATTCCTTGGTTGTAGAATGCAGGGAGTTGTAGTTCAGCAACTTCTGCAGAGAGTTGACGTTCAGCGATATCTGCAGGGAGTTGTAGTGTGGCAACATCTGCAGGGAGTTGTAGTTCGGCAACATCTGAAGGTAACCCAGATGTAATATGGCAGCACAAGCACGTGCCACCATTTTGTGGCCTTAGGGATCTTGGAAAAGCTAGTTAACATGTGCTAAAATAATCTTGCAGGTGTAAAAAATGGGTCTGGACTGGGCAGTTTTGGCGGGAGTTTTTACTGACCTATTGGTACACCAATTAAACCTACATCTAAATTCTTTTAAATCACAAGTGTTCTCTCAAGAATTTTTTCCAGCTGGGTGGCATGAAAAAGTAGCCGGGTGGGCCACCTGGCTAAAAGACCCTAGGGAGAACACTGACCAAGTTGAGTGAAGTTCCCTATCAGGTCCGCTGCAGATGAGACCAAATTGAGTGAAGTTCCCTATCAGATCCACTGCAGACGAGACCAAGTTGAGTGAAGTTCCCTATCAGGTCCGCTGGAAACTAGGCCATATTGAATGAAGTTCTCTATCAGGTCCACAGTAGACAAAACCAAGTTGAGTGAAGTTCCCTATCAGGTCCGCGCAACAAGACCAAGTTGACTGAAGTTCCCTATCAGGTCCGCTGCAGACGAGACCAAATTAAGTGAAGTTCCCTATCAGGTCTGCTGCAGACAAGACCAAGTTGAGTGAAGTTCCCTATCAGGTCGCTGCAGAAAATCCCAGTTAGGTAAGTTCCCTATCAGTGTCTGGCAGACGAGACCTAGTTGAGTGAAGTTCCCTATCAGGTCCGCTGCGGACAACCAAGTTGAGTGAAGTTCCCTATCAGGTCCGCTGTAGACGAAGCCAAGTTGAGTGAAGTTCCCTATCAGGTCCGTTGCAAAAAAGAGTCAAGACCAAGTTGAGTAAAGTTCCCTATCAGGTCCGCTGCAGACGAGACCTAGTTGAGTGAAGTTCCCTATCAGGTCCGCTGCAGATGAGACCAAGTTAAGTGACATTCCCTATCAGGTCCGCTGCAGATGAGACCAGGTTGAGTGAAGTTTCCCTATCAGGTCCTCTGCAGACGTGACCAATTAAGTGAAGTTCCCTATCAATTCCGCTGCAGCTAGACCAGCAGTATTCTCCCCAGAATTTTTTCCCAGCCGGGTGGCATGAAAAGGTAGCCAGGTTGACTGGGACGGGGATTTGGTGGTGGAGAAAAATGTGCACTGCATTTAGCTCATTATATAAGTCAGATGTCTAACTTTTGTCCCACTAGATGTTTGAAAATTTTGACTCCCAGCATTTTGTGGTTGTAGAATGCAGGGAGTTGTAGTTCGGTCACATCTGCAGGGAGTTGCAGTTCAACAATATCTGCAGGGAGTTGTAGTTCGGGCAACATCTGAAGGTAACCCAGATGTAATATGGCAGCACAAGCACATGTTCCACCATTTTGTGGCCTTTAGATTATTTTTAGATTCTGGAGTATGAAAAATTGGGTTTAGTTCTCCTTTAATCACAAGTGTTCTCTCAAGAAATTTTTTCCAGCCGGGTGGCTTGAAAAAGTAACCCGGTGGTCCGCCCAGCTAAAAGACCCTAGGGAGAACACTGAGCTCTAGCTGTTGCTCTCTGGCATTGTTTGCATTAGATAGTGGCTAAGAGGTGTTATAGGAACGCCCAGAGTAAGTGTTAAAACTCTGGGCGTTCCTATAACACCTCTTAGCCACTATCTAATCACACCCTTAACACCTGGCTGTGATATGCTAATTGGGATTTTCCAGGGTACATAATTGCCACAGATTCTT
Organism: Hymenochirus boettgeri; assembly: GCA_019447015.1. Lineage (NCBI taxonomy): Eukaryota > Metazoa > Chordata > Amphibia > Anura > Pipidae > Hymenochirus > Hymenochirus boettgeri. Next base: position 68,612,595 of record CM033471.1, read on the forward strand.
GTACAAGTCATTCTGAATTGAGAAAGCCAGTCGGATGACTAGCGAAACGTCTTCAAGAACTACATTTCAAGTCCAGTTGATCTAATTGAATACAACAGATATACCATGACCTGGATGAATGAGAACCTTCACAAGCATTTATCAACATTGATTCTTATCTGCCATTCTGATGCCCATTTTGATAATCTATCTAGGTCTGCTTGCAGCAATTTCACATAATTTGAAGATTTCAAAGCTCTGCATAGTTCAGTGTCATCAGCAAACACATAGAAAAGGCACATTAGGGCACTGAAATTGTAAACCTATGTAGGGAGGTGCTAGACTCAGAAAACACAACAATACTATAGAGAGATAGAAAAAGATCTGATCTGCAACACTCTAATACACAAAAAAATATATGTATAACATGAAAGGCTAAAAATCCTTTATTTGTGCTTGACAGGGATACCCATTAAAAACAGTTAAAAATCACCCAACATTCTCTTCAAAATCTATACTGAATAAATGCATTATATAACTGTGCACAACAAAATATCAATAAAGTACAAGATAACAGTCAAATAGTCATCCTCAGTCAGATAGATCTACATCATGGGGGTTACAGTGCTTGGAAGAGAAGTGGGATAAAATCGAGTCCTCACATCACATGGTAGGACGCGTTTCGCTCCGCCTTAAACACACGGGAGCTTTCTCAACTACCATGTGATTTAACCCAAAGTAATATCAGGTTAACCTCATGTGCCATATCCTAATGTTTTTGGAAAAATAGCGCTGTGCTACCCATACAAAACCACTTTAGTTAAGTTTAACTTAACGTGGTTCTGTATGGGACTTTAATCCAGCAACTCTTACCTTTATGCAAACCAATGATGCATTACTAGACGTAATCTCATTTACATCTTGTATATATCGCGGCAACACACAAAGTTGAGTAACACAGCCGGACCATATTGAATCTCCCCGTATATTTGATAGCGATAATTTTTCGCCGGATATTATATTGGAAATACACTTTTCTTACCTTGCAAAAAACATAGCGGTGTTTATAAAAAAGCAAAATCAGATTTTTAGTGAAAATGTGGTCTATTAATCTCTCCAAATCTGAAGTAGTGAGAAGGCATTTCTGGGGTCTTTTCTTGGCCGGAAATAGTTTTTAAAAAAATCAATAAATCTTCCCCATGGTATGTTTACTTATTAATAGAATTTTAAAAAATGTTTACAGGATTTTTTAAAAAGATTTTTTATATTTTTTCTTTTTAAAAGGCAAAACCATGTGTGCTGTAAGGTCTAGACCAAACTTGTCCATTTATGGACAACTTGTCCAATTACAATTGCGTTCTGATCGCACGTTAAAAAGTGCATGCTATAATGTTAGCCAATTGGTCTGGCCACACTAGCTTCTCTCCAGCTTGGAGACAGACTGTAACAATAGAACTCGTGCTTTTGTGGTACCGTCCTCTCTAATGTGGCTTCTCCCTTATGCTGGATACACACTTTCCCGATAAAGGGACAATCCTGTCGGTACTGATGGGATTGGCCCTTTATTGGTAAAGTGTGTGCAGCCGAAAAGATTGTTTCCAACACCGACAAATGTTCTGTGTCAGCATCGAAAAAGGTTGTTTCAATTGAGTAATTTCCCTCGGTCACAGTTGGCCCCCCTGAAATAAAGTATAGGGAGTTGGCTGCAATTGTAGAAAGTATGGCAGTCACAAATGATCTCCTTATACTTTATATGTGTAGTGACCGTGTATAGTGACATCCAGTAGTGTAAAAACGCGATCAGCCCTTTTTAAACAGTTCATCGCACGTCCTCAATAAAGATACGCGCGATAAGATGTTTAAAAGACCACCACCGGTCTTTTAAACAGCTGATCATGCGTACCTTTACTGTGGACGCGTGATCAGCTATTTAAAAACAGCTGATTGGGCAAAGGGCAGGGGGTGTCAATGGCACGGCCTCCAAGCCAGCTAGAGGGCTCAGGCCCCAGGCCCCGGACATTACGCTCCTGGTGAAATCTTCCAATCTTGCAAATTTTGTCTGTCGTCTTTGAAGGATTGGTACAGTTTGTACCCACCTTGGCTCATAACACCATTTGGTGGAAAATTGCCCATTAGTGTTTTTACAGCTTTGTTTGATTAAATTTTAAAGTTTAATTAAAAAAAAAAATTATCAACAGATTTCACCTTGGGGAAAATGAATGCTGCTAATTTATTTTTATAAACTGAATACTATACTATAATGAAAATAACAATCTTTCCATTGTTTGTTTAAATTATAAAGAACAACTAGAAACGGAAAGTTTAAGTATAAACTTTGAATTTGGCTTGAAGGGCTGCATTTTGGAAGGGAATATGTGTGTTTGCTGCAGATTTTAAAACTCAATAATGGGAATGATTTGAGTTTGTAGTGAACGCTTGTTTGGGACAAAAAAAACTTTTGTGTGTACCCAGCCCAAAGTGGTGCTAATTTTGATCCAATCAATCAGAAAGCTAACATCTGATTGGTTAGGGAAAAATTAGCACCATTTTCAATGATAAGAACTTTTATTGAATCTCTCTGTATCTTTTTGATGATTGGTCAAAATTATTTTTTTGACTTTAGTTACTCTTTAAGTATGGCTGCCACAGTAATGGATAAGTAGATCAGTAGGTGTGTGTACCTGTGTCGGGTTGGGGGTTAAAAAAACAAACTTTTTTGATGATTGGTCAAAATTTTTTTTTTACTTTAGTTACCCTTTAGGTATGGCTGCCACAGTAATGGATAAGTAGATCAGTAGGTGTGTGTACCTGTGTCTGGTTGGGGGTTAAAAAAACAAACTTTTTTGATGATTTGTCAAAAAAATTTTTTTGACTTTAGTTACCCTTTAGGTATGGCTGTAACAGTAATGGATAAGTAGATCAGTAGGTGTGTGTACCTGTGTCCGGTTGGGGGTTAAAAAAACAAACCTTTTTTATTATTAATCAAAACTATTTTTTTTTACTTTAGTTACCCTTTTAGTATGGCTGCCACAGTAATGGATAAGTAAATCAGTAGGTGTGTGTACCTGGGTCTGGTTGAGGGGGTATGTCTTTTTTGTGTTTACAACCATAAAACTATATTTTATTGAGGATAAATCTAAATTAGTTTTTTTGAATTTAGTTACCCTTTAAGTATGGCTACCACCATAATGAATTAGTAGATTAGTAGGTGTGTGTACCTGGGTCTGGTTGAGGGGGGTATGTTTTTTTTGTGTTTACAACCATAAAACTATATTTTATTGAGGATAAATCTAAATTAGTTTTTTTGAATTTAGTTACCCTTTAAGTATGGCTACCACCATAATGAATTAGTAGATTAGTAGGTGTGTGTACCTGGGTCTGGTTAAGGGGGTATGTCTTTTTTGTGTTTACATCCATAAAACTATATTTTATTGAGAATAAATCTAAATTAGTTTTTTTTTTACTTTAGTTCCCCTTTAAGTATGGCTGCCAAAGTAATGGATAAGTAGATCAGTAGGATAAATATGGCTGCCACTGTAAAGGATAAGTAGATCAGTAGGTGTGTGTACCTGGGTCTGGTTAAGGGGGTATGTCTTTTTTGTGTTTACAACCATAAAACTATCTTTTATTGAGAATAAATCTAAATTAGTTTTTTTTTTACTTTAGTTCCCCTTTAAGTATGGCTGCCAAAGTAATGGATAAGTAGATCAGTAGGTATGTGTACCTGGGTCTGGTTGAGGGGGTATGACTTTTTTGTGTTTATAACCATAAAACTATCTTTTATTGAGGATAAATCTAAATTAGTTTTTTTTGACTTTTGTTACCCTTTAAATATGGCTTCCATGGGAATGGAAAGGTAGGTCAGTAGGTGGGTGTACCTGGGTCTGTGTGGGGGTTGGGGGGGTGTATTTATGACCATGAAAAAAACTGTTTTGAAATATCCACATTTGAGGATTGTTAGCATTATAGTCTATGGGAAAAAATGTCCGGAAATTTGCCGATAGCGCCATAACGCTTCAGTGGATTCCTTAGCTAGAAGATAGCACACTTCTCCTATATTTGTAATGTGGGAGGAGATACAGTACAAAAAGCAGAAGAATAAAACGGAAAAAAAAGAAGAAGAAATATAAAGAACAGTAATTTGGCTTTTTCAAGCCAAATTAAATAGAAGAATCTCCCTATGGAGAAATAACCCCTCTTATATAAAATGCAATTAATTATACAAAATTTTATTCAGAGAAAATTTCCCAAGTTGCACCAAATTTATCATAAAACTAACAATTGATATCCAGATGAATAAAAAAATAGCTGCCCAACCTCAATTAATATATATATATCTAAAAATCTAATTAATCTCCCATAAGGAATTCATTGCTTATCTCTGTAATTTGTGGATATACTTCCCAATTAGAATGTATATATGGGACCTATTTATCATACTATTTATCATACCTCTTGATATATCTTGAAAGATATGCACAGGTGGACATTTAAGAAAAGCATTCCTAGCACTGGATCAGTAGTTCATTGGAACATATTTAGCAGTCCAGTTCTGGCATTAAACAACTTACAATACAATTAGTGAATTAAATGTAAAGTGGGCCTTTGCGAGCATTGCTCTAAACCCAACCATGGAGAGATAAGCAACAACTGAATGCCAGAGGTTTCCAGCCAAACTGCTACATCTGCTGAGACATAAAAATTCTGAATGGCAGTCACCATGCATCTGAATCCTCTGACTCATGTTAAAAAGATCCTTTTACTAAGCCAAGAAACTGTAGGAAAGCTATGCACAGACAGAACTTTAAAGGACGCATTGCTGTGATTAGTAGTTCATAGGAACAGTCTTAACTGTCCAGTTCTGCGGTTTAACAACTCCCTTATTATTTGCTTCTTATTTAAGCTATTCAGAGCCTTTGACACACTTTGAACCATTGTTTATTTGCACATTGGTATCTATTGTATAAATAATTCATAGGTTCACACGCAACTATTCCTACTGGCATATAAAACACAACATGGATGCAGGAAGCAAATGGAAGGAATATAGTGCAGAGTTACTACTAATTCCCCTTTCTGTAAATTGAATTAATATATGGAAAGGTAAACTAATACTTTGGTAGTAATAATCCAGTTTCTTCAGAATATGGAAATAGTGGCTAGGTGTATTGGGCAAAAATAATCTAAAAAGAATCTTTTAACATTATTAACCAATCCATTTCCTACAGTCAGTAGTAAAGTGAAATATATTCCACTGCAAATGGGCAGTGCACTAATTTTAAAGGGCATGTCCACCCCCAAAACTATAATCCCCCCAAATACTGGCCCCATCATGTAGTGTAGTGTAATCCTTACCTCACATCGCAGCTCCATATGGTTCTCCTGTAGTCCCCCCCCAAAGTCCCAAAAACTGCCCACCAGGAGGATAGCAGAGTCCATATAGGACTCTGCCTCCTACCTGGCCTCCGGGAGAAGTTTGGCATGCGTACTGCAGCCCTTCTCCCCCTCCCTCCCCCTCCCTCCCCCTCCCTCTCCGGATTTCCTCCCCCTAGTGTAAATCCCCTTTAATATAGCCTTCCCCCTGGTCTCCCAGCCCCAACCGCATAATTTTTATTTTTAGAAAGCTCCCCAAACTCTTACTTACCTCCCCTCTTTCCTCCGCTGCACTGAATGACCGGCAGCCGCATCCGTGATTGGCTGCCGCTCAGCCAATCACAGACCCGACTGCCGGTCCCGCCCCTCTGCTTGCATTCTGCTTGCGCGGCGAAGGAAAGAGGAGAGGTAAGTAAAAGTTTGGGGCACTTTCTAAAAATAAAAATCATGCGGTTGGGGCTGGGGGACCAGGGGGAAGTCTATATTAAAAAATAGAATTAAGGGTGGACATACCCTTTAAACATAACAATATTCTAGGTCTGTGCCCACGATTGCAGCACTATGCCTTCATTCACATACTGTAAGTAATTATGTCCTGTGTATAAATACATTAACAGGCCATACAATAAACTATCTGGGGCATTGTTCACCAATAGAGCATGTCAGAGGACACGAGGACATCCCATAAGACTTGAAGAAAAAAGGTTTAGGCTTCAAGTTTGGAAAGGGTTTTTTACTGTGAGAACGGTAAAGCTATGGAACTGTCTTCCAATGGAAGGTTCATTGGTCAGTTTCAAAAGAAAGCTGGATGAGTTTCTGTTTCTGCAAACAAGGAATGTTGCAAGTTACTGGTATTGATATATAAAGTAGAGTTGATCCAGGGAAATTTCCAATTGCCACTTGGAGTCAGGAAGGAATTTTTTTCCCCTTCATAAATTTTTTGGTTTTTTTTTGCCTTCCTCTGGATCAACAGTTAGGCAGGAAATGAGGATATTGCTAGATGGGTTGGACTGGATGGACGTATGTCTTTATTCAACCTCAAATACTATACTACAGTACCTATCAACCACTGTACAAGTAATAAAGAGATGGAAGCTTTTAAATATTGACCTGGTACAGGTTGTAGTGGCCATACACTAAATAGATACAACATTGAATTGACTTTAAATAGCAGATTCAATCTTATATTAGGCTCATCGGTGGAATTAGCTCCCCAACATTCCTGCTACATTCAACAATCTGGAACATTCTTTTTGTGTTCAAAAATTGGTTTCAAAATGTTCCACCCTGGAGGCTGTTGAAAAGTTATGTTACTGTAAGTTCTGTACAGTAGGTATATCAGATAACCGAGTTTCCTGCCCTGTATAAAAAGTTATGGTCTGTTCTGATTATGTAAGCTCCAGATTTAACCATAAATAAAGCATTTGGAAAATGTAAAATTACAATCTGATACCTGAGGAAGGAACAGGGCGTCCCGAAACGTTGTTGTTTCACCATTGTAGTGTGCTCCCCTATACTTTCTTGTGCTATAAAATTCCAACCTACAAATGCATGGATATTCGTTTTCTTAATTAACATTTTTTAATAAAAAATGATTTTCCTAATTAAAGTAATTTGATTGTACAGTATTTGCCACTGTATGAGTGATTAGAAAGTAACCTAGAGGTTCCAGTGAATATACCTCATAACGGGAGGTAGGAAAACTCAGCCCATCCTCCTGTGAATTACGGATTTAAGTTTAATAAAAAAAATTGCCACTTCAGTGTCCCTTTGAAATGAACTGAGCCTGAATAGACTTTTCAAATTTTTGTTTTGGTGATAGGCTTAATGTTATTGGCTGCTGCCTACAGTGCCGGGTGTTTATTATTTTCATATCTATGTACAAAGAGTTTGCTCAGAATAATAAGAGGTTTTGATGCTGGGGCATTTAACCTTTAGTAAACACTTGGTTTATACAGCAAACAGTATTTTATACCCATTAATGTCAGCTGTTTCGTGGTGTTAACAAGTCATGGTGTGTATAGTTTTTATTCCAACCTTCCTTTAGCATGCTGTTTAGTTTTGGAGTTTTGCAGTGATTCGCTTCAAGCTATCAACTAACAAGCCTTAGCGATGAGCTGGAAAGCGTAGATTCATTGTCTGTATTATCTTCCTGTTCTCTGAATGCTGATAGCTAATCTAAACATGAAGCACAAAAACTCAGATGTCTGCTGTAATATGAAAGGCTATTTAATTTCTTATATGCTATAAACAAATATGTTGTGTAATATTCTATGACAATGAGAAGTCATGTCAAATAAAAAATCAAATGTGTAAAATACTACAGCACACAAATGAACATTTACTATCAAGTAACATTTAAAAAAAATATGTATGGCTTAATATTGGTCCTTATAGTAAACCAAACCATAGCAAATATGCATATTTAGGCCGAGGCCACGCTAGAGAGCGTCTGAGAGTGTCCTCAAACTTTTCCAGCGTGCTCATTCTTGTTGCCGTCAGCTGCGATTGTGCGTGTAAAAAAGTGGATTGCATGCGCTCTGATTAACAATGCATACGCAGTGCATGGAAGCGCTATAGTGTGGCCACCACAAATGGCCCAGACTAGTGTGCGCTTTTTAAAGCGTGATTGTATTACACTTAAGTGTACTAGTGTGGCCTAGCCCTTAATGCACATTTCATAAACAATCTAATTCTATCACAGTTGTACAGTTGGTAACTTGTTGTCAGTGAGCCACGGTCAGTTTTCTCTTACTAGCCTAAGGCTGTAAATATGCACGGATGCAGGACGCATTTGCATGATTGCTGCGTCATTCAACCACCTTTAGAAGGTGCACGCGCAACAATTTGTGAAGTACAAAATTGCAACTTCTGTTTTTGTGGTTAACATTCACATTGCTTGTGAAGGTTCTCATTCATCCAGGTCATGGTATATCTGTTGTATTCAATTAGATCAACTGGACTTGAAATGTAGTTCTTGAAACGTTTCGCTAGTCATCCGACTGGCTTTCTCACATTCAGAATGACTTGTACAAGAATCTGTGGCAATTATGTACTGGAAAATCCCAATTAGCATATCACAGCCAGTGTTAAGGGTGTGATTAGATAGTGGCTAAGAGGTGTTATAGAGAGTAAGGTGTTAAAACAGCATTGTACATGGCAGACAGTTGGTGTCGAACCCCCCCACCTCTATTTAGGCTTGTTTCTTTATTTTCACATAAATGGCCTCCTTAACACTCTCTTGAACCAGTCACGTTCCTCGCCAGTATGTACATTACAATCTTCAAAGGTATGTCCTTTATCCTTAAGATGCAGGTACACGGCTGAGTCCTGACCCGAGGAATTGGCTCTTCTGTGCTGGGCCATACGTTGATGCAGTTGCTGTTTGGTACATCCGAAAGACCCAATACCGAAACACAAGAAAAGCGACATCATATATGACGTGCAGTGCAGTGAAGAATGCTTGATTTGTATGTGGGGGAGACCAAACAGCAAATGCATCAACGTATGGCCCAGACAGAAGAGCCAATTCCTCGGGTCAGGACTCAGCCGTGTACCTGCATTTAGGATAAAGGCATACCTTTGAAGATTGTAATGTTAACATACTGGCGAAGGAACGTGATGGTTCAAGAGAGGTGTTAAGGAGGCCATTTATGTGAAAATAAAGAAACCCAGCCTAAATAGAGGTGGGGGGGTTGACACCAACTGTCTGCCATGTACAATGCTGTTTTAACACCTTACTCTGGGCGTTCCTATCACCCTTAGCCACTATCCAATCACGCCCTTAACACCTGGCTGTGATATGCTAATTGGGATTTTCCAGGGTCATAATTGCACCAGATTCTGTTACAAGTCATTCTGAATTGAGAAAGCCAGTCGGATGACTAGCGAAACGTCTTCAAGAACTACATTTCAAGTCCAGTTGATCTAATTGAATACAACAGATATAACATTCACATTGGTTTTACATATTATGCAGAGATCTTTTTAGCACAAAAATACAACTTAACCACAAAAAAACACAAAAAATTCAAACATTTTCACTGTATTTTATCAAAAAACAATAATGCTATAATGTAATGCTAGCTGCCATTGAGCCACCAGTGGATGCACAGGTTGGACACTGACTCCGGGTGGGCTCAATGAGCAGATAGCATTACATTGCTATCTCAATTATTGCCCGACCATTCCTTATTGTATGCCACTTTACTAATATATGATATTTACTGCTCACAGTTGACATTATGTCTCAGAGTTGGTCCAGTAACAATTTGTTATATATAGCGGACTTTGGCCATGTATTTATTATATGAGTACGATTCCCTTATTCAGTCTATTGACTTTAATATAGCTAAGGATGGGTTGATCGGTACAGGGCCTATGAGATTGGGACTTCGTATAGGTTCCATTACCTTGTTTGCCGTTTTATCCACTGTGTCACATTAGTATCTTACATATTTATGTATATACATTTGTTCAATATTTATGTATATTTGTATCCATCTTCCACTTATGCCGGGATATACTTCCTCTTTTTGATCTCTTGTTTGTAGTGTTTGATGACTTGTGACACTATTTTTGCCTCAGTGTATGGGCTGGTGTTTTACCTTTGGGATCCACCCAGGGATAATGCCCCCTTACAGTGTAATATTAGGATATTACGCACGAGGAGTTCCCTGACCGTATAGAAGCACGAGCGTACGCGGACAGGGAACTCCGAGGTGGCGTAATGTCCTTATATTATAATGTGAAGTTGCGCATTATTTCTTATAATACATAAGTATTGGATTCTCTCACCCCATTCACATTTTAAATTCTAGCTTGTCCTATTTTACCTTAATCCCCCAAGCTACTTCTGTAACTTAAACCAGTAGAAAGGAACATCCCAGCCCAGCATCTATACGGTTAAACAAATCTTTGTGGGAGGAGGAGAGAGACATTGGTTATGAAGTGACAGGAAGCAGCTGTAGCAGGTTCTGTTAGTGAAATTAAACATGGCAAAAAATGCTGAGTCGTTGTCCAGGCATGAACATGAAATGGGCGGAGTAGTAGTTGGATATAAGAAATGAGTCACTTAGTGAATAGTGAGTGATTTTTATAAGGATATATACCACTGCAGCTCCCATTATAAAATATCACCAGTATGTATTATTTATATATATATATATATATATATATATAATAATATTAAAACACATGCAGCCATATCGCTTTGCATTACACGCTAGGAAATTGTTGCTATGAATATTGCACCTGAAATAAAGCCATTAGAGCCATGTGGTGGACATGCCGTTTTATCCCATTGAGAAATTGAGGTGGATTCTTAAAAGGGAGTAAACAAGCAGAAATCCACAAATCGTAAACAACTCCAATCACTAAACTAGACAAGAAAAATATTCAGAATGGTTAACACTGTAAATACCGTCTCTACAAATATTTAATAAAACTTTGAAACATATGGAATGTTTAGAATTGTTCTGCAGAATACCATTGATACCTGTAACAACAAAAGGTTGTATAACACACTTGAGGCACTGACAAAACCATAGAGAACCACCTACATGATTAGTTCTTCCAGTTATTATACACAAATTGATACTTGGGAATGAAACATGATTATTCCTGACGCTCATACTATCTGATGCTCCATACTATTCACGCTTACGTTATCACTCTCAACAGCGCAGGACTTGTGTCTCATTACGCTTTACAATTGGTACCCATAAGGCCACACAAGCAAGGCAATGCAGGGCAAGGATTGCAGGGCAAGTGATCCTGATTTCTGCATTACTGTTACAAATTAAATACAGTTAAAATCTGTATACTGTAATAACAAGTGTCTAAAGCCGCCTTTTTTTTTAAAGAGGTCCAGCACTGTTTTGTTTATTTCAAATATAAATTGTGCTTTGCAAAAAAAAAGAGAAAAGCTACAGTAGTTTATATTCCCTTGCCAAACCCTCTTCGTAGATATGCAACTTCTTTCTTCATTCAGAACATTTCTAAAAAAACTTGTTCTGACATCAGGAACTCTCTACAGCAAAAAACGTTCCTTGTGATTCAGCCCAATCTGCTTCTGTGGATCATTGAACTCTACTCAGGATACAGGACGGGCAAATGGAAACGGAATCTCAAATGTTGGAATTATCTTAAAAGTTCTGGGACAGTTGGTAATTTAAAAAAAAATATTAACAGTTTTATGAGGCCCTGACATGGTGATATTATTGGATGATCTGATATTTGATAATGAAAAAAGATCAATGTCGTCACCACACAATACGATTGTTGTATCAATCAAGTATATGATAGTTGATTGTAATTGCCTCTAATGCCTTATGTCTTGTTATTGCACAGCAACTTGTTCTTCCCAGTCACTGACTGATCTCCCATTTGTTAGTCAGCACACAGGTAGATTTCCTTTTAACACATTCTGGGTCACATGCCAAAGATGAGTAATTTCACTTGGCTGCTGTTACCAGGCATCCCACCTCTCCCTGAAGTTCAGGGAGTCTCCCTGATTTTAATGGCAGATGCCTGACTCCCTGAATAAATATACAATCTCCTTGAAATGTGTTGTTTGAAAGTGTGGTTATGAATTAGAGTGAGGGAGCACAATGATCTTTTAGCAGTTAACAAGTGACAAAAACACTAATTGCGACATGACTTGTTGTATGCATGTGTGTCTGACTGTTTCATGAATGTGTGTCTGTTGAGATGCATGTGTTTGTGTGAAAAAGTGTCTGACTGTAAACATGTGTGTGTCTGTTTGCATGGATTATCCCTGAAATGTGTTGGTACCCTCCCTGAAATGAGTTTTGGCAGGGTGGGTGTCTGTGTTACTGACCAAATTCCCTGGTGAACTGACTGACATGCTGGCTAAAAACATATCAAGGCCACTAGTCATATAAATCAGTATTCAAGACCCAAAATTTTCGGCCATAGATACATTTGTCCTACGGGAGGCAGCCACCTCGCAACAGCTGGTGGGTTAGGTGAACGTCACGGCTTCCTGGCCATGACGTCATCGCGGCTGCCGAGATCTCGCGAGATCTCACGGCAAATTAGATTTTTTTTAGCGGCACCCAAATTCACAAACCTGAAAGAAAAAAGGTTTTGCCCTCTAGAGCTTGTTTGAGCACAAAATGGCATGGAGGGAAGGAGGTGTTTGCCTCACACAGTTCAACATTGTTTGATGTTTCCCCGCTACACAGTCAAGTAGGTACCCTGGAAAATCCCAATTAGCATATCACAGCCAGGTGTTAAGGGTGTGATTAGATAGTGGCTAAGAGGTGTTATAGGAACGCCCAGAGTAAGGTGTTAAAACAGCATTGTACATGGCAGACAGTTGGTGTCGAACCCCCCCACCTCTATTTAGGCTTGGTTTCTTTATTTTCACATAAATGGCCTCCTTAACACCTCTCTTGAACCAGTCACGTTCCTTCGCCAGTATGTTAACATTACAATCTTCAAAGGTATGTCCTTTATCCTTAAGATGCAGGTACACGGCTGAGTCCTGACCCGAGGAATTGGCTCTTCTGTGCTGGGCCATACGTTGATGCAGTTGCTGTTTGGTACATCCGAAAGACCCAATACCGAAACACAAGAAAAGCGACATCATATATGCAGTGCAGTGCAGTGAAGAATGCTCTGATTTGTATGTGGGGGAGACCAAACAGCAAACAAAAATATTACATTTTCTTTTATTCTAAAATGGTTCACAACCCTACTAGCAAAGCCATAAGGTAATCAAGCGTATTGGAATATTATAAATCTTTTATTAAATAATCAAAAGTATGCAATACATAACTTTTGTACATCAAAAAACAAAAAAATGCTGGGTGAATGGGTGATTGGAAATTATGGCTTGATGGAAAGGTAATGATTTAATAGGGTATAAATCAGAACGTGGTGACAGTTCTCACCACGACTGGCTGTAAAATTTAGAAGGATAGCCTTTTTAAGCAACAGAGAAAAAGGACAAGGGGGGAGATATATGTTTATGTTAACAATATTTGAAGCCAAATTTAAAAAAGAGATTAAAACTGGCGATAGAGCGTTAAAGAGTGGAGGCAATATGGGTGGAATTAGGCAACAGGAAAGGGGGTGATATCATTGTTGTTGTCTGCTATAAGCCGCAAATGCTACAAGAAGAGGTGAGTCAACTTCATATGAGTTGGCAAGGGCTGAAAGTTTGGGGATGTGCGCTCATTATGGGGGACTTTAATTACCCTGGACATTGATTGGTGGAGTGAAACTGCTATCACAGAAAAGTCGATGAGTTCCTGAATTTGCTGCAGGATAATTTTCTCTCCAGTGGTTGAGGTTCCACTAGAAAAGGAGCTTGTTGGATCTGGTAATATCTAACATGTGGAGCGCATTATAGATATAAAGGTAACTGGAGGCTAATGGGAATAGTGACCAGAAATAGTGGCATTTGGACTTTGTTATCAAAAGGAAAAGTACGCTGGGTTAACAAAGACTTTTAATTTGTGGAAGGCAAATTTTTCCCAGTTAAAACAGCTCTCAGAATGTCAACTGGGATAAACGTATTATCAGGTAAAGGTACTGAACAGAAGTGGACTGTGGTTCAAGGGGATTTTAAGCCAGTTTTCACATCTAAATGTATACCCTTGGGAAATAAATGTAAAAAAAAATAAATCCGCGCCCATGCGGGCTGAATCTGTGTAAAGAGGCAAATGGTTAAGGATGAAAAGGCATTTAAACTTTAAGGCGAGGGAACGGAAAGGGCCTTAGGGACTTAAAAACTGTAACAAGGAGTGTAAGAAAGCAATCAAACTAGCTAAAATTAATAATGAAGTTAGAATAGCTGAACAAAGCATCACATAACCTAAACATTTTTAAGTATATTAATATAAGAAGATGAGGACTGAGAATGTGGCAACATTAATTAATTGGGATATAAGTTAGTTAGGAGGATGGGCGATAAGCAAATGTCTTGAATACTTTTTAACCCTCTTGTATACACTATAGAAGATCCAAGTACAAGATATCATAGATTAAGTATCAATAAGGTATAAAAGATTTAAGTGCACTTCGGTTAACCGAGGATATGGTACAGAAAGAACTAAATAGTTAATATTAATAAATCTCCTGACTAGATAAAATACATCCTCAGGTACTTAGGGAGCTAAGTTCAGTTTTATCTGGGCCATTGTTTCTTATTTTTGCAGATTCCCTCATCGGCCTGGTGTGGCCTCTGGATTGGAAAAAGCTGACTTGTTATTCCAAATTCAAAAAGGGTAGTCGTTCACAAGCCGGTATTACAGGGCCTGTAGTTTAACTTCAGTTGGTGGGAAGATCCTGGAAAGTTTAAAGGAACATGTTCTAGAGTATGTTCAAGGACTGACATTATAAGTAGTAACCAGCATGGATTTAGGAGGAATAGATCTTGTTATAATACTTGCTTGGCTTTTATGGGGAAGCAAATAGGAATTTAACTATGGCATTACAGTAGATGTAGTTTTACTTGGATTTTGCAAAGGCTTTTGATACACTCCCCATAGGCGACTAATGTATACGCTGAGGTTGTTGGTCTGGAATTCACATTTGTTCATGGATAGAAAATTGGTTTATGAATAGGATGCAGAGAGTAGTTGTAAATGGGCTCATCATTATGGACTAAGTGCTAAGTGGGGTGCCACAGGTTCTGTTTGGGGCCGCTTCTATTTAAATCTATTTATTAATGTATTTGGAATAAAGTAAGTCAGCAAGGTTCTGTGTGTTTGCTGACAACACAAAACTTTGTCGACCATTAAAACTTCAGAGGATGTGCAATTGTTGCAGGGAATCTATATAGATTGTCACGTTGGGCTGCTAAGTGGCAGATAAGATTCAATGTTGATACATGTAAGGTGATGTATTTTGGACTTAAATATCCTTGTGCTGCTTATACTATAAATGGCTCTGTGTTAAGTGAATCCCTGTTGGAAAGGGATCTTGGAGTTTTGGTGGATAATAAACTTAAAGGTAGCAAGCAGTCCAGGCGGCAACACAGCAGGCCAGCATGGTATTGTCTTGTATAAAGAGAGGTATGGATTCAAGGAGGAAAATGTATTCTCCCTCTCTAAAAAGCAGTGGTAAGGCCTCATTGGCATATGCAGTGCAAATTCTTTACTCAACCTCAAATACTACTATACTATACTATACATACTATCTATACTGTACTATACTATACTATGCTCGATCTCTCCATATTTACATTTTATCAAAAAAAAATAACTTGCCATATTGCAAGTGCATTTTAATACATTATGTGCCGATGCAATATTTTGGCTAGCATAACTTATGTGAACCACGATCCCACGATGCAGTAGGCGCCTTTTGTAAAACTTACTGCATTGTGGGATTTCCTGTCGGTAACTTTCTGTTTACATCTCCATTCATTAGGCATTAAGTTTTGCTTACAAGGTATGCTAGTGCGCGATATTTTCTAAAAAATCTTGGAATCCACTCTACAACCCGATAGTCCTTGGGTAGCACGGGTTTTGCCCTAATTCACGCCCTATAGTGGGCCGATATAGCATCGGCCTATTAGGTTTAAAACAATAAATGAAAATGCATAAAATGTAATAGGTGTGCTTCCCTCCAATTGCTTATGATGGAACAATTTGTTTCATTAGTTAGCTTTGCACAACTGGAAGTTTTTCTGGCAGGTTATGTTTATATATTAACGTCCATTTATTACTCATCCTTCCAATATACTTAATTCCTGGGATTGGCGAGATTATTAAAAGACTGACCAATTCTTCCTCTAATTGTAAATTATTGCAAAGTTGTTTCAGCATGACTAATAAACTACGTTTATAATGTGCATCGCTCAGCATTTATTGTTAAAATTATGATTGTAGTTCTTCTCATTATTGCCACGTCTGCATCTCTTCCTTGCCAATATCCTAAACTCTCAAGGTCATTGTGTGTAAGAAACTGGCTTTTTATGGATGTATTAAGTGGTGGGACGTTGCTGATACCATTGTTATACTTATAACAAGGTCATTTAATAAAGTGTTGCATTGTTTGTTGCCATTTCAGAAGTTCCTTCTTTCCATAGTTCTATTTGCTGTGTATTATTATTTTGAGGGTTAGAGTATAACCATCCCTAGAAATGCCTTTAGTTCTTTTGCTCGTATGAACACTTCTATTAGTAAAAAGTAAAAGTAGTCTCCATCTGTTCTGCCCATCATTAAAGGCTCACCAAATCCCTCTTCCTTGTCGGAAAGTACATAGGGTGAGGACCTAAACCGCACTGGGCCTCACCACTAGGTTCAACTTTCTAATCTAGCTTTACTCACCTGAAGTTTTCTTCGGGGATCCGTTGCTGGAGTCCATCTGCTGGACTTCGACCAATGAGGAGACCACTCTTGAAAAAGTGTGTCTTCTCATTGGCTGGATTGTGAACCCGAAGCAGGAGCGTATGCACCGAAGGAAACTTCATGTGGTAAAGTAAGAGTTAGAAAGTGAACCTTGGGTGAGGACAGTGCGGTTTATTCCTCACCCTGGGTAGTAGAGATGTCATGGATGGCAGGAGCGGGGGTCTTGGTAAGTAGACCTGTCTTTATTTTATTTATCTTACAATATGTTGCTAAAATGATTTTTACAATGATGTGTAAACATGAACAAGACCCCTGCCAACTGTATGTAGAATGTTATTATCTGTTTGTTTTAAACAAATACATATTCGAGTAATACAATCTGATTAGGGTTTTCAGAATGCCAGTTCGCTGGGCACTGATCTGACCATCAATCGGTAAAAACTGCCACCACTTTAAGTTATGCCTTAAGACGCCCCAAAAAACAATCTTGACTCTCACTGACTATGCACACCCCTATCCTGGCAGCTAAAATGTTAACACTACAACCTTTACTCCAGCAACTAACTGGTTAATTAGCATCAGTCCTTCACAAGCAATCTCAGAGTTAATTAGCATTTACCCTGCAAACATTCCATTCAACCACATATAAACTTATCAGAGGCCAAACTGAGTTCTTTTTGAGCATCAAAGACAAAACTTATATTTTATAGATTTAATTCCAAAGGTGTACATGCATATAATACAAAAATAAAAGAAAATGGTGTTATAATAAATGACATACATAGTAGTACAACAGTTATATAAATAAAAAGGATAAAAATATTCACAGACCCTTCTCACTAGAAGAAGTCCTGATCCTGGGGCGGGAAGAAACATCGGGTCCATACACACAGTTTAGCATTTCCACTCAGTATGAACACAGTTATAGCTACAAGGATTTTTAAACCCTTTGATGAACCACCCCCCTCCTGGCTATGCATGAGGTCAGAGTGTCTAGGAATTCCAATTTACGACTAGCCAAAAGCAATTAATTACCCCTCAGTAGGCATCTAATACAACCATCTCTACATCTACATCCCAATACGTACATATCTACATCTAAAGTAGATATGTACATTGTATTGGGATTTGGCCACATATTCCTCTCCTGTATTAATTATCAATTCCTCCAATAACCAACATGACCTGTGTAATACAATTTCCCAGATATTAATAGCTATGCTTTGGCAAGGGAATAAGGTCTCCATGTTGGATATCATTTTAATGGGCCTACCTTCCTATTCACAAATATAATATTGTTTTCTGTCTTACATATTCCAATACCGAAATACATTATTTTACATGTATGGTTGTCCTTAAAGGATAAGTGCACTGTAAAATCAAGTTATGTTCATTTGGAAGCTCGCTTTAAAAATATACCGCTGCCATATTTTTTTTCTCCCTATGTCCCCCAAAGCCAACAGCTTTGTGCCTTGAAAGTTGGTGACATGTTGTTACACTGGTTTGTTGAATGTTAAGTAAGCCTCTGCTCGCCCACTAAAGGTTTTTTAGTGGACTTTGCCTTGTCCAGGATAAAAAATCATATTTTAATATATGATAGATACCCCCTGCCACCCCTGAACCACCATGTTATTTAATAAAAAAAAAAACCTAATAGAATGTTACTTACAGCCCCTTGCTCCCCTGGCTCCCTGCTTGCGAACTTGAAATCAGGGGCCAGACCGGCACCCCCGCGTCTGTGATTGGCTGAGACGTGGGCAATCACAGACGTAACTGACGTAAGTGTAGCGCCATGGAACGAAGTGCCGTGAGTACAGTCCTGAATTTTTTTAAATAAATAACTCGCGGTTAGGTCTGGCTGGGGGTATCTATCATATATTTAAAGGATTTTATGCTAGGTGGAAGGTGAAACAAGGATGGATGCGGATGGTTGGGGGGGGGCGCTTCACAAATATGGAGTTCCTGTTGGGTGCTCTAAGGGAGAATGAAGGCTGCGTGGGAACAGAAAAGGCAGGATGTGTGAGTTGAGGTAAGAGAGCTTGGATTTACACTGTTGATGCCCTGGTCTACAAAAGAAGGTAGTAAAACATACAGTATTTATCTTAAAATTGGCTAAACGTATTTTTATGCTTTTTGGCTTGTTTTAAAGCTAGAATTGTGGTTTTGGGGGTGGACATTCCCTTTAATTAACACTGTGGGAGTCAGGTGACAAATAAAATTTTCCTTTCAATTTATTGATAGGCAACATACAGTAATGATAATGTGTATTCATTTTTTTTTCTATAATGGGAAGGAGGGGAAGAAATTCCATCTGATAGAACATTTTTACAATCCACATTGCAATTGATATGCCCTGCCACAGATATTAACTTGAATGCCCACCTGGCCAGATCCCAAATCCTAAATCATGAATAATCTCTATTTAGAATGTGCATGAAATATATACCCCGAGTCTAAAGAACCTACTGCAAACAACCAAACATACGTGGTTACAAAACAGGAACAATTTGCTTATTTAACAAAACATAAATTATCTGGCACGTTGTCAAAGCTGAACTGGCTGTGACCTTAGTTTGGAATAGTTAGGTTACAGCTGTCTGTTTTCCCTCGTGTGATGTATAAACAACCATGCTTTTTAGCTTCTACAGAATAACATCCATAATAATAAAATCCTATAGACATAGGCAATCATGGTAGCTCAGTGGTTAGCACTGATGCCTTGCAGAGCTGGGTCCTGATTTCGATTCCACCCTTGGACAAATCTGCAAGGAGTTTGTATGTTCTCCCCCTTCCTTGGCGTGTGGTTTCCTCCGGGCACTCCGTTTTCCCCCTCAATCATAAAGACTACTGATAGGTTGTATATGTACATAGTGATTATATGTAAGCTCTTCGGGGCAGGGCCTGATGTGAATTGAGTAATAATTGTAAAGCACTGCGTACTATGTACGCTATATAAGAATAAAATACATACTACATGGCTTTTCCATTCCAGGACTAATTAAATGTACATTGGTGCATGTATGGGCTTCTAAATTCTCACAACATCGGGCTACCCACTCAAACGTTTTGATTTTTGCACTCAGATCTGTTGACAGAACAGAACTGCCATGTGCCTCTGAAGGGCAGTGTACTACACACACCACAATGGAGCACATAGGGACATATTTTAAACCCGAAGGATACTGTGGGTTAGTTAATGTATGATCACAATCGTAAATTTACAACCGAACGTTCTTTAATTAATGAACGTTCGATCGTAGAATACCTGTGGGGTAGTAACTCCCACAATGGTATCTATGGGGATCTTAAATCTTCATTATTGTAGATTAGGATGGGTATCATAAATTTACGATCGGTAATTTACGATATCAATGTTAAAGTCGCAGTAAATCTAAAAGCAATACCGCGGCTTTAGAAATATGGCCCATAACTGGGAACCGGCTGATAACCTTCCCTATGTGATATCCCTCCCACTGAATTTTTTAGATCACATACATTTTAAGTGTGTAGTGTGAAAGAGACCTAATACCTAATGACCATTCATAGTAACATAGTATATGATAGTATAAATGGGAGATGAATCAGATTCTTATTCACAGTACTTCTGGAAATCCCAACCAAAAACAACCTCAGTGGAGTAGGAGCAGAAACAACCCCTCCTTCCACTGAACCTCAAAACCACAAGAAAGATGTACACTGAGTACGATATAATATTTATATAAAATCAAATTATACCATAAGAATAATACAGTAAAGTACTAAATGGCTGGCCAGCCGCAATATCAACATATACTAATAATAATAAAAGACCACTGAATATATATATATATATAATATACGCTATGTGCAAATTCATAGTATGGTTCCACTCCGACCTATTAGCAGAGACAACAACCTATAATCCAAGGTATAATAGAGTCTCTTCCGTATAGGATCTGTGGTATAATATAAGTCTGGGCATGTATATACTTTATCCACCAATAATGTATGTCCTATATAGTCCTAACATCTGGCTCAAAACAATATTAGACAGATCTGTAAAATAATGTGTTCATGTTGTATCATCCACCACCACTACTGCCTTTTCTTTGCTCTGGTCGTATGGTGGATATCCTCAGTCCCCCAGACATGGAATTTGCTATCCGTCCGTGGCTTCAGCTCTGTTATCCACAGATTTTTTCTTCTGCCTTTTCTTAGGGCTTTTCACGTGGGCCCAAAATAAGTCACGCCACTTCACTTGTATCTCTCTCTGTGTTGCAACACTTACTTCCCGGCTACGTCACTACTACCGTTTTCACTTTCAGGTAAGCTGATGATCCACATACTGACCAGAGCAAAGAAAGGGCAGTAGTGGTGGTGATGTATACAACGTGAACACATTATTTACAGATCTGTCTAATATATTGTTTTGAGCCTCCTTTTTTTAACCTTACCTAACAGTTGATCCAGAGGAAGGCAAAAAAAAAAAACAGCTAAAAAGGGGACGGGAGGGGGAGTCCTTCCTGACTCCAAACGGCAATCGGAAAGTATCCCTGATCAACCAGAACTACAGTATATGTATTAATACCAGTAATTCTCAATATTTTTTTAGTTTTAGATACTTATCCAGGCCAAGCTATTTAATGAACTTGCCATTACCACTGTTGAATCCAGTTAAAGGGTTAATCAGTATTGTAAAGAGTTAACCAAAGCTTGTTATGTATGCACAACTGTCTTGCTTACTCACAAAGTAGTACAAATTATTTTGGAAATGAAGTTCATCAGTAACATAAGTTGTGACCATTCATGGAACGTTTAAGGGCATTTCCACCCCCAAAACTATAATCCCCCCAACTACTGGCCCCACCATGTAGTGTAGTTTTAATCCTACCTACCTCACATCCACCTCCATCTGGTTCTCCTGTATCCCCCCCAAAGTTCCAAAAACTGCCCACCAGGAGGCTACCAGGTCCATATAGGACACTGCCGCTACCTGGCCTCCGGAGATTCCTGCCATGCGTGCTGCAGCCCTTCTCCCCCCTCCCCCCCCTCCCTCTCCCTCCCTCTCCCTCCCGTTTCTACTATCCCCTCCCCTAGCGAAAAACCCCCTTAATATCAGTGCTCCCCCATGTCCCCCAGCCCCAACCGCATGTTTGTTTTTTTTAAAAGCTCCCCAAACCCTTACATTACCTCTCCGCTTTCCTCCGCTGCACTGAATGACCGGCAGCCGCGTCCGTGATTGGCTGCCGCTCAGCCAATCACAGACAGACTGCCGTTCCCCCGCCCCTCTGCTTGCATTCTCGCAAGCAGAGGGCCGGCAGTGTCGGCGGAGGATCGAGGGAGGTAAGTAGAGTTTGGGGGGCTTTTTAAAAAACAAATCATCGGTTGGGGCTGGGGGACTGGGGGACATGATATTAAATTTTCATTTTAGGGTGGACATAGCCTTTAAAGTGTAACTAAGCCACCAGAGATGTAATAACTTGTCAGGATTCACACACTGTGGTGGAGTGGAGGTAGGAGTTGGAGGTTGATGTTAGTAGGAGGAGGAGGTAAGCATACACACACTTCTTTACACACACCACACACACACACACACACCACACACACACACACACCCACACCACACAACCATAATAGACTAATATATGCTTAAAGTATATAGTTATAATTTGTAGCTCTATATACTTGACTGGCTTTTTACTTTGCATATTTGTAACTACTACTCCATACAATAATCCTTATTTGATATTCACCTTGGTGAGTGTTATTATTAACCATAAGATAACTTACAACGAACTAAAGAAGTATTATTATAAATACGCATATGTTTATATTTGAGATCTGTAGAGCTTCTCTGTGTCTAAATCAGATCGATCAGTAATAATAGTGTATTTTTACACCACATCTGCTGGAAGACAGTTCCACAGTTCAATCTCTCCCTTTAAAAACCTTTCCTAACCTGAAGATGAAACTTCTTTTCTTCATCAATAAAATATGTTAAAAATCTTATAATTTACACAATATCTAATAGAATTTTTTTACATCATCAAATTTTTTGTTAATACAAACATTAGTTTAAAAACTACTTTTTAAAAAGAAACACATATGCTGGCTATGGAAATGCAGTATACACAACTATTGATTGCTATTGGTGTGGATTGGCTGATCATGTCAATTCTATTAATGTCTACGGGTCGGTTAGAAAAGATTTGATTTTTCCCCTAGTCATGGTAAATCCTGACAATTCATAAGCATTCATAAGCATTTTATAGCAGTCACAGTGACACGCATTCACTGACACTTGGACACCCATCTATTATAAAAGCTGGATGATGTATATTCTGTCCAATGCAAAACAGGTTAAAAACAAGATAACAATTTAGGGGGATGAAAGGTGGGTGCCATTCACATTCCATTCAGAAGATCTAATTAGTATGATTGAAGTTATACACTTATTAAGAAAGCGGGGGGGGGTGTTGTTTTTTTTTGAAAGAATGGAAATTTGCTGTGACAAGAATTCAGATAATGAAATATGTACTCGCTTCCCATAATTTTATGTTCTGTAGACCAAAGCTCAAAACTGGAATAACAAGAGTAAAGAGAATTAAATGTATGGGTGGGTTAAAAGTGTTGTGAGGAGCCTCATTCTCCCTTACATATGCGCCAATTGTCAATGGAGATCTGTGGGAAGGAAGATGTGTCTGGCAGGACACTGTCCAATTGCAGCACAGCTTTACTCCTATCCTCTTGCTTCATATTCTAATAACACTATTTTGTACAGATGATGTACAGCCAAAATGAGCAGATCTCTCAGACGACAATTTGCTGATTGGCCTTTGGATCAGTTGGTTTTAACTAAAAAATTGGGTTCCATTGGGTTGTGAATGTTGTAGGTGGCATCTATAGCCAATGGCTGACAGAATATAACCTGTCTGTAATCTCTCTACAGACTGCTGAAGTGTGAACCCAGTTTAACCGCTATTTCTATTACGAGATCTGATTTTGATTTTTGCAGTACACTGTATCAAATACATAATGTAAATACCAGTTGCACCTGTATTCCATATTGCTCATCCAAGGAAAAATAGAAAGTTTATATAATAGGGCAGGACAGTAAGACTATAGCCTTATACACACATCCGATTGGACACCTGACAAATGATGCCCAAGCATGTGCATCGCTTGGCCACAGCTCGTCAATCCACCATAGCAATCAACAAATGATTGCACAAGGGAATGCATACAAAATCACGACTATCAGCCATTCGGGGGTTGGCCGTCCTGTTGGATGTGTGATTATATACGTTTGAGATACATTTGTTTATAGGTTTTTAAGTTGAGCTAGAGTCATAATCAACTATCTGCTATTTTAACGTTTTTTTTTCAAACTTGCTGGATCGGTGGATTGTGCCGATCGCCCATACACAGGCCAACAAACATATTAACTGTGGATCATACACCACGCTAGGAGTGCTATGGCCATTATTAAACTGGCAATAACATGCAACTGTTGTCCCATATTGCAGAACAGATTATCTATTGGAATACATTAACAATATGCAAAGACATATGCATGCATCTTCTTTTATGCAGAAGGTCGACCAGGTGTGCCCTTTACTCTTTTCTAAATAGCAACTGGGGTCTCCAAACAAGAGAGGGTTAAATAAAAGCCTGCAGTTTTTCCATTAAATGACCCCTCAATCACATATTTTTCTGCAGCCTGTGCAAAATTATATTGCAGTGAATGTTTAAATTTCCTGTTTCCAGTAAGTTGAGTGAAATCAACTGACCCTCCTCCTCCCCTCTGCCCCAGGGGAGAGGCATGCTCACTTAAGACTTACTTTATTGCTGGGTAAAACACATGCACAGTTTGAAAAAAAATGCAAGCTGAAAAACGGAAGTAATATTGCTGAACCTTTTCCAACTTCTCACAAATGTTGCCTAGAGATGTGATTAAGGTTTATTTTTTCCTAACTTGTTTTGAAAATTGGAGACCACAGTTACAGGAGCTCATTTGGTCTGATTAAAATTCTGGACTAATCCTTTGCATCATTTTCCCCCTATACACCGTGGCAATGTAAAGCAAATCCCATTGATCCAATGTTATTTTACCTATATAGTTAATGTTATGGACACTTTAATTCAAATATCCAATCTTCAGGTATGGATGAAGATACCAGCTATTGTTATTAGTGCATGAAGTGCTTTTTTCTAGTGAAAATTTCAAAAAATTAATGAGAGGGACCATGACTGTGCCTTAGATTGCTCTTTTCTTTTAATAACCTGAATACAATTGTGCTCTTTGGAAACAGCAGTCAGTTTTACTTTGCTTGTATACACAACTAATATAATGGTTAAAAATCCTTTTTATTTTAACAAAGGCTGGGATAATCTAGTGACTTTGCAGAAGCCATTACAAACCAGGAAATGTCTTCATTTGCATAAATGTGTTTTTTTTTTATTATGTCCTGTAAACACCTGGCATTTAAATAATCAGGAGATTCATAAAAGTTCTTATCGCTAAAAATGGTGCTAATTTTGTCTCAACCATCAGATATTATTTAACATTTGAAAGCTAACGTCTGATTGGCTGGGGCAAATAAACAACATTTTTAACAATAAGAACTTTTATTGAATAACCCTGACTGTCTGTATGACAAGCAATAAGTAAAAAATTACCCCTTTAGAAATGCAGAGATTAAATTCATTTAAATAAGATTTCAAAACATTAAAGGGGAACTGTGTTCTCCAAACAAGTTATGTTTACATGAAAGGCCAGTTTCCTACCTTTAAAACGAGCCATCAACCACCTCCTACTGGCTCCACAGCCCAAGATATACAGAAATGACTGACCAGAAAGTTAATGGTGGGAGGCTGACATGTGACATCTCCTAAGGCTGCTCCTGCACATGCCACCGGCGAGCACAGCCTCAGACTCCCTCAGTGTGTGAGGGAGACACGAAGTCCCTCCTCCTCTCTGCTGTGTGAAGTACTGACAGAGAAGGTAAGGGGTCTGAGTAACCCACGACACCACAAGTGGACGGGGCTTAGACAACCAACGAGTGGGCGGTGCTTAGACACCCGAGAGTGGCGACGTTCAGACACCCAGTGGGTGCGGGGCCACATGGGGCTGTAAGATAATGGGCCATGGGGGACCTGCAACTGGAGGGACCATGGGGTCCATGAGTGGGAGGGACCGGGGGCTGCAAAGGGGAGGAGGAGACACAGACAGATTGACTGACAGTTTCAGAGAGGGCAGGAAGTGCAGGGGACCTGGTGATGCTGCTGCCATATCACACCACAAAAATGTAAATATCTTCAAACCAATAAAAAATAACACTGGAATTTTATTTTGTATCTGCAATCAAATATATCTGAACACAAGGGCATATTTATAAATGGGCCATTAACTTTTCGTGGCCGAGTTTCCCGACGTTTTCGCCAAAATCGGTATTAACACAAAAATTTAATGCCTCGTTAACATCTCATCAGTTTATAAAGCAGCGGTAACTGATGCGCCGGTTTAATCTCGCCCATTTCACTTCGCCACCTTCCAGGGTCGGGCAGTATGCTCAACCCGTGGCGTTGAAAACACCCCACAGGAGGCATGCCCATCTCGCTGCGGGTGGTCCCATTCACCAGAGGGCGTGGTGGGGGCATACGCAAACCCGCTCTCGCCCCCCCCCGTGGTGGCACCACCCGCCGCATGACCCCTTCCCAGCAGCCCCTCCCAGACCCCTGCCCCGTACTCTCCGGGGAGGGAAGGGACCCGCTGGAGGGGTGGAGGGACCCTCTAGCGGGGACATTACAGGCTGCTCTGACAAGCCAAAAACCTCTAAGAGGAAGCCTCAGGAGGAAACAATTTTCCTCCATGCAGTGGTCCTGGTGGCAAGATTTTTGGACTTTGGGGGGACATTACAGGAGAACCATTTGGAGCTGGGATGTAAGGTAAGGATTTTATATCACTACAGATTGGGGCCAGTAGTGGGTTAAATTATAGTTTTGGGGATAGACATGCCCTTTAACCATGTGAGTTCTAGGTTTGGGGGAATATAAAGCTATATACAATTTTCTTTTGGGTGGACATTCTCTAATAGAGATGTCCGAACTTCGCAAATTGTCCGCTCGAGATCTGCGAATTTTCGAAAAAATCCGAAAATTCGAAAACCCGCGAGCGGACGCATTATATAAATATACCCTCAAAATTACGGAATTTCCGTATTTTCGAAAATTTTCAAATTACGGGAATTTTCGAAACGAGAAAACTAGTATTTTCGAAAATATGTATTTTCGAAAATACGATTAATCCTCGTAATTTCGTAATTTCGAAAATTTTCGAAAATATATTTATGGAAATAAGATAAGATACCCTTGTATTTTTGAAAATTTTCGAAATTACCGTTTTCCTGTATTTTCGAAAATATCAAAAATCCGCGAATCGGAAGTTCGGAAGGCGGAAAATCCGAAAATCCGCCGTTCGCGAACGGGATAAATCCGCGGCGGATCCAGGTTCGGATCCGCAAACCGGCCATCCCTACTCTTTAATATAACTAAATACATCCAGCTACAGCTTTAGCTACAATGTTAAAACACGTCTTTAATCACCATGTTTAAAACCCAGATTCGAAGTTGCAAAATAACATAAAATGTTATATAAGGATATAAGTAATATATGGAAAGCACAAGCCATGACTAAACATTGTATTGTAGCATTGTATCTCCCTTCCTGGCTTTTAGCCCAGAACCTGACCGTTCTGTAAAAAAATCACATGCGCATGTATTAGGAAAACAGACCACTGCACCTAGTGCGACAAAGGCACATATTTGTATGTTCAGTGCATTGACAGAAAATGGATTTGGTGCAAAAAATGGACCACACCATGTGCAATGGGGCCTCCTAGCCAGAAGCTGCTTAAAAGGTAATTCACAGAGAGCTGCTATTGCTCCTGGAAAGCCTACATGGATTTATTATCACAATTTTGGCTCTGATTGACATGATTTTAATGCCAGCCAATAGAATTCTAGTGCACAAACAATTCTAATTGCATATTGGCTGTATCTCCGTAAGGTTGCTGCTTTAAATAGTCTGACATAAACCTTGGATAAATAAAACAATTAGTTCAATAATTAAACCCAGTTACGATGTCAAGGTACTGGTGAATGACATTCATTTGGGTTGAAATTATATAGGTCAGGGATGTCTAACTTTCGTCCCACTAGATGTTTGAAAACTATGTCTCCCAGCATTCCTTGGTTGTAGAATGCAGGGAGTTGTAGTTCAGCACTTCTGCAGAAGTTGACGTTCAGCGATATCTGCAGGGAGTTGTAGTGTGGCAACATCTGCAGGAGTTGTGTTCGGCAACATCTGAAGGTAACCCAGATGTATATGGCGCACAAGCACGTGCCACCATTTTGTGGCCTTAGGGATCTTGGAAAAGCTAGTTAACATGTGCTAAAATAATCTTGCAGGTGTAAAATGGGTCTGGACTGGGCAGTTTTGGGTGGAGTTTTTACTGACCTATTGGTACACCAATTAACCTACATCTAAATTCTTTTAAATCACAAGTGTTCTCTCAAAATTTTTTCCAGCTGGGTGGCATGAAAAAGTAGCCGGTGGGCCACCTGGCTAAAAGACCCTAGGGAGAACACTGACCAATTTGAGTGAAGTTCCCTATCAGGTCCGCTGCAGATGAGACCAAATTGAGTGAAGTTCCCTATCAGATCCACTGCAGACGAGACCAAGTTGAGTGAAGTTCCCTATCAGGTCCGCTGGAAACTAGGCCATATTGAATGAAGTTCTCTATCAGGTCCACAGTAGACAAAACCAAGTTGAGTGAAGTTCCCTATCAGGTCCGCTGCAGACAAGACCAAGTTGACTGAAGTTCCCTATCAGGTCCGCTGCAGACGAGACCAAATTAAGTGAAGTTCCCTATCAGGTCTGCTGCAGACAAGACCAAGTTGAGTGAAGTTCCCTATCAGGTCCGCTGCAGAAAATACCAAGTTGAGTAAAGTTCCCTATCAGGTCTGCTGCAGACGAGACCTAGTTGAGTGAAGTTCCCTATCAGGTCCGCTGCGGACAAGACCAAGTTGAGTGAAGTTCCCTATCAGTTCCGCTGTAGACGAAGCCGTTGAGTGAAGTTCCCTATCAGGTCCGTTGCAAAAAAGAGTCAAGACCAAGTTGAGTAAAGTTCCCTATCAGGTCCGCTGCAGACGAGACCTAGTTGAGTGAAGTTCCCTATCAGGTCCGCTGCAGATGAGACCAAGTTAAGTGACATTCCCTATCAGGTCCGCTGCAGATGAGACCAGGTTGAGTGAAGTTCCCTATCAGGTCCTCTGCAGACGTGACCAAATTAAGTGAAGTTCCCTATCAATTCCGCTGCAGCTAGACCAGCAGTATTCTCCCCAGAATTTTTTCCAGCCGGGTGGCATGAAAAGGTAGCCAGGTTGACTGGGACGGGGAATTTGGTGGTGGAGAAAAATGTGCACTGCATTTAGCTCATTATATAAGTCAGATGTCTAACTTTTGTCCCACTAGATGTTTGAAAATTTTGACTCCCAGCATTTTGTGGTTGTAGAATGCAGGGAGTTGTAGTTCGGTCACATCTGCAGAGTTGCAGTTCACCAATATCTGCAGGGAGTTTGTGTTCGGCAACATCTGAAGGTAACCCAGATGTAAATGGCAGCACAAGCACATGTTCCACCATTTTGTGGCCTTTAGATTATTTTTAGATTCTGGAGTATGAAAAATTGGGTTTAGTTCTCCTTTAATCACAAGTGTTCTCTCAAGAATTTTTTCCAGCCGGGTGGCTTGAAAAAGTAACCCGGTGGTCCGCCCACTAAAAGACCCTAGGGAGAACACTGAGCTCTAGCTGTTGCTCTCTGGCATAGGAACGCCCAGAGTAAGGTGTTAAAACTCTGGGCGTTCCTATAACACCTCTTAGCCACTATCTAATCACACCCTTAACACCTGGCTGTGATATGCTAATTGGGATTTTCCAGGGTACATAATTGCCACAGATTCTTGTACAAGTCATTCTGAATTGAGAAAGCCAGTCGATGACTAGCGAAACTCTTCAAGAACTCCATTTCAAGTCCTTTGATCTAATGAATACAACAGATATACCATGACCTGGATGAATGAGAACCTTCACAAGCATTTATCAACATTGATTCTTATCTGCCATTCTGATGCCCATTTTGATAATCTATCTAGGTCTGCTGGCAGCAATTTCACATAATTTGAAGATTTCAAAGCTCTGCATAGTTCAGTGTCATCAGCAAACACATAGAAAAGGCACATTAGGGCACTGAAATTGTAAACCTATGTAGGGAGGTGCTAGACTCAGAAAACACAACAATACTATAGAGAGATAGAAAAAGATCTGATCTGCAACACTCTAATACACAAAAAATATATGTATAACATGAAAGGCTAAAAATCCTTTATTTGTGCTTGACAGGGATACCCATTAAAAACAGTTAAAAATCACCCAACATTCTCTTCAAAATCTATACTGAATAATGCATTATATAACTGTGCAAAACAAAATATCAATAAAGTACAAGATAACAGTCAAATGTCATCCTCAGTCAGATAGATCTACATCATGGGGTTACCCTACTTACACCAGAGACCAGCTTGGAAGAGAATGGGATAAAATCGAGTCCTCACATCACATGGTAGGACGCGTTTCGCTCCGCCTTAAACACACGGGAGCTTTCTCAACTACCATGTGATTTAACCCAAAGTAATATCAGGTTAACCTCATGTGCCATATCCTAATGTTTTTGGAAAAATAGCGCTGTGTACCCATACAAACCACTTTAGTTAAGTTTAACTTACGTGGTTCTGTATGGACTTTAATCCAGCACTCTTACCTTTATGCAAACCAATGATGCATTACAGACTAATCTCATTTACATCTTGTAATATCGCGGCAACACACAAAGTTGAGTAACCAGCCGGACCATATTGAATCTCCCCGTATATTTGATAGCGATAATTTTTCGCCGGATATTATATTGGAAATACACTTTTCTTACCTTGCAAAAAACATAGCGGTTTTATAAAAAAGCAAAATCAATTTTTAGTGAAAATGTGGTCTATTAATCTCTCCAAATCTGAAGTAGTGAGAAGGCATTCTGGGGTCTTTCTTGGCCGGAAATAGTTTTTAAAAAAATCAATAATCTTCCCCATGTTATGTTTACTTATTAATACAATTTTAAAAATGTTTACAGGATTTTTTAAAAAGATTTTTTATATTTTTTCTTTTTAAAAGGCAAAACCATTTGTTCTGTAATGTCTAGACCAAACTTGTCCATTATGACAACTTGTCCATACAATTGCGTTCTGATCGCACGTTAAAAGTGCATGCTATAATGTTAGCCAATTGGTCTGGCCACACTAGCTTCTCTCCATGCTGGAGACAGACTGTACAATAGAACTCGTGCTTTTGTGGTACCGTCCTCTCTAATGTGGCTTCTCCCTTATGCTGGATACACACTTTCCCGATAAAGGGACAATCCTGTCGGTATGATGGGATTGGCCCTTTATTGGTAAAGTGTGTGCAGCCGAAAAATTGTTTCCAACACCGACAAATGTTCTGTGTCAGCATCGAAAAAGGTTTTTTCAATTGAGTAATTTCCCTCGGTCACAGTTGGCCCCCCTGAAATAAAGTATAGGGAGTTGGCTGCAATTGTAGAAAGTATGGCAGTCACAAATGATCTCCTTATACTTTATATGTGTAGTACCGTGTATAGTGACATCCAGTAGTGTAAAAACGCGATCAGCCCTTTTTAAACAGTTCATCGCACGTCCTCAATAAGATACGCGCGATAAGATGTTTAAAAGACCACCACCGGTCTTTTAAACAGCTGATCATGCGTACCTTTACTGTGGACGCGTGATCAGCTATTAAAAACAGCTGATTGGCAAAGGGCAGGGGGTGTCAATGGCACGGCCTCCAAGCCAGCTAGAGGGCTCAGCCCCAGGCCCCGGACATTACGCTCCTGGTGAATCTTCCAATCTTGCAAATTTTGTCTGTCGTCTTTGAGGATTGGTACAGTTTGTACCCACTTGGCTCATAACACCATTGGGTGGAAATTGCCCTTAGTGTTTTTACAGCTTTGTTTGAATTAAATTTTAAAGTTAATTAAAAAAAAAATTATCAACGATTTCACCTTGGGGAAAATGAATGCTGCTAATTTATTTTTATAAACTGAATACTATACTATAATGAAAATAACAATCTTTCCATTGTTTGTTTAAATTATAAAGAACAACTAGAAACGGAAAGTTTAAGTATAAACTTTGAATTTGGCTTGAAGGGCTGCATTTTTGAAGGGAATATGTGTGTTTGCTGCAGATTTTAAAACTCAATAATGGGAATGATTTGAGTTTGTAGTGAACGCTTGTTTGGGACAAAAAAAACTTTTGTGTGTACCCAGCCCAAAGTGGTGCTAATTTTGATCCAATCAATCAGAAAGCTAACATCTGATTGGTTAGGGAAAAATTAGCACCATTTTCAATGATAGAACTTTATTGAATTCTCTCTGTATCTTTTTGATGATTGGTCAAAATTATTTTTTTGACTTTAGTTACTCTTTAAGTATGGCTCACAGTAATGATAAGTAGATCAGTAGGTGTGTGTACTGTGTCGGGTTGGGGGTTAAAAAAACAAACTTTTTTGATGATTGGTCAAAATTTTTTTTTTACTTTAGTTACCCTTTAGGTATGGCTGCCACAGTAATGGATAAGTAGATCAGTAGGTGTGTGTACCTGTGTCTGGTTGGGGGTTAAAAAAACAAACTTTTTGATGATTTGTCAAAAAAATTTTTTGACTTTAGTTACCCTTTAGGTATGGCTGTAACAGTAATGGATAGTAGATCAGTAGGTGTGTGTACCTGTGTCCGGTTGGGGGTTAAAAACAAACCTTTTTTATTATTAAAATCACTATTTTTTTTTACTTTAGTTACCCTTTTAGTATGGCTGCCACAGTAATGGATAAGTAAATCAGTAGTGTGTGTGTACCTGGGTCTGGTTAGGGGGTAGTCTTTTTTGTGTTTACAACCATAAAACTATATTTTATTGAGGATAAATCTAAATTATTTTTTTGAATTTAGTTACCCTTTAAGTATGGCTACCACCATAATGAATAAGTAGATTATAGGTGTGTGTACCTGGGTCTGGTTGAGGGGGGTATGTCTTTTTTGTGTTTACAACCATAAACTATATTTTATTGAGGATAAATCTAAATTAGTTTTTTTGAATTTAGTTACCCTTTAAGTATGGCTACCACCATAATGAATTAGTAGATAGTAGTGGTGTGTACCTGGTCTGGTTAAGGGGGTAGTCTTTTTTGTGTTACATCCATAAAACTATATTTTATTGAGAATAAATCTAAATTAGTTTTTTTTTACTTTAGTTTCCCCTTTAAGTATGGCTGCCAAAGTAATGGTAAGTAGATCAGTAGGATAAATATGGCTGCCACTGTAAAGATAAGTAGATCATTAGGTGTGTGTACCTGGGTCTGGTTAAGGGGGTATGTCTTTTTTGTGTTTACAACCATAAAATATCTTTTATTGAGAATAAATCTAAATTAGTTTTTTTTTTACTTTAGTTCCCCTTAAGTATGGCTGCCAAAGTAATGGATAAGTAGATCAGTATATGTGTACCTGGGTCTGGTTGAGGGGGTATGACTTTTTTGTGTTTATAACCATAAAACTATCTTTTATTAGGATAAATCTAAATTAGTTTTTTTTTTACTTTTGTTACCCTTTAATATGGCTTCCATGGGAATGGAAAGGTAGGTCAGTAGGTGGGTGTACCTGGGTCTGTGTGGGGGTTGGGGGTATACCATTTGTATTTATGACCATAAAAAAACTGTTTTGAAATATCCACATTTGAGGATTGTTACATTATAGTCTATGGGAAAAAATGTCCGGAAATGCCGATAGCGCCATAACGCTTCAGTGATTCCTTAGCTAGAAGATAGCACACTTCTCCTATATTTGTACTGTGGAGGAGATACAGTACAAAAAGCAGAAGAATAAAACGAAAAAAAAGAGAAGAAATATAAAGAACAGTATTTGGCTTTTTCAAGCCAAATTAAATAGAAGAATCTCCCTATGGAGAAATCCCCCTCTTATATAAAATGCAATTAATTATACAAAATTTATTCAGAGAAAATTTCCCAAGTTGCACCAAATTTATCATAAAACTAACAATTGATATCCAGATGAATAAAAAAATAGCTGCCAACCTCATAATTATATATATCTAAAAACCTAATTAATCTCCCATAAGGAATTCATTGCTTATCTCTGTATTTTGGATATACTTCCCAATTAGAATGTATATATGGGACCTATTTATCTACTATTTATCATACCTCTTGATATACTGGAAAGATATGCACAGGTGGACATTTAAGAAAAGCATTCCTAGCACTGGATCATGAGTTCATTGGAACATATTTAGCAGTCCAGTTCTGGCATTAAACACATACATACAATAGTGAATTAAATGTAAAGTGGGCCTTTGCGAGCATTGCTCTAAACCCAACCATGGAGAGATAAGCAACAACTGAATGCCAGAGGTTTCCAGCCAAACTGCTACATCTGCTGAGACATAAAATTCTGAATGGCAGTCACCATGCATCTGTCCTCTGACTCATGTTAAAAAGATCCTTTTACTAAGCCAAGAAACTGTAGGAAAGCTATGCACAGACAGAACTTTAAAGGACGCATTGCTGTGATTAGTAGTTCATAGGAACATCTTAACTGTCCAGTTCTGCGGTTTAAAAACTCCCTTATTATTTGCTTCTTATTAAGCTATTCAGAGCCTTTGACACACTTTGAACCATTGTTTATTGCACATTGGTATCTATTGTATAAATAATTCATAGGTTCACACGCAACTATTCCTACTGGCATATAAAACACAACATGGATGCAGGAGCAAATGGAAGGAATATAGTGCAAGTTACTACTAATTCCCCTTTCTGTAAATTGAATTAATATATGGAAAGGTAAACTAATACTTTGGTAGTAATAATCCAGTTTCTTCAGAATATGGAAATAGTGGCTAGGTGTATTGGGCAAAAATAATCTAAAAAGAATCTTTTACATTATTAACCAATCCATTTCCTACAGTCAGTAGTAAAGTGAAATATATTCCACTGCAAATGGGCAGTGCACTAATTTTAAAGGGCATGTCCACCCCAAAAACTATAATCCCCCCAATAACTGGCCCCATCATGTGTGTAGTGTAATCCTTACCTCACATCGCAGCTCCATATGGTTCTCTGTAGTCCCCCCCCAAAGTCCCAAAAACTGCCCACCAGGAGGATAGCAGAGTCCATATAGGACTCTGCCTCCTACTGGCCTCCGGAGAAGTTTGGCATGCGTACTGCAGCCCTTCTCCCCCTCCCTCCCCCTCCCTCCCCCTCCCTCTCCGGATTTCCCCCCCTAGTGTAAATCCCCTTTATATAGCCTTCCCCCTGGTCTCCAGCCCCAACCGCATAATTTTTATTTTAGAAAGCTCCCCAAACTCTTACTTACCTCCCCTCTTTCCTCCGCTGCACTGAATGACCGGCAGCCGCATCCGTATTGGCTGCCCTCCCCAATCACAGACCCACTGCCGGTCCCGCCCCTCTGCTTGCATTCTGCTTGCGGCGCGAAGGAAAGAGGAGAGGTAAGTAAAAGTTTGGGGCACTTTCTAAAAATAAAATCATGCGGTTGGGGCTGGGGGACCAGGGGAAGGCTATATTAAAAATAGAATTAAGGGTGGACATACCCTTTAACATAACAATATTCTAGGTCTGTGCCCACATTGCAGCACTATGCCTTCATTCACATACTGTAAGTAATTATGTCCTGTGTATAAATACATTAACAGGCCATACAATAAACTATCTGGGCATTGTTCACCAATAGAGCATGTCAGAGGACACAGGACATCCCTAAAGATTGAAGAAAAAAGGTTTAGGCTTCAAGTTTGGAAAGGGTTTTTTACTGTGAGAACGGTAAAGCTATGGAACTGTCTTCCTGGAAGGTCATTGGTCAGTTTCAAAAGAAAGCTGGATGAGTTTCTGTTTCTGCAAACAAGGAATGTTGCAAGTTACTGGTATTGATATATAAGTAGAGTTGATCCAGGGAAATTTCCAATTGCCACTTGGAGTCAGGAAGGAATTTTTTTCCCCTTCATAAATTTTTTGGTTTTTTTTTGCCTTCCTCTGGATCAACAGTTAGGCAGGAAAGAGGATATTGCTAGATGGGTTGGACTGGATGGACTATGTCTTTATTCAACCTCAAATACTATACTACAGTACCTATCAACCACTGTACAAGTAATGAAAGTAATCCACCAGAAGGAAGTACAAGCTTTCACAGAACACATTAATGCAGTGGACCAAAACATTAAATTAACAAGGGAAGAGGTAAAAAACAACAAACTGGCTTTCTTGGACTGCTTGGTAGAAGTTAAGGAAAATGGTAAACTGGAAGTAGAGGTTTACAGAAAACCAACACACACAGATCAGTATTTGATGTTTGACTCCCACCACCCTTTAGATCACAAGCTGGGTGTCATCAGAACCCTGCAACACAGAGCCGAGAACATCCCCACTAGCACAGAGGCGAAGGCTAAAGAAATGAAACATCTCAGAGGAGCCCTTAAAACTTGTGGATATCCAGACTGGGCCTTTGTCAAAAGAAGTAGAAGGAAAGAAAAGAACACAAATACCAACAGTGAAGGGGAAAAGCAAGACAGGAGGAAGAACATGGTCATCCCATATGTAGCAGGGGTCTCCGAGAAATTAAGAAGAATTTTCAAAAAACATCGTATCCCTGTCTGCTTTAAACCGAACAACACACTGAGGCAGCAATTGGTACATCCGAAAGACCCAATACCTAAACACAAGAAAAGCGACATCATATATGCAGTGCAGTGCAGTGAAGAATGCTCTGATTTGTATGTGGGGGAGACCAAACAGCAACTGCATCAACGTATGGCCCAGCACAGAAGAGCCAATTCCTCGGGTCAGGACTCAGCCGTGTACCTGCATCTTAAGGATAAAGGACATACCTTTGAAGATTGTAATGTTAACATACTGGCGAAGGAACGTGACTGGTTCAAGAGAGGTGTTAAGGAGGCCATTTATGTGAAAATAAAGAAACCAAGCCTAAATAGAGGTGGGGGGGTTCGACACCAACTGTCTGCCATGTACAATGCTGTTTTAACACCTTACTCCTATAACACCTCTTAGCCACTATCTAATCACACCCTTAACACCTGGCTGTGATATGCTAATTGGGATTTTCCAGGGTACATAATTGCCACAGATTCTTGTACAAGTCATTCTGAATTGAGAAAGCCAGTCGGATGACTAGCGAAACGTCTTCAAGAACTACATTTCAAGTCCAGTTGATCTAATTGAATACAACAGATATAACATTCACATTGGTTTTACATTATTATGCAGAGATCTTTATTAGCACAAAAATACAACTTAACCACAAAAAAACACAAAAAAATTCAAACATTTTCACTGTATTTTATCAAAAAACAATAATGCTATAATGTAATGCTAGCTGCTCATTGAGCCCACCAGTGGATGCACAGGTTGGACACTGACTCCGGGTGGGCTCAATGAGCAGATAGCATTACATTGCTATCTCTAATTATTGCCCGACCATTCCTTATTAGTATGCCACTTTACTAATATATGATATTTACTGCCTACAGTTGACATTATGTCTCATGAGTTGGTCCAGTAACAATTTGTTATATATAGCGGACTTTGGCCATGTATTTCTATTATATGATGTACGATTCCCTTATTCAGTCTATTGACTTTAATATAGCTAAGGATGGGTTGATCGGTACAGGGCCTATGAGATTGGGACTTCGTTATTAGGTTCCATTACCTTGTTTGCCGTTTTATCCACTGTGTCACATTAGTATCTTACTATATTTATGTATATACATTTGTATCAATATTTATGTATATTTGTATCCATCTTCCACTTATGCCGGGATATACTTCCTCTTTTTGATTCTCTTGTTTGTAGTGTTTGATGACTTGTGACACTATTTTTGCCTCAGTGTATGGGCTGGTGTTTTACCTTTTGGGATCCACCCAGGGATAATGCGCCCCTTACAGTGTAATATTAGGATATTACGCCACGAGGAGTTCCCTGACCGTATAGAAGCACGAGGCGTACGCGGACAGGGAACTCCGAGGTGGCGTAATGTCCTTATATTATAATGTGAAGTTGCGCATTATTTCTTATAATACATAAGTATTGGATTCCTTCACCCCATTCACATTTTAAATTCTAGCCTTGTCCCTATTTCTACCTTAAATCCCCCAAGCTAACTTCTGTAACTTAAACCCAGTAGAAAGGAACATCCCAGCCCAGCATCTATACGGTTAAACAAATCTTTGTGGAGGAGGAGAGAGACATTGGTTATGAAGTGACAGGAAGCAGCTGTAGCAGGTTCTGTTAGTGAAATTAAACATGGCAAAAAATGCTGAGTCGTTGTCCAGGCATGAACACTGAAATGGGCGGAGTAGTTGGATATAAGAAATGAGTCACTTAGTGACATAGCTGAGTGATTTTTATAAGGATATATACCACTGCAGCTCCCATTATAAAATATCACACGTATGTATTATATATATATATATATAATAATATTAAAACACATGCAGCCATCATCGCTTGGCATTACACGCTAGGAAATTGTTGCTATGAATATTGCACCTGAAATAAAGCCATTAGAGCCATGTGGTGGACATGCCGTTTAATCCCATTGAGAACTTGAGGTGGATTCTTAAAAAGGGAGTAAACAAGCAGAAATCCACAAATCGTAAACAACTCCAATCACTAAACTAGACAAGAAAAAATATTCAGAATGGTTAACACTGTAAATACCGTCTCTACAAATATTTAATAAAATCCTTTGAAACATATGGAATGTTTAGAATTGTTCTGCAGAATACCATTGATACCTGTAACAACAAAAGGTTGTATAACACACTTGAGGCACTGACAAAACCATAGAGAACCACCTACATGATTAGTTTCTTCCAGTTATTATACACAAATTGATACTTTGGGAATGAAACATGATTATTCCTGACGCTCCATACTATCTGATGCTCCATACTATTCACGCTATCGTTATCACTCTCAAACAGCGCAGGACTTGTGTCTCATTACAGCTTTACAAATTGTACCCATAAGGCCACACAAGCAAGGCAATGCAGGGCAAGGATTGCAGGGCAAGTGATCCTGATTTCTGCATTACTGTTACAAATTAAATACAGTTAAAATCTGTATACTGTAATAACAAGTGTCTAAAGCCGCCTTTTTTTTTAAAGAGGTCCAGCACTGTTTTTGTTTATTTCAAATATAAATTGTGCTTTGCAAAAAAAAAGAGAAAAGCTACAGTAGTTTATATTTCCCTTGCCATAACCCTCTTCGTAGATATGCAACTTCTGTTTCTTCATTCAGAACATTTCTAAAAAAACTTGTTCTGACATCAGGAAACTCTCTACAGCAAAAAACGTTCCTTGTGATTCAGCCCAATCTGCTTCTGTGGATCATTGAACTCTACTCAGGATACAGGACGGGCAAATGGAAACGGAATCTCAAATGTTGGAATTATCTTAAAAAGTTCTGGGACAGTTGGTAATTTAAAAAAAAATATTAACAGTTTTATGAGGCCCTGACATGGTGATATTATTGGATGATCTGATATTTGATAATGAAAAAAGATCAATGTCAGTCACCACACAATACGATTGTTGTATCATATCAAGTATATGATAGTATGATTGTATCATTGCCTCTAATGCCTTATGTCTTGTTATTGCACAGCAACTTGTTCTTCCCAGTCACTGACTGATCTCCCATTTGTTAGTCAGCATCACAGGTAGATTTCCTTTTAACACATTCTGGGTCACATGCCAAAGATATGAGTAATTTCACTTGGCTGCTGTTACCAGGCATCCCACCTCTCCCTGAAGTTCAGGGAGTCTCCCTGATTTTAATGGCAGATGCCTGACTCCCTGAAATAATATACAATCTCCTTGAAATGTGTTGTTTGAAATGTGTTGTTATGAATTAGAGTGAGGGAGCACAATGATCTTTTAGCAGTTAACAAGTGACAAAAACACTTAATTGCGACATGACTTGTTGTATGCATGTGTGTCTGACTGTTTTCATGAATGTGTGTCTGTTGAGATGCATGTGTTTGTGTGAAAAAGTGTCTGACTGTAAACATGTGTGTGTCTGTTTGCATGGATTATCCCTGAAATGTGTTGGTACCCTCCCTGAAATGAGTTTTGGCAGGGTGGGTGTCTGTGTTACTGACCAAAATTCCCTGGTGAACTGACTGACATGCTGGCTAAACAACATATCAAGGCCACTAGTCATATAAATCAGTATTCAAGACCCAAGTATTTTCGGCCATAGATACATTTTGTCCTACGGGAGGCAGCCACCTCGCAACAGCTGGTGGGTTAGGTGAACAGTCACGGCTTCCTGGGCCATGACGTCATCGCGGCTGCCGAGATCTCGCGAGATCTCACGGCAAATTAGATTTTTTTTAGCGGCACCAAATTCACAAACCTGAAAGAAAAAAGGTTTTGCCCTCTAGAGCTTGTTTGAGCACAAAATGGCATGGAGGGAAGGAGGTGTTTGCC
Source organism: Hymenochirus boettgeri (assembly GCA_019447015.1). Classification (NCBI taxonomy): domain Eukaryota; kingdom Metazoa; phylum Chordata; class Amphibia; order Anura; family Pipidae; genus Hymenochirus; species Hymenochirus boettgeri. The sequence goes on from CM033471.1 coordinate 68,652,967, forward strand.
TCACACAGTTCAACATTGTTTGATGTTTCCCCGCTACACAGTCAAGTAGATTGGGACTGTGAAAATATATCACGCACGTCAGCTTCATCTAAACGTGGCAAGCTGAGCGAATTGCAAATGGCACGTGTAGGTTTAGCGGGAAAAACACCACCATCCAAACTTTTCTCTCAGCGCTGGCCTTTATCAGAGTCTTCTGAGGTTTTTCACTTTGCTCAGCTATCTTTCCGCTCCACACTCATTAAGGAAGATGAGCTAGTTCTCAGGAACCACATGGGTATCCCTGATGTGCAGGCAATAATAGCACCTGACATAGACCCAGGCCTCCTTTCTATCTCAGGAGAATCACACAGATCAGTGGATTCGTTTGACAACACACTGCGTAATATCCAATTTAAAATAGCAGATGCAGCTGGCCCACTCTTATTCATGTTATCAAAAGCAGAACAAAAGGGTGATATCGCCATAGACAGATCTATTGAGTCGCTGCTATCCTCAAAGACAGCGTTACTTAAGGCCACAAGCAGGGCAGTTCTTATTATTGATCAGTCATTTAACTACGTATCAAATATCAGAAGGGCTTGTTGGCTAACAGGTTCAAAGATGTCAGACTTAGCCCCAAAATAATTTGAATATCCCAATCTAGGATCCAGCCTGCTTTTTGGTTCAGAGTTTATTCAGGAAGTGAAGATACCGTGCCAGGAAATCCTTTGCAGATCTTAAGATGTCTACTCCTGCCTTCAAAAAGCCCTCTCGTCCGGAGGGACGTCTTCCAGGTCCCAGGGGGTGTTCCGAGAATACTCTCAGGGCCAAGCAAGGAGATACAACCCTACAGTATAAGGATCAGCTTCTTCAACCTCCGCAAGACATTTCTCCGCAGGGAAAAGGGGTAATTACCCCTTCTTCCTCCCTCCTATTACCGTCAGCGAAGTTTTACCAAACATGGGTCGAGATTTGCACAGACTGATGGGTTTTAAGTGTCATAAGACAAGGCTTATCCCTACCACTAATAAAATTCCCTTACCAATTCAAACCCCCAAGGGTATCCACTCACACAAGCAATTTTGTCTCAAGCCTTATCACAAGGAAAGAGTTATCCTACCCTACAAAAAAAGGTTGGATCAGCCAGTGCCCAAACATTACGGTTCCCTGAGACCTGTCCTATATGTACAGAACCTGAATTGTTACATAAAACCAAAAAGATTCAGACTGGAAAATCTGTCAGACTTAACCTACCTAGACAGAGATTACTTTATGTTAAAGATAGATTTGAAAGATGCCTTTCATACAATTTGCATCGCTCCCCAAACCACAGAAGGTTTCTTCAATTTAAATGGAAAGGTCAAATTTATCAATGGACTGTCATGGTGTTTGGCCTATCAAACGCACCTTACACTTTTTCCAGGCTTCTGAAACCAGTTGTCCAACATTTCAGACAAAAAGCAATATTTTGTCTGATCTACCTAGATGACTTACTCATGTTTCACCCACAAGAGGAAACTTTCCAATCAGAGAGACCTCGTCACTTCGACCTTCGTGAAACTAGGGGGCATATTTATAAAGGAACGATGTTAGCGCAAAAAAATTACCGCCGCACATCGCGGCCGCGAAAATAGCGCTATCGCCGTATTTATAACGGCGAGCGCTATTCCCGCGATACCTATCGCGGCCGCGATGTGCTGCGGTAATTTTAAGCCCCTTCGCGGCGATACTATATAGTATCGCCGCGAAGGGACTTAAAATCCCTTCCCGACGCCGCTCCTAAGGGGGCGGGGCACACGCCCACACCCCCCGCCGCCCCCGCGGCGGCAGCGGCGACCACCCGCCGCCGCCCCGCCCCGCCCCACACCCCCCGCGCGGCAGCGCGACCACCCCCGCCCGCCGCCGCCACTTCTCCCAGCGCCCTCCCACCCGTTCCCGTTCGCGGCAATCTCAGAACGGGAGGGCTAGAAGGGGCTGCCGGGAGGGCCACAGCAGTGGTCGCGACCACCCGCCGCGCACCCCCTCCCCGCAACCCCTCCAAGCCCCCCCCCGGCCGCTCCCGGGGAGGGGAGGGAGGGAGCCCTGGGGGGGTGGAGGCTCCCTCCAGCGGGGCCCTGAGAAGGCCTTTTGGGGCTTAGGGGGTCCCGCCTCGAACCGGGACCCCCCTCCCCGGCCCTTACAAGGCCCTTGCGGCACTGACAAGTGCCTTTGGCGGGGGTCCCGCAGCTGAACCGGGACCCCCAGTGCGGCTCTTAAAAGAGCCTTGGGCACGTCTTCTTTCTTCCAGTCCCGGCGACACCAGCTCCGCCGAGGCCGCCGACCCCCGAGAGGTACCCCTGCGGCCGCCAGGGGTACCCCCGCGGGCGCCGGCGACCTCAACGAGGCCGTGTTGCCGGCGTCTTAATCGACGAGACGTCTTCGCTGCCACCAACCCCACTCAGGTCGCCGATCCAGCAGACTCACTGCGGCCGCCAGTGAGCCCGCTGGCACCACAGCCGGCCTCACGCGGAGCCATCAGATTTCTGGAAAGTTCTGAAATCTGATTGGTTAATGTAAGCAAGTATTAAAATTGACCAATCAGAAACGGATTATGGATTTCTGCAAACCTATAAAGAGGAGCTTTCCGCCGCGGAACTCAGATGCCATCGCAGTAGATGGCTGAAGAAAAGAAAGAAGCGGCTGCAACACGGCTCCGCTGAGCCGCGGTGCCAGCGGGCCTCACTGGCGGCCGCAGTGAGTCTGCCGGCATCGGCGACCTGAGTGGGGTTGGTGTCCCAGCCCGAAGACGTCTCGTCGGATCAAGACGCCGGCAACATCGGCCTCGTTGAGGTCGCCGCGCCCGCCGGGGGTACCCCTGGCGGCCGCAGGGGTACCTCTCGGGGTCGGCGGCCTCGGCGGAGCTGGTGTCGCCGGGACTGGAAGAAAGAAGACGTCGCCCAAGGGCTCTTTAAGAGCCGCACTGGGGTCCCGGTTCAGCTGCGGGACCCCCGCCAAAGGCACTTGTCAGTGCCGCAAGGCCCTTGTAAGGGCCGGGGAGGGGGTCCCGGTTCGAGCTGCGGGACCCCCTAAGCCCCAAAGGCCCTTCTCAGGGCCCCGCTGGAGGGACCTCCACCCCCCAGCGGCTCCTCCCGTCCCCTCCCCGGGAGCGGCCGGGGCGGGGGCTTGGAGGGTTGCCGGGGAGGGGGTGCCGGCGGGGGGTCGCGACCACCTGCTGCGGCCCCTTCCCGCCCCCCTTCTAGCCTCCCGTTCCGAGATTGCCGCGAACGGGAACGGGTTGGGAGGGGCTGCTGGGAAGTGGCGGCGGCGGCGGCGGGTGGTCGCCGCTGCCCGCCGGGGGTGTTGGCGGGGTGGGCGTGTCTCCCGGGGCGGGTGCGACCACCCCCGCGGGTTGCCTGCCCATCCCCGCCGCGGGAGGTTAGTATCGGCTGACTTCGCCACCTTCAAGGTGGCGAAGTAAAACACCATACTAGCCGAGCGAAACCAGTACCGCCGCTTTATAAATAGAAGCGGCGGTACCGGGTAAGTATCGGCGCGAAAGGTTAACCTTCGTTAACTTTTCGCGGCCGTTTTCGGGGCTTTATAAATCGCGGTAAACGCGATTCATGCGTTAATGGCCGCGAAAACGCCGCGAAAAGTTAACGAACCTTTAAATAATATGCCCCGGTTCACGATAAACACAGAAAAATCAAATTCTACAGCTTACAAGATCACTAATATTTCTGGGGTTCTTCATAGATACACATCAATTTACCCTACAGATTCCTCAGGCGAATGGGTATCCTTACAAACCCTCATACAATCCACCCTAGCACACCAAGCCGTGTCCTTACGGATGTTGGCAAAAATCATAGGGAAAATAATTGCCTTTTCTCCAGTTCAAGGAGGCCCCCTATATTGCAGAATGTCACAGATATTCTTGCCTGAGGAACCATACTCCTTGGTCCCAAAGGGTGTTACTACCACCAGAGGTCACAAGGGAACTCCTACAGATTATATCATCGACATCTTCTTCCTTGACCATTCACGATTCCCCCAGATCTGATTATCACGACCGATGCCTGGAGTTTCACCCTCAGAAATCTATCAGAGGTTGATGGTCTTATCAGGAGGAAAACTCCGTAGAAACCTTTTGGAACTAAGAGCGATAAAATAGCATTACGACTCTATTGACAGAGGAGCTCTCTGGCAAACACATATTAGTACAATCAGACAACAGAACAGCGGTGCCCTATATCAACAGAATAGGGGGCACCAAATCCACTCAACTGTGCCTAGAAACACTAGAATATGGAGAGGATTCTCTCCTTCCAGAATAGTCTGAGAGTATATACGTACCCAGACACACAAACAAATTAGCAGACACCCTGTCAAGACACGTCTATCACTGTCGATTATGTTCTCAAACCTCACCTCTTTGCTCAAATAGAACAGAATTTCTGCAAGAGACAAATAGATCTCTTTGCTTCAGACACATCGGCACAAACACAGATTTTTTTACGAGGGCATGGACCGACAGAACGTGGAAAGTGGATGCCTTATCCTTTCCATGGACGAATTTCCCACCCCTGTATGCATTCCCACCACCACACTAATGCCCCATGTCCTATTCAAGATCAGAACAAAGTTGATACAACTTTGTATTAGTGTACCCAGTTTGGCGTTCCAAACCATGGTTCCCTACGATCCACAGGCACTAGTGGGAGAGAAATTGCCTCTGGGCTGACAGTGGAATGTTTCCAAGGGTCACAGACCTACTATCCAAACTCCCACAGTTAACGTGGATTGCAGCTCAAATAGTTTGTTCTGCTTCCAACAGCTCTCCCTTACGGCCAACAGCCTTATAGACTGTTCGCTATGTCCCAGAACTATCACTCGCTATAAAAACCTAATAGCTGATTCTTACATTGGTTGAAGGAAAAAGAGACACAATTCAAGCAGCCTAGAGCTTTATGGGGAGCATTAGAATTTATCACTAAAATTCCATTCAGGGATAGCCACCTCCATTCATATGGTTCTGCATTGAACCTATTGATCCCAACTTAACAATTCACCCTTTTACATTAAAATAATCACGGGAGCATGAGGTCTCCAGTACCCAGGTACGAATCCACTTGAATAATCATGTACTGTTATATTTCTTAGCAAAATGGGAAATTAATTATTATCCCTACGGGACACAGGGATAAAACTGCGTGCTTAATAGCTTTAGCCCTTGCAGCCAGATCTTCAGAGTTACACTAATCAGAACCATGGATGTCCTTGCCCCCTGAGGATGTTCACATAATATAAAGGTAGAACAAAAACTACACACATTGCACCAAAGTTAGTAGAGCTTGTTTTTCTAGAGGACAAAATAGATGGTTCTCTGTGTATAGTGTTATATTTAAAAGGTATTTACAACCTCCTCGAATATAGAGGAGACATTACACAACTGTTTATAACATCTAGACTCCCATTTAGACCAATCTCACCCAATACTATAAGGATGATATTACAGCTATGACATCATCAGGAGTTGATACTTCTCAATTTATCCCATCCCTGAGGAGTGCTGCTGTACTAGTAGCCTTAGCAGTAATCCTAAAAGCAGCCAGATGGTCTTCTATAGAATGTTCGTAAAACACTACTGGCGTCCTTCAGAAACAGAAAGAATTGAATTCTCCAGAGCAACCACAAGGTGTGTGCTACTCTAACCCACCAGCTGTTGCTAGGTGGCTGCCTCCCTAGGACAAACAGAGTTTGCAGGAATCTATGATCTACAACTACATTTGTCCTAGGGAATAAGCAGCCACCTAGCAACAGCGCCAAACCCTCCCACCCTAAAATATTTCTGCCCTAGTGTTGCTACTTAATGCAGAATTCTAATGTTCATGTTATTGCTTGACATTAACTCAGTTAAAATTAATTTCACAGGAGGTGCGAAACTTCAGAAGAAACAGCATAATTTCCTCTCGCAAGGCCAATTGTAGAGGTCCTCAACCTCCACCCTATCTGCATGTGTTAATGTTATTGTTCGGGTTAACAATACCTATAATCCACTGTTTCCTGTTCTTCATAAAAAAACGCGAGTACAAAGCAAAAAAAAAAAAAAAGATTAATTAAAGGGCAAGTCCAGACCCAAAATAAACTTGCATACATGTAAATCACCTCCCAAAACCCTAAACAGTATAGTTTGAAATCTGAAATATGTAAGTCTAACCAGAAATCTGCACAAGTCTTATTTCCCGTTTCTGCTTCCTGGTTCTTCCAGTTAGCAACTGCCAGTTATGGATTTGACAGTTGACATCACACCAATGACTGAAAGTTAATCCCTTGTCTGCCTCTTCTGAGCATGCCCAGGCTCAGTACAGGTTCTAAATTTCTCAGTTTCCATGAGGCATCCAGAAGCATAGCAGGCATACAGTAATGAATTCATAGACCAACGTATGATATATCAACATATTTTAAAGAGGCCATTCTTTCTAAAAGATGTTCTTATGAGGGTGGAGTTGTCCTTTAATAAACTTATGTCAAAGTTACTCAATCTCTGTCTTCAATTTATATCTAATAAATAAGGGTAAATTGTCCTAGGTTTTAAGGCAGTTATCCGCTTCCCTAAAAAAATCAATTTGCTGTGAGATCGTGTGAGATCTCGGCAGCCGCGATGACGTCACGACCCAGGAAGCCGTGACTGTTCATCACGGTAGCGGCGGCGATTCGGGAGGCAGCCGCCTAACCCACCAGCTTTGTCTAGGTGGCTGCCTTATTCCCTAGGACAATGTAGTTTGCAGATCATGATTCTGCAAACTCTGTTTTCTTACATGCCCGATTGAACTTTTGTCTGTGATTCCCGCCTGAGGAACTAATAAAATAACTGTATATGCAGGCCATGCCTCTTGATTTTCATGCCCTGTCTAATCATGACTGTAACGACTGGCTAAAGTACTAGTGGGTGTGGCCAGCGTAACAAGTTCCTGCAGTACCTTAGGACTGTGTATGTGAGAAGAAAAATATGGTCATAAACAAACTGTGTAATACTGGATGCTGGGAAATAAATCACAAACCCTGTGTTAGTAAAAGGGCCCTAAACCAACCAAACTCAAATTAAGAGCTCAAATTAGCACTTCTTTCACCATAAGATACTGACATTCTCTATAAGTGACTTAGAATTTAGAAGTTTACTTGTAAAAAATAAAGTTGCAAATATTGAGAGCTCTGTTTTTAATCACCTCCCTTATTACATTTATAATTGTGCCTGTGGATCATACTAACTGACCAATCAGGAAAAAACATTTGACCAGTGGCGTATCTACAGACTTATGGGCCCTGATGCAAAATTTGGGCGTGGCCCCCCAACACCACCGCAAACACAAATCGGAACCACAATCCAAATAAACATTGTAAAATGCTTTGTATATGACCACTGGTAAAATAGTTTGGCACAAAGACTGGTAGTTTTGGAACCTTAGCACAATGGAGCCCCTTCTTGGCCAAGGGCCCTGGTGCGGTCGCATCCCTTGCACCCCTGTAGCTACGCCCCTGCTTGTGACATTACAAAACTTGTTTCATAAAGCAGGTGTAGATCCTCACTGGGTTTTTGTATCCTTTCGGGCTCAAGTCTACTCCACTCTGTCCTTAGTGGTAAAGTACAGCTATAGGAACAAATTGTAGACGGCCACAAGCACAATGTGAACTGCAACAATCTTCATTGTTTATAAAGCGACATATTTCGGAGCCACATGCTTGATAAAGGCATTAGCTCCGAAACATGTCGCTTATACACATTAAAGATTGTTGCAGTTCACACTTGCTGCTTGTGGCTCCTTACATTTGTTCCTATGGACATTACAAACTTAAAGCTTATAATAGCTTTATAGAAAAACAGCTATAATCTATGCCAATAGATGCATACAAAAATATAAAATGTTCCCATAATTCTATCAGATCAACCTAAATCAGCATAGAGTAAAAGTAAATAAGAGTGACATGAAGTTTGGCAGTGAAATGCGTGCCTATTACAGTAATAACTGTTACAATTCACTAATTCATTTTATATCCATGCTCACACAGACACAGTTCAGGCAAAATACAACAGTATATCTAATCAGTTCTTTTTATTTTTTAACCCAAGGCCATACACACTAAGATACAATCATACATAATCGTATTGGGTGTGATAATAACGTTTATGTTATCAGTCCACAGGTTGCTAGATTTTGTTTTTGTCCTCGAATGGGAGGGGGCACTAGTAAGTTACTTTTAATCATGCTATCATCGCAATGTTAAACATCACTCACTAAGGGTGAGGCCACACTACAACACACAGGAACATGCTGTTTCCTGTGCAATGTTGAGCGTTTAAACTGCGATTTCCCAATATTGCGCTATAAGAAGCGCAAAAATAAGGTGGATCGCATGCGCACCCAAAAGCAGATCGCGTGCAAAGCACTAATGTGGCCAGCTCCATTGCCTTACACTAGTGTGCACTCTTAAAAGTGCAAATACAATCATGATCGGATTATGCTTTAAACTCACTAATATGCCACTTCTTTCCTCCTTTTGCAAAGAAACTCAGGTTGTCAATCACTATGCCAATCACTATGACACCCATGACATCTTTTATTCTCCATGCAATTAGTAATCAACATATACAGATACTGAACCTTACTTACTATACTGATTTCCAAGTTTTTAATAAGTGAATTGCACATAATGGTCCCCAATAAGAACCATGTGTTAAAGGCCTCAGCCAACAATAACATCAACTTCACAGAACCGAAAAAATACAATAATGAAATGTGACAATGACACCATGATGTTTGCAGTGTAAATTGCTTACACCATAAGATTAAAACTACAGTAAAATGTGTCCTCATTATTATTACATTATGGTGATTATTATTTTTCAAAGTTATTATTTTATTTTCTATACTATACTGAAAGTATTATGACATAGCCCTGATCACCCATTTTCACACTAGTTGTCCCAAACAATGCAATAAAATTTAAGTTAAGAATTGCAAGTTTAAGAGGTGTGAAGAGGAACACATACCCATAATGCTCCTGCCATGCAGTACAAGATGCAATACATGTGCTACACTCATTGCCAAATCCCCTTTTTAGACAGGCTGTATGTAATAATGTAATCTCATAACCATTTACATGAAACCAATGCACCTGTGACAAAATATCGGAGCGCTGTTTAGGTTTCAGATGTTCAATGTCTCAGCCAATCACAGGCTCTGCTGTCGGTCCGGCCCCTTCTGCTTGCTTCTGTGCACGAAAAGGCATGAAGCTAAGCACTAGAATGCAGAGGCAACAAAAATAGGAAGGTAGTTTACCAGCACCTTAGCAATGTAAGAACCTTGCAAGGATGAAGTTTTGGGGGCACTTAGCATTATATCAAAAGGAAATGCGTGGACATACCCTGTAGATTGCTGGAACCCCCACTGATTATTGCACAATCCATCTAATTTCCCCATGGGCAGGGACTCATCTATCTGGCAACCTAAAGCGACAGAATTCCAGGCCCAGGGACCTGCTGCTTGTAGTGTTTTGGTTTAGTAATTAAATAAAATCTCACTTTCACACAGAAGCCCCAGACCACCCCGCTCCCATCAGCTATAAATCAACCTCTAACCATCATTACCATGGAGACCCCCCAACCCCCTGAGAATAAGGTTAGAAAAATTAGGTTTTAGGGTGAGGTCCCACTATGCGTATTACATTCCATTTTCTGTGCGTTTTGCGAATTGCAATGTCATTTAAAATATAATGGAAATCGCGTTAATCAGTTCCCACTGTATAATTCACGTTCTAAATCTATGTAACATTTAACATAGTAATGGAGGTTGAAAAAAGACATATGTCCATTAAGTCCAACTTTTCACCCTCCTTTTCACCCCTACCTAACAGTTGATTCAGAGGGGGGGGGGGGAACCTAGAAAAGGGGGGTGGGGGGTGGGGGGGTATTCCTGACTCCAAATGGCAATCGGAAAGTATCCCTGGATCAACCAGAACTGCAGTATATATATTAATACCAGTAATTCTCATATTTTTTTTTTTAGAAACTTATCTAGCCCACTTTTAAGTTTTCAGTGAACTTGCCATTACCACAATCTGCTGGAAGACAGTTCCACGGTCTCACTGTTCTCACTGTAAAGAAACCTTTCCTAATCTGAAGATGAAACTTCATATCCCCATGCTTCCAATGTAAACATCCCAAATGTCTGCATAGTCAAGCCACCCTCCATTCCCCTTATTTTTTAGTTGCCCTCTATATACTGCACCGCATATTCTAAATGAGGCCTTACCATTGCCTTGTAAAGAGGGAATAATATTTTCTCCTCCTTAAATCTATTCTACTCTTTATACAAGAACATATCTTGCTAGCTCTAGCCAATGCTGTCTGGCATTGTTTGCTACAGCCTGAAGTCTGAACCCCCAAATCCTTTTCCATTAGATTTTCACTTTTTTTTTTTTTAACCTTCCTCTGGATCAAATGTTAGGTAGGGTTAAAAGTTAGACTACCATATAAGATGGACGTACCATATTTACTAGAGTATAAACTGAGAAAATTTTACCTTTATGCGACTTTGACTATGCTGACAACTTCTAATAAGATCAAGGATTTGATCCTGTAACAAAGTTCCAGCACCTTCCCTACCAATGATGTTAGGCTTACAGGTCTATAGTTACCAGGTTGGGAATGACTTCCATTTTTTGATTATTGTGTATTACATTGGCTTTTTTCCAATCCAATATGGAAATTGGAAATTTCCAATATGTGGTCCATTTTTATCTTCATGCGTGTCTAGGGGAACAGCCACAAGCTTATTTTTTGCATATTTTTTGTGTTTTCTCCAGTGTTTCCTTGTTGATTTTCCAAAAACTGCACACGCAGGCAAATGGACTGGAAACACAGACACATGCGGACCAATGCATAGAAAAACGCATGGATGTAACCCTGCAAACGGACCGGAACGTGGACAAAATGCATTGTCCTAAACGCACTCAAAACAGAAATGCAATGCACATTGTAGGAGCTAGCCCTTAGGCCTTATTTAGGCATTTCTTAGCTTATTTCTGTGAGTTCCCCAGGACATCGATGCCTCACGGGACTTCCCGCCGGGTGTGCTCCCGAGCTGCCAGAGGGGTGGGATACCTGTAGTATCCTTTATAAAAAACAAGTCTGTAATAGAAACACTAAGATTTACCAATAGATACATTACATCAAAGATTGGGTTTACTTTCAAGGACAAAAGGTTTTTTGCTTAACGTGCTAATCATAGTATTGTGTTTGCACTTTCTGTTCCTTTTCCCAGTTCCCTAAGATGATGCTGTTTAGTGTTTAACCAAATTCTGTATTCTTTCCTCTTAGTATTTTTATTTTATATCATAATATACTATAGATTTTTTTAAAACGTTTCGTAGAATTTGACAGGATCGATGAATTAATGAGCAGAAAGTTGTATATACTTAAGGGCACGTCCATCCACAAAACTAAACCTCCCCCGCTACTGGCCCCACTTTGCAGCATTTAAAAATTCTTACCTTCTCTCTGCTCCAAATACATACAAAGAATTCTAGTGCACAAACAATTCTAATTGCATATTGGTACCTTCATAAGGTGCTACTACAAACAGTCTGCAAACCCGGGATCAATACAAGCAATTATTCAATAAGTTGGCCAAATTATTTTAAGCCCAGTCACCATGTCAAGGTTGCTTTTTTTTAACTGGGTCCTAACCTACTGGTACTTGCCTTTTTGGCTGCATGAGCTGACAGTTCTTCCTTTGTGGCCTGGATGCTGAAGCTGACTCTCAGTTAAAGTACGCACTGGTGACTGGGCTTAAATAATTTGGCCAACTTATTAAAACTATTGCTTGTATTGATCCAGGGTTTAGCAGACTGTTTGTAGTAGCAACCTTAACCTTATGGAGGTTAGCCAATATTAGCCTTTGGATAGCCAATATGCAATTAGAATTGTTTGTGCACTAGAATTCTATTGTTTGTATGTATTACATTTTTGGTCACTAGTTGCACTTTAATATAGATGTACAACAGCCCAATTTTCTATATCTCTGCTCCAAAAGGTTCTCCTGTAATGTCGCCCAAAGTCCTGGCTTGGAGGGAAAACATTCTGCCTCTTACCTTTCCTCTGAGAGGTTTCTGGCTTGCTCACTGCAGCCCTTTACCTCTCCCTCCCAATCTTGTTTGCTGCCATGTGCCCTATCGTAATATTTGTGTAATGCAGTGGACCCTATCCCACCCTCAAAAAAAAATCCGAACGTACTTACAGAGCCTCATTCCCACGGCGTTCTCACGCCTCTCGCCATTCACGGACGCGGCTTCTGGTCTGGCCCTCTGCTTGCCGTTTCATGCAAGCAGAGGGCCGGGTCTGAACGCCGGGGAAAGGAAGCTCAGTTAATTCAGTTCGGATTATTGTTTTTACAATCAAATATATTTCTTTACAAAACTGGAGATACCCTTTCACTTTGATACAACAATACAAGGATTGTGGAAGCACTCCAACTCCAAGTGCTATTGATCTGGTCAAACATTTATACAACATAGAAAAGATAACAATGCACATTCCTAGGCCCCATACATTCATATTATCTGCACACTGGCATACTTTATAAACAAAGGGTTTTAGTATACAACCACGTCAAGGAACCCCAATCTGGAAGGTCCTAACTTCTATTATTTTTAAATTTCTTTACTTCAATTATGATTAGCAAACTTTTGCATTTCTCATTCTTACACACTGGACAAGTACATACAATAGAAGGATTGTGGAAGCACTCCTAAATTAACTGGGTTACCTTGACGTGGTATGGCAGGCATAAGCTAATGATTCCAGAGGACAGTAGGTTTCTAAACATATTTTAAAGGGCTATTCTTCCTAAAAGTTTACATTATTAGGGTGGAGTTGTCCTTTAAAGACCTGTCCACCACCATCGCTTTTTGAAAACGGGAGGTAAAGCTGGGTACACACCAGAAGATAGTGGCATGGATCGGTTGGAAATTTCTGATGTGTGTGGGGTGGCCGGCTGCGATCGAGCTTGGTTGACCATTCGTACCAACTCATGAACTGTCCATTGGTAAATCACGCCTGATCATGCAGTTCCCTATGGGGCCACATGATCAGTCACGCGCACTGACGTCTGCGGCCACTATTGCCACTACGATGGTCATTTGTCCCGGCCAATGTGATCGTATCAAACGCTCGGTCGGCTCCTGTATACCCAGCCTTAGACACAGCTCCTATACCTCCCGTTCTTCAAATAAAACTGAATGCCCAATTTTGTTAATACCAGTGGAGATACCCTTTAATGGCCTAAGTTTTTTTCAATTTCGTTGATTCAAAGGGTATGTCCACCCCTAGAAAAAACTTTTAATATGATAATCAAAGACCCCTTAAAGTGTATGTATACTGAAAAAATTACTTGCATCATCTTTTATTATTATTATTATTATTATGGATTTATATAGCGCCAACACTTCCGTGGTGCTTTACAATTACATAGTCATACATTACATACAGGGTAATAATGTTATACAAAGTCATACATATTACATACCAGGTAATACAAATATGAGTAAACAGAGTGATGAGTTCTACAGCATACCATGATACAATAGGAGAGAGGACCCAGCCCAAGTAGCTTACAGTCTAGAGGATATGGGGTGAGACATAAGGTTGCAGGATCAGTAGGCTGTAAATAGATTGGCAGTGAGTGTGAAGGTGGGTTGGATCATATTGGGAGTAAGATGGAATGTTTAGGCCGTTATATGCTTGCCTGAAGATGGGTTTTAAGGTTACATTTGAAGGTATTAAGGATGATGAATGACGGACAGACGGAAGAAGGGAGTTCCAGAGCGAGGGGCAGCACAAAAGTCCTGAATACGGGCATGGGAAGAGGTGCAGGGTGGATGAGAGGAGGAGATCGTTTGCGGAGCGGAGGTTTCATCTGGGACGATATCGGTGGGATCAGCTCTGAGATATATGAGGGGCTGTGTTGGATAGAGCTTATAGGATAGGGTAGCAGCTTGCACCGGATCCTTTGCGTGATGGGCAGCCATGAGGTAACTGACAGAGAGGAGAGGCATTGAGGAGCAAGAAGAGGAATGAATGAGCCGGGCAGCAGAATCTTAATCATAAATACATTGTGCAAGAAGCACTTACTCTAAGGTGTGTTCTTTTAGTGGTCTCTGACCACTGACTGACTATTTTCCCCCACACCAACGTCAAACTGCATACAGTATACAGCACACCAACTGTCAACCATTCCAGCTACAGGAAAACTGCTTACAGAAATGCTGAAATGAGATGTTTAGATTGGATATCTAAAGAAATAGGGGGCAGATCAACAAAAAATGATACAGTGATAGTTTCCACTAATGGCAATTTAAAAAAAACTAATTTTCCGTTCTACATACCCTTTAAAACTTAATTTCCGAATTGGTTAATTAAATATACTACCAGAGCTATATACAACCTCACGATATCATACTTACAAGCTCACCGCCTCTTCTCCCTCTCCATTGCCGCTGCTCCGTTCCTTTTCTGTTCCCGAGCAGCAGCAGTGGAGGCTTGCCCGAATGGCAGTCAGCCATTGGCTGTGACGTCACTATAAAGGCTTGTGACTGACTGCCTTACCCAAAAACCAGAACGCCACAGAGATGGATTGAGGAGCTGGTAAGTATGAGATCTCTGTCTGGAGCATATTTAACAACATTAACCAATTGGGAAATTGTTTTAGGGGTCCTGCTTATCATATTAAAATTTTTGTAAGGGATGAAATACCCTTAAACAATAGCCCAGATGAGTAAATATTAATGACCCTACCAGTTACATTAATTCATTGTGGATGCGGACACTAGGATTGAAAGAATGATGGCCTTTACAAAGCTGGTTAGTGATCGGTGGTAAACATAGTGGGATGATGGTTCTGAATGAGCATGATCTGTTTATGTATGGCAGGTTGGAAGAAATTGGAAGCTTGATATGCTTCATTGCTTCTCATTACCTCATTGTTCACTCTCGTAAATGGTAAAAGAGATTATCATGCTGGAACCTGCCACAGTTCTATCTATTGTCTATAGATTCTGCCAAATTTTCAGTATCTCAGTTTACCTTTGTATGCTTGTATTTAATAATATCCCTGAAACGAAGCTTGATCAGCAAGTTGTAGCAATCTATATACTAAAGAAGGTTGTCGAATGCACGTACACTAAACTCACCTGCTCGAGCTGGCCATTGTAATGTCTTCTAGCAAACGCCCACAGGTCAACACCCCAGCCTGGGGGAGGTGCATGACGCAGGTCGTGTGAGCATGTGACGCACACCGCAGGCGGTGTGTGCGCAGAGGCAGGTGTTTTCTGGTATCCTAGAAAATAAAACTGTGCCCAGATATAAGGTTTGGTACAATGATCCCAGTGTGTATGATATGTTGTAAGATACTGCAGATCACCACTGTATCTGTATTGCTGATGCAGAGGGTCACAGAATTGAAGGAGAATATAAATTAATTCTGGTCTCTGCCCCCTGCACCCTAACCTGGACTGTACTATAAATGCCTCCCCTCTACCATACGGACATGGCAACAAACCGATAACCCACCGTATGGATGTATGTATGTATGTCTTTATGTATATGGCCCACTCCTTCTCGTACCCCCTCCCCCTTTTCACTAGATTGTCATTCTCCCCCCCCCCCCACACCACACACCCACCCACAATATCCTCCCTCCCCCTTTCTGGCTGTACACATCTTGGAAGTACATCAGACTACAAATGCCCCCCTGCACCACAATGACGGGCATGTCCCTTCCACCCAAGGACTGTATAGATCTCTCAGTTTCTTACTATCACTCCACACCAGAACGGAGATGAGATAATTTGAGAGCCAAAACATTTAGACACAGTATGTACAGGGAATAAATCAAGCGTCAATCTGGCCAGGCCAAGTAAGTGATTCTGGTAGAATATTAGGGACATGATAGGGATGCAAGGGATGGTCTTTTTAATGGGGTATGGACCTGAAGCAAGACCAAACCAGACACTATTAGTAGTTTGCAACAAATCTGTATTTTGAAGCATTCATGCAAGACAAAACACTGGGGTCCGTATTTAACGATCGTTTATTTCCGACCGTTAATCTCCAATCGGTTTAAACGTCGTAAAATTACGATACAATCGTAAGTTAATGGCACCGATAGTAAATCCATGATAAATAAATTGTAGATTTACGATCCCCATAGAATACCATTGCGTAGTTTACTAACGCACGGTATTCTATACCCAACGATTGCTAATTAAAAAATGTTAATTAATTACCGAATGTTCGGTCGAAAATGTACGACTGTGATCGTACATTAACTAACCCACTGTATCGCTAAAAAAAATACAGCGGGTGAGAAAATACTCCTGTTTGTCCCTAAATTACATGTATTTGTATTAACTCTGCCCTTTAATATTTTTATATATAATTTAGTTTTCTATCAAAACAAAGTGCAGTGTGTCATCTACATTTCTTACCAACTGGTTTGGAACCACTTCCTATTAGACAAGATAGAAACCTAACATACCATGAATGAAACCACATTTGCACAATGCTTTGGGGTTAGATAACAGTTTGCAAGAACTTTCCTAGTGTCACAGTTCGAAAACTAGAAAA
The DNA here is from genome assembly GCA_019447015.1 of Hymenochirus boettgeri. Lineage (NCBI taxonomy): Eukaryota > Metazoa > Chordata > Amphibia > Anura > Pipidae > Hymenochirus > Hymenochirus boettgeri. The sequence continues at coordinate 68,669,609 of CM033471.1, forward strand.
AATATCACTCTCTACTGCACACTCCCTCTATTTATTAATCAAATGAATATAGTCGATTTTATTTCAATTCACCATGTTCTAGTTTAGTTCCTTTTTAGACACTGATAAAGAGAAAAAGGAACTGCTGCCACCTGCGGTTATTTGCTCCAGATTTGCCTGGATTTTAGGATTACCGTTACAACACAATTTTATAATAGGTTTGATCACCCAAACCAGTTTCCTGTTCACACCTTTGAGTTTTGGTATTTACTTCTCCTCTCTCTACAACTTGATAAAATTAACAGTTTGCCACATTACAGAATTATATAGGGCAATCTGGCGGTTTGTCAGATCATCTCCTGCAATACAATTGTTTTATGTAATTTAGATTTTATGCTGAATGTTTGACTAATTCTGTTTTGTCTATAAAATAATTGCGCACCAAGACACAAATTTGCAGGTACGCACACTCAATATGCAGGTAGGACTACTCAGATGTGTGTTCCGGAGAGAAACCTGCCTGCCAATCAATGCCTGCCTACCATGGAATGCTAAGGGACGTTGATCTTTGAACACTGGGGTCCCAGGGTTTGTGAACAGTGGCGTAACTAGAAATCACTATTTCCCCAGAAAATCTATGAACTGGCCCATTTGCCAGATTTGTCTACAGTGGTTTCCTGGGGATGCTGTATCTGTCATACAGAAAGTAAGCCCCCTGGCTTACTCTTGCAGAGTCTGCTCCCCTTGTGTTATTATCTGTTTGGGTAGGATAGTTAAAACAAAAAAGATTTTGTATGTGTCAAACAAAATTAAGACAGTACACCTATGATAGCGCAAAATCTGATGAAGGGGGAATGCCAGTGAATGGAAAGAAAACCTCATTGTGGAAATACCTCAAAATGCCCATGAGACTTGAAACAAAGCCTACAATATCATGAAGTCTGTGGGGCCCCTGGTCAAAAAAATATCTGGGACCATCTTCCTTTACCATTTAAAGCTTATGGTTGGAGCCCAATTAGTGTTGGCCCTGGGCCATTGCCCCTGTAAATTAGAGATAATTTAACATACAAAATAATTAACATTTTACCGTAAGTAATTCCCTATTGAAAATTGTCTTTTTTTTTTTAGCTGTGAGGAGTAATCTAAAGCATGGAACTGCACACTCTGTTGTCTTTACTGTCGAATGCAGCTGTTTTTGCCGCGACAGACAGTCCTCCTTTTGGCCGACCAGACGAAAGTCTTGAACGGTCAGTCAGAAGGAAGCATGGTACGTGTGTTGTACCCACCTTTATTGTGAGCTGTGAAGGGTCACCAATATTTCTGGATGTTGTATTTCTGCAGGACGTTAAGCTCCACCATAACTTACACCTTTAAGTAAACAAAAGGAACATTTCCACAATGTTCGTCAAAGAAGGTTTTATAGCTCCTTACAGCAGGTATATATAACTAATGATCACATTTTACATACTTACAAAGGGGTGTAAATATTTTAACCTTTGTATCACTGTATTATCCTAATCTAATAACATTCTGGGGATTTCCATGTATGCACTTCTTTAAACTGCCACAGAAGTCAATGTTTTTTATTAAACCTTTTGCATTTTTTGTCACAGTTAGGGCTAGGCCACACTAGCGCGTTTGCGCACGCTTTCGCGCTCGCGATTGCGCATGCGATTTTTGCTAAAATGGAAATCGCGGGAACGCAAAATTCCCGCAATTTCGATGCGCATGCGATTGCGCTTCCGTTCGCCGCAGTTTTGGTAACTGCAAAGGAGGAACGCACAAGAAAAGCGCACACTATCGCGTGCGATAACGCTCGCGATTTTGTGCGCGATTCCTGTGCGTTGTAGTGTGGCCTCAGCCTTAGTTAAGATTGCTGCTAGGGAAATGGTTTAGGTCAGGGTCTAGGACACTAGGAATGTGACATTGCCAGTATTTGACACAGTCAGAGGCTCAGAACTTTTGATGGGCCAATCAGGAAATTGCTTTTTTTGTGAGAACACCAAAACATTAAACAGTTTCACCTTTCTCTTGCTCCTCTCTACATTTCTCCACTTACCTGTAAACTGTTACCTGTCCAGATTATCTGACCAACAGATAGTGTAATGTTCCTTACTTTACTTCCAATGGGTACCCTGACATAATAGAACAAGTAGACTATACTAGGGTAGGACTGCCAACCCCAGCAATTACAATATGCAGTAATCTCCCCATTCTCTATAACTGACGGGCTTCTTTACATTAATAGGTGTGTCTGCTCTAGGGGTGGATTCTTTACAATGAAAAAATGAATTCAGAGACTTTCCCATTTGCACAAGTACATATTGTTTTGTACTACATATGTAACTTTTCCTTTAAAATTTGTACTGTACACATGGGGTTACAAATTGCTTAAGACCATTTGGTCAACTTAACATAATAGCTGGGAAATAAAATGTTTCACAAACATCATAAGTAAACAAGTGGAAGTTCCTTGAAGTGAAATTCTTGGCGCATTCAATGAGTGTCCATGAGGAAAGCCCCTGCGCTACGTTTTTGGAGGTTGCATTTTGGGTGTCTCTGATTGTGCCACGTGGGGTGATGAAGTGGTGGTTGCAGTCAATCAAGAATTGAAGGGTTGCTAGTAATAGTACCTTAAGGGCTTTGCACGGGTGTTAATGAAACTAATGCTAGCTCTGGGTATATCGGATAGCCAATTACTGGATTTGTCTACCCTACATTACTGAAAATAGAAGAGTGATTGCCATCCAATTTCATTGACCCCTCTAACCGAGTGCCTTGTCACATTTCTCTGGATATTCTGCACAGTAACAGTAATGCTGTAAACATTTCAATGTAACATTTATACTAACTGTAATGCAAGCAAATGTTGGACAGACTTATTTACGGCTTGTTTAAAATTAACTATTTATATATTCATAACTGTTCCAAACTTCTCTAGGAATATGCAAGAAGCCCAATGGGGAACTGCTAACAGAATGAATTAGCTAGAACTGACTCTATAAAGTGAAAGGCATTGGCATTTCTCTCAGGTGATAGTGACTGGATACAATAACATCTGAGCTATAATTATGGGAATATTATATATATTTCTTTTAAAGAATTTCTGCTGCTCTGTTTGGATGTTTTGTATAGGAATTGATGCCTCCAAAATACAGAAATGAATCAACAGATAATTCAGTATAAACATGGGGGACGCAGCATTCCATAAATACAGGATTTTCTTATAAATGTAACAAAAGGGGCTATTTGTAATCTGATTTGTGGGGTTAATAGTAGCTTACTGAGTCCAAATAGAAATGGCCATATAACGTTCGCGATCGGATGTTCGTGGGTCCACGCTAAACCTGGGACCCCTCCGGAGGACCATTGTGGCCCTTTGGGGCTTAAGGAGTCCTGCAGCTTGCACAAGACCTCCCTCTCCGGAACTTATAAGTGCCCTTGCAGCACTACATGTGCCTTGTTGGGAGTCTTGCAGCCGACCATTGGCTCTTAGAAGAGCCCTTGGGGGTGTGTGCTTCTTTCTTCCAACCGCCGACCCCAGCGCCGCGATGTCGCCGACACCGAGCGATGTCACTGCATCAGCCAGTGTTGCCGGTATTATCTTTTTTCTGCTATCACTGTAGGGTTGCCACATGTATGGTTTTCACCCGGACAGTCTGGGATTCAGCCCCCCTGTCTGTTTTCAGGCTGGGGGGGGCTGTGTGGTCCTGGAGAGGAGGAATACGAATGCAGCACAATGTCCAATCAGATCCGATTTCTTTGCACTGCCTGTGTCTGTGCCTGTCACGTTGGCAAGAACTCTTGCCGCCTACCTTCAGGAGCAGCCTTGTAGCTTCATGTCTCAAGCGGGGGGGTGGGGGTGTGGGGGTGGGGGGGGGGGGTGTGGTGTCTCAGGAGGAGGAATCCGGAATGCAGCACAATGTCCAATCAGATCTGATTTTCAGCAGTGACGTTGGGACTAGCTTCTAGAATCTTCTTGCACGCGCAGGCCTGTGTCTGTGCCTGTCAAGTTGCAAGAACTTCGTGCTATCCGGTTCTGGAAGAGCCTGTTGCAGAGCCTGGTAATAGCCTGCGTTCACAATCCCTCCTTTTGTGTGACATGCGGCGGAAGACCTAACAGAGAAAGGGTTTGCTGCTGCTGCTGCCTCGTGGTGGGTGGGGTGGGCCTCCCTGGGCCCTGTCCTCGTCCTTTCGGAGACTAGTCTGTCTGGCCTGCCTTGTGGTGTGAGCATATTATGATCACTATAATGGCTTTCTATCATTATAATGGATTTTTATGTAAGTTCTTCATTCAAGTCTCGATAAAATTAAATAGTGGAAATTGAAAGGATGGGGATTGGGAATTAGGATTCATTATTTAATCAAGATTTGGGGAATGTGTAATGTGCTTCTTGTGTGGTCTGCTGTCTATATACACGTGTTCCCCCACTAAAAAAAAAAAACAAAACTTTTTTATAAAGTATCAGAGTTTGGTAGTCACTTGATAAAATGGTTCTCTTTGGTCAATATTTATATAATAGAATTTGGCTAAAACAATTCAGTTTGTTACTCACCTTAAAGCATTTGCTGAGTTTCTAAATTATATAAAAAAAATGATCAGGTGATTTATTTAGATGAAATTGCATTGAAAACTTTCGATTTTCTGTCAAACTAATTAAAATGAAATTTGCTTTATTACTTTATGGTTAGTTAATGATTTGTAATGCAGCCTAGCACTGGCACTTGTTTAAATCTCCTGCCCCAGCCAACAGTTTAGTTTCTCTGGATCAAGTCAGTCCTCATAATGGAACTCAGGATGAAGCATTTCTGTATTAAAGCAGGCTGCCAGCATGGAGGATCCATATACAGAGCAGGTAAATGTAGCAGGAAGACACCAATGCAGATCTTGCATGCAAAACAAAATTTATTGCTGCTTGATACACTACATGTTTCGAACGCATGTGTTCTTTTTGTAAAAGTACGCATGTATGTTCAAAACGTTGTGTATCAAGCAAGAATGAATTTGTTTTGCAAGCAGAGATCTCTGCATTGGTTCTTCCTGCTATACTTACCTGTTTTGTATGTATCCTAAACGTGTTGTTGCGTTCACGCTGCAGGACTGGACACATGACTGAATAGGTATAGCCGATAGGCTATGTATTTGATTGAAGATTTCAAGCAGCATGGAGAACAGGAGGATGGGATGGGGTGCTTAAGTTATTGAGTGAGGATGATGCTGTGTATTTAAATAATAATTGAGTCGTTTCATTTGTTTAATGTTTTATAGTACACTTCTATGCATTTACAGTGTCTGCTTTTAGCTTCCTTATAAGCCACGCCAATTAACCACACCCCATTTAAGCCAAACCCTTTAAGCCACGCCCACCAAACTCCGCTACCATGCTGTACAAATCCCCCCCTTCGGGTTTCGACTGACAGTAATGGTGGCAACCCTACATCACTGTGATGAGGCTCTGCTATCAGCTGATTTTAAACAGCTGATTGGTGCATATGCAGTAAAGATACGTACCATCACCTGTTTAAAGGGCATGTCCACCCCTTTTTATAACTTATTTTTGTAGTGTAGGCTCCCTCCCCCAACCCCAAACGCCATATTAGTTTCACACAAAACACCCCCCGATCTGTACTTACATCACCACTTTCCTCCTGTCAATGTGTCACGGTCCTCTGCTTAAGCAGGAGCCGGACCGGCAGCCGCGTCCGTGATTGGCTGTGCAATCATTGCAGAGGGATCTAGATAGATTGTCCATTGGGCTGCTAAGTGGCATGAGATTCAATGTTGATAATTGTAAGGTGATGCATTTTGGACTTGTGCTGCCTATACTATATAGATCTGTGTTAGGTGAATCCGTGTTGGAAAGGGATCTTGGAGTTTGGTGGATAAGAAACTTAAAGGAAGCAAGCAGTGCCAGGCGTTAACAGCCAGAGCCAGCACGGTATTGTCTTGTATAAAGAGAGGTATGGATTCAAGGAGGAAAATGTAATTTTCCCTCTTTACAAAGCATTGGTAAGGCCTCATTTGGAATATGCAGTGCAAATTTGGAATCCTGTGTACAAAAAGGACATCTTTGAAATGGAAAGGGTTCAGAGAAGGGCAACTAAATTAATAAGGGGATTGGGGGAGTTTGAATATGAAGAGAGACTGGAAAAGTTACATTATGTACGCTGGAGAAAAGGCGATTGCGTGGGGATATGATTACCATGTTAAATACATTAATGGGCCATACAATAAACTATCTGTGGGCATTGTTCACCAATAGAACATGTCAGAGGACACGAAAACATCCCTTAAGACTGAAGAAAAAAGGTATAGGCTTCAAGTTCAGAAAGGGTTTTTCTCTGTAAGAACGGTAAAGCTATGGAACGTCTTCCAGTGGACTTGTTATGGCAGGTTCATTGGTCTTTAAAAAAAAGCTGGATGAGTTTCAGCAAACACGGAATGTTGCAAGTTACTGGTATTGATACATAAAGTAGAGTTGATCCGGGAATTTCCGATTGCCACTTGGAGTCAGGAAGGAATTTTTCCCCTACATAAATTTGGTGGGGTTTTTTTTTGCCTACCTCTGGATCAACAGTTAGGCAGGAAATGAGGATATTGCTAGATGGGTTGGACTGATGCATATGTCTTTATTCAACCTCAAATACTATACTATACTATAGTAACATACTCTTATTATTATTATTATAATTTCGTTATCATATAGTAGGTATAGTACCTAATTCTTTTATTATATTAGTTTACAATTACGATATCATATAGTACCTTATTTATTTATTATTCCCTTATCCCTTTCCCTTATATATATATATATATATTTATGGGGAATACATTGGGTTTTTCGGAGGTACTATTTTGGTGGGGGTGGTAAAGTACATACATAGGGACAGTGTTATGTGTTGTTTAAGCACTAAATAAATAGTTGTATCAATATTAACAAGTATGATGTAGTAATGACATTAAAGTATATAGAAATGTAAATAAGGCAAAATATATAAATAAATAAAAGTACTAGTAGTCCCCTCACACCCCAGGAAGTTTTAGAGGGAGGCAATGGAAGCTTACATAGGAACATATTTCTCACTTCCATTTTAGTGTTGTATCCATTGGTGCTTATTATTATTGACAGCAGTGTTAGCGAATCAAAACATTTTCTGAGTGTGTTAGTAGGAAGTAGGAAGTGTTAGTAGGAAGTTGCAAGACTTATATGTCAGTTCCTTTGTAAAACATGTGAGTCTTAGTAAAACAGTCTTCTTACTCTCACCTAACTCCACCCCTCCCTCTCAATAGAAACAAAGGAGAGCTGCAGTTTGCTGGACAGGAGGGATGTCTATATGAGAGGGGACTGAAGGAAAACATCTCCATGCCCATTCTCTCTGAGACAATGAAGTGAGTTTGTTAATGGTTTATTACATTATTTACCAATAGACCCCATAGAAGCCATGAACCTGTGTCCTGAACTAATAAATGTAATAAACTGAAACATGACAGATAGTCTGGGACTCTGGGTTCTTTATAGGACCGCATGATTTACCAGTTGTGATCCCTCCTCACACAATGACCAATAGTGATCCCTCTGTAACACATTTACCAAAATGATCCCTCTCTAACACTTTCCAATAGTGATCCCTCTCTAACACATTTATCAATAGGATCTCTCTCACATTTACCATGTGACCCTCTCTAAACACAATGACCAATAGTGATCCCTCTGTAACTCATTGACCATATTGATCCCTCTCTACCTCATTGACCAATAGTGATCACTCTCTACCACATTGACCAATATGATCCCTCTCTAACACATTACAATAGTGATCCATCGTACACTTGACAATAGTGATCCATCTGTAACACATTGACCAATATGGATCCATCTTTAACACTTGACCAATAGTGATCCCTCTTCTAAACACTTTACCAATAGTGATCCCTCTGTAACACATTGACCAATAGTGATCCCTCTCTACCCCCTCGACCAATAGTGACCCCTCTAAAAAAATTACCGCCGCACATCGCGGCCGCGAAAATAGCGCTATCGCCGTATTTATAACGGCGAGCGCTATTCCCGCGATACCTATCGCGGCCGCGATGTGCTGCGGTAATTTTAAGCCCCTTCGCGGCGATACTGTATAGTATCGCCGCGAAGGGACTTAAAATCCCTTCCCGACGCCGCTCCTAAGGGGGCGGGGCACACGCCCACACCCCCCGCGGCGGCAGCGGCGACCACCCGCCGCCGCCGCCCCGCCCACACCCCCCGCGGCGGCAGCGGCGACCACCCGCCGCCGCCGCCGCCACTTCCCAGCAGCCCCTCCCAACCCGTTCCCCGTTCGCGGCAATCTCGGAACGGGAGGCTAGAAGGGGCTGCCGGGAAGGGGCCGCAGCAGGTGGTCGCGACCACCCGCCGCGCACCCCCTCCCCGGCAACCCCTCCAAGCCCCCCGCCCCGGCCGCTCCCGGGGAGGGGACGGGAGGGAGCCGCTGGGGGGGTGGAGGCTCCCTCCAGCGGGGCCCTGAGAAGGGCCTTTTGGGGCTTAGGGGGTCCCGCAGCTCGAACCGGGACCCCCCTCCCCGGCCCTTACAAGGGCCCTTGCGGCACTGACAAGTGCATTTGGGCGTGGGTCCCGCAGCTGAACCGGACCCCCAGTGCGGCTCTTAAAAGAGCCCTTGGGCGACGTCTTCTTTCTTCTCCAGTCCCGGCGACACCAGCTCCGCCGAGGCCGCCGACCCCCGAGAGGTACCCCTGCGCCGCCAGGGGTACCCCCGGCGGGCGCCGCGACCTCAACGAGGCCGATGTTGCCGGCGCCTTAATCCGACAGACGTCTTCGGGCTGGCGACACCAACCCCACTCAGGTCGCCGATGCCAGCAGCTCCCTGCGGCCGCCAGTGAGCCCGCTGGCACCGCCGGCCTCCAGCGGAGCCATCAGATTTCTGGAAAGTTCTGAAATCTGATTGGTTAATGTAAAGCAAGTATTAAAATTGACCAATCAGAAACGGATTATGGATTTCTGCAAACCTATATAAAGAGGAGCTTTCCGCCGCGGAACTCAGATGCCATCGCAGTAGATGGCTGAAGAAAGAAGAAAGAAGCGGCTGCAACATCGGCTCCGCTGAGGCCGGCGGTGCCACGGGCTCACTGGCGGCCGCAGTGAGTCTGCCTGGCATCGGCGACCTGAGTGGGGTTGGTGTCGCCAGCCCGAAGACGTCTCGTCGGATCAAGACGCCGGCAACATCGGCCTCGTTGAGGTCGCCGGCGCCGCCGGGGGTACCCCTGGCGGCCGCAGGGGTACCTCTCGGGGTCGGCGGCCTCGGCGGAGCTGGTGTCGCCGGGACTGGAAGAAGAAGACGTCGCCCAAGGGCTCTTTTAAGAGCCGCACTGGGGGTCCCGGTTCAGCTGCGGGACCCCCGCCAAAGGCACTTGTCATGCCGCAAGGGCCCTTGTAAGGGCCGGGGAGGGGGGTCCCGGTTCGAGCTGCGACCCCCTAAGCCCCAAAGGCCCTTCTCAGGCCCCGCTGGAGGGAGCCTCCACCCCCCCAGCGGCTCCCTCCCGTCCCCTCCCCGGGAGCGGCCGGGGCGGGGGGCTTGGAGGGGTTGCCGGGGAGGGGGTGCGCGGCGGTGGTCGCGACCACCTGCTGCGGCCCCTTCCCGGCAGCCCCTTCTAGCCTCCCGTTCCGAGATTGCCGCGAACGGGAACGGGTTGGGAGGGGCTGCTGAAGTGGCGGCGGCGGCGGCGGGTGGTCGCCGCTGCCGCCGCGGGGGTGTGGGCGGGGTGGGCGTGTCTCCCGGGGCGGGTGCGACCACCCGCCGCGGTTGCCTGCCCATCCCCGCGGCGGGAGGTTAGTATCGGCTGACTTCGCCACCTTCAGGTGGCGAAGTAAACAGCCATACTAGCCGAGCGAAACCAGTACCGCCGCTTTATAATAGAACGGCGTTACCGGGTAAGTATCGCGCGAAAGGTTAACGCTTCGTTAACTTTTCGCGGCCGTTTTTGGGGCTTTATAAATCGCGGTAAACGCGATTCATGCGTTAATGGCCGCGAAAACGGCCGCGAAAAGTTAACGAACCTTTATAAATATGCCCCAAGGTTTCACGATAAACACAGAAAAATCAAATTCTACAGCTTACAAGATCACTAATATTTCTGGGGTTCTTCATAGATACACATCAATTTACCCTACAGATTCCTCAGGCGAAATGGGTATCCTTACAAACCCTCATACAATCCACCCTAGCACACCAAGCCGTGTCCTTACGGATGTTGGCAAAAATCATAGGGAAAATAATTGCCTTTTCTCCAGGTTCAGAGGAGGCTCCCCTATATTGCAGAATGTCACAGATATTCTTGCCTGAGGAACCATACTCCTTGGTCCCAAAGGGTGTTACTACCACCAGAGGTCACAAGGGAACTCCTACAGATTATATCAATACGACATCTTCGTCCTTGACCATTCAGACGATTCCCCCAGATCTGATTATCACGACCGATGCCTGGGGAGTTTCACCACTCAGAAATCTATCAGAGGTTGATGGTCTTATCAGGAGGAAAAACTCCGTAGAAACCTTTTGGAACTAAGAGCGATAAAAATAGCATTACAGACTCTAGTGACAGAGGAGCTCTCTGGCAAACACATATTAGTACAATCAGACAACAGAACAGCGGTGCCCTATATCAACAGAATAGGGGGCACCAAATCCACTCAACTGTGCCTAGAAACACTAGAAATATGGAAGAGGATTCTCTCCTTCCAGAATAGTCTGAGAGTATATTACGTACCCAGACACACAAACAAATTAGCAGACACCCTGTCAAGACACAGTCTATCACTGTCGATTATGTGTCTCAAACCTCACCTCTTTGCTCAAATAGAACAGAATTTCTGCAAGAGACAAATAGATCTCTTTGCTTCAGACACATCGGCACAAACACAGATGTTTGTATCGAGGGCATGGACCGACAGAACGTGGAAAGTGGATGCCTTATCCTTTCCATGGACGAATTTCCCACCCCTGTATGCATTCCCACCACCCACACTAATGCCCCATGTCCTATTCAAGATCAGAACAGAGTTGATACAGGACTTGGTATTAGTGTACCCAGTTTGGCGGTCCAAACCATGGTTCCCTACGATCCACAGGCACATAGTGGGAGAGAAATTGCCTCTTGGGCTGACAGTGGAATGTTTCCAAGGGTCACAGGACCTACTATCCAAACTCCCACAGTTAACGTGGATTGCAGCTCAAATAGTTTGTTCTGCTTCCAACAGCTCTCCCTTACGGCCAACAGCCTTATAGACTGTTCGCTATGTCCCAGAACTATCACTCGCTATAAAAACCTAATAGCTGAATTCTTACATTGGTTGAAGGAAAAAGAGACACAATTCAAGCAGCCTAGAGCTTTATGGGGAGCATTAGAATTTATCACTAAAAAATTCCATTCAGGGATAGCCACCTCCATTCATATGGTTCTGCATTGAACCTATTGATCCCAGACTTAACAATTCACCCTTTATACATTAAAATAATCACGGGAGCAGTGAGGTCTCCAGTACCCAGGTACGAATCCACTTGGAATAATCATGTACTGTTATATTTCTTAGCAAAATGGGAAATTAATTATTTATCCCTACGGGACACAGGGATAAAACTGGCGTGCTTAATAGCTTTAGCCCTTGCAGCCAGATCTTCAGAGTTAACACTAATCAGAACCATGGATGTCCTTGACCCCTGAGGATGTTCACATAATACTTAAAGGTAGAACAAAAACTACACACATTGCACCAAAGTTAGTAGAGCTTGTTTTTCTAGAGGACAAAATAGATGGTTCTCTGTGTATAGTGTTATATTTAAAAAGGTATTTACAACTCTCCTCCGAATATAGAGGAGACATTACACAACTGTTTATAACATCTAGACTCCCATTTAGACCAATCTCACCCAATACTATAAGGGGATGGATATTACAAGCTATGACATCATCAGGAGTTGATACTTCTCAATTTAGTCCCCATTCCCTGAGGAGTGCTGCTTGTACTAGTAGCCTTAGCAGTAATCCTAAAAGCAGCCAGATGGTCTTCTGATAGAATGTTCGTAAAACACTACTGGCGTCCTTCAGAAACAGAAAGAATTGAATTCTCCAGAGCAACCACAAGGTGTGTGCTACTCTACCCACCAGCTGTTGCTAGGTGGCTGCCTCCCGTAGGACAAAACAGAGTTTGCAGGAATCTATGATCTACAAACTACATTTGTCCTAGGGAATAAGGCAGCCACCTAGCAACAGCGCCAAACCCTCCCACCCTAAAATATTTCTGCCCTAGTGTTGCTACTTAATGCAGAATTCTAATGTTCATGTTATTGCTTGACATTAACTCAGTTAAAAATTAATTTCACAGGAGGTGCGAAACTTCAGAAGAAACAGCATAATTTCCTCTCGCAAGGCCAATTGTAGAGGTCCTCAACCTCCACCCTATCTGCATGTGTTAATGTTATTGTTCGGGTTAACAATACCTATAATCCACTGTTTCCTGTTCTTCATAAAAAACGCGAGTACAAAGCAAAAAAAAAAAAAAAGATTAATTAAAGGGCAAGTCCAGACCCAAAATGAAAACTTGCATACATGTAAATCACCTCCCAAAACCCTAAACAGTAATAGTTTGAAATCTGAAATATGTAAGTCTAACCAGAAATCCTGCACAATGTCTTATTTCCCGTTTCTGCTTCCTGGTTCTTCCAGTTAGCAACTGCCAGTTATGGATTTGACAGTTGACATCACAGCCAATGACTGAAAGTTAATCCCTTGTCTGCCTCTTCTGAGCATGCCCAGGCTCAGTACAGGTTTCTAAATTTCTCAGTTTCCATGAGGCATCCAGAAGCATAGCAGGCATACAGTAATGAATTCATAGACCAACGTATGATATATCAACATATTTTAAAGAGGCCATTCTTTCTAAAAGATGTTCTTATGAGGGTGGAGTTGTCCTTTAATAAACTTATGTCAAAGTTACTCAATCTCTGTCTTCAATTTATATCTAAATAAAATAAGGGTAAATTGTCCTAGGTTTTAAGGCAGTTATCCGCTTCCCTAAAAAAATCGAATTTGCTGTGAGATCGTGTGAGATCTCGGCAGCCGCGATGACGTCACGACCCAGGAAGCCGTGACTGTTCATCACGGTAGCGGCGATTCGGGAGGCAGCCGCCTAACCCACCAGCTGTTGCTAGGTGGCTGCCTTATTCCCTAGGACAAATGTAGTTTGCAGATCATAGATTCTTGCAAACTCTGTTTTCTTACATGCCCGATTGAACTTTTGTCTGTGGGATTCCCGCCTGAGGAACTGAATAAAATAACTGTATATGCAGGCCATGCCTCTTGATTTTCATGCCCCTGTCTAATCATGACTGTAACAGGACTGGCTAAAGAGTACTAGTGGGTGTGGCCAGCTGTAACAAGTTCCTGCAGTACCTTAGGACTGTGTATGTGAGAAGAAAATAATGGTCAGTAAACAAACTGTGTAATACTGGAATGCTGGGAAATAAATCACAAACCCTGTGTTAGTAAAAGGGCCCATAAACCAACCAAACTCAAAATTAAGAGCTCAAATTAGCACTTTCTTTCTACCATAAGATACTGACATGCTCCTATAAGTGACTTAGAATTTAGAAAGTTTACTTGTAAAAAATAAAGTTGCAAATATTGAGAGGCTCTGTTTTTAATCACCTCCCTTATTACATTTATAATTGTGCCTGTGGATCATACTAACTGACCAATCAGGAAAAAACATTTGACCAGTGGCGTATCTACAGACTTATGGGCCCTGATGCAAAATTTGGGCGTGGGCCCCCCAACACCACCGCAAACACAAATCGGCACCACAATCCAAATAAACATTGGTAAAATGCTTTGTATATGACCACTGGTAAAATAGTTGGCACAAAGACTGGTAGTTTTGGAACCTTAGCACAAAATGGAGCCCCTTCTTGGCCAAGGGCCCTGGTGCGGTCGCATCCCTTGCACCCCTGGTAGCTACGCCCCTGCATGTGACATTACAAAACTTGTTTCAATAAAGCAGGTGTAGATACTCACTGGGTTTTTGTATCCTTTCGGGCTTCAAGTCTACTCCACTCTGTCCTTTAGTGGTAAAGTACAGCTATAGGAACAAATTGTAGACGAGCCACAAGCAGCAAGTGTGAACTGCAACAATCTTCAATGTTTATAAAGCGACATATTTCGGAGCCACATGCTTGATAAAGGAGCATGTAGCTCCGAAACATGTCGCTTTATACACATTAAAGATTGTTGCAGTTCACACTTGCTGCTTGTGGCTCCTCTACAATTTGTTCCTATGGACATTACAAAACTTAAAGCTTATAATAGCTTTATAGAAAAACAGCTATAATCTAATGCACAATAGATGCATACAAGAAATATAAAATGTTCCCATAATTCTATCAGATCAACCTAAATCAGCATAGAGTAAAAGTAAATAGAGAGTGACATGAAGTTTGGCAGTGAAAATGCGTGCCTATTACAGTAATAACTGTTACAATTCACTAATTCATTTTATATACCATGCTCACACAGACACAAAGTTCAGGCAAAATACAACAGTATATCTAATCAGTTCTTTTTAATTTTTTAACCCAAAGGCCATACACACTAAGATACAATCATACAATAATCGTATTGGGTGTGATAATAACGTATTATGTTATCAGTCCACAGGGTTGCTAGATTTTGTTTTTGTCCTCGAATGGGAGGGGGCACTAGTAAAAGTTACCTTTTAATCATGCCTATCATCGCAATGTTAAACATCACTCACTAAGGGTGAGGCCACACTACAACACACAGGAACATGCATGTTTCCTGTGCAATGTTGAGCGTTTAAACTGCGATTTCCCAATATTGCGCTATAGAGAAGCGCAAAAATAAGGTGGATCGCATGCGCACCCAAAAGCAGATCGCAGTGCAAAGCACTAATGTGGCCAGCTCCATTGCCTTACACTAGTGTGCACTCTTAAAAGTGCAAATACAATCATGATCGGATTATGCTTTAAAGCTCACTAATATGGCCACTTCTTTTTCTCCTTTTGCAAAGAAACTCAGGTTGTCAATCACTATGCCAATCACTATGACACCCATGACATCTTTTATTCTCCATGCAATTAGTAATCAACATATACAGATACTGAACCTTACTTACTATACTGATTTCCAAGTTATTTAATAAGTGAATTGCACATAATGGTCCCCAATAAAGAACCATGTGTTAAAGGCCTCAGCCAACAATAACATCAACTTCACAGAACCAGAAAAATACAATAATGAATAATGTGACAATGACACCATGATGTTTGCAGTGTAAATTGCTTGACACCATAAGATTAAAACATACAGTAAAATGTGTCCTCATTATTTATTACATTATGGTGATATATTATTTTTCAAAGTTATTATTTTATTTTCTATACTATACTGAAAGTTATTATGACATAGCCCTGATCACCCATTTTCACACTAGTGTCCCAAACAATGCAATAAAATTTAAGTTAAGAATTGCAAGTTTAAGAGGTGTGAAGAGGAACAACATACCCATAATGCTCCTGCCATGCAGTACAAGATGCAATACATGTGCTACATCCATTGCCAAATCCCCTTTTTAGACAGGCTGTATGTAATAATGTAATCTCATAACCATTTCACATGGATAACCAATGCACCTGTGACAAAATATCTGAGGCGCTGTTAGGTTTCAGATGTTGCAATGTCTCAGCCAATCACAGGCTCTGCTGTCGGTCCGGCCCCTTCTGCTTGCTTCTGTGCACGGAAAAGGCATGGAAGCTAAGCACTAGAATGCAGAGGCAACAAAAATAGGAAGGTAGGTTTACCAGCACCTTAGCAATGTAAGAACCTTGCAAGGATGAAGTTTTGGGGGGCACTTAGCATTATATCAAAAGGAAATGCGTGGACATACCCTGTAAGATTGCTGGAACCCACCAACTGATTATTGCACAATCCATCTAATTTCCCCATGGGCAGGGACTCATCTATCTGAGGCAACCTAAAGCGACAGAATTCCAGGCCCAGGGACCTGCTGTGCTTGTAGGTGTTTGGTTTAGTAATTAAATAAAATCTCACTTTCACACAGAAGCCCCAGACCACCCCGCTCCCATCAGCTATAAATCAACCTCTAACCATCATTACCATGGAGACCCCCCAACCCCCTGAGAATAAGGTTAGAAAAAATTAGGTTTTAGGGTGAGGTCCCACTATGCGTATTACATTCCATTTTCTGTGCGTTTTGCGAATTGCAATGTCATTTAAAATATAATGGAAATCGCGTTAATCAGTTCCCACTGTATAATTCACGTTCTAAATCTATGTAACATATTAACATAGTAATTGAGGTTGAAAAAAGACATATGTCCATTAAGTCCAACCTTTTCACCCTCCTTTTCACCCCTACCTAACAGTTGATTCAGAGGGGGGGGGGGAACAAGGGGGAAAGGGGGGGGGGGGGGGGTCATTCCTGACTCCAAATGGCAATCGGAAAGTATCCCTGGATCAACCAGAACTGCAGTATATATATTAATACCAGTAATTCTCAATATTTTTTTTAGTTTTAGAAACTTATCTAGCCCACTTTTAAAGTTATTCAGTGAACTTGCCATTACCACATCTGCTGGAAGACAGTTCCACGGTCTCACTGTTCTCACTGTAAAGAAACCTTTCCTAATCTGAAGATGAAACTTCATATCCCCATGCTTCTCCAATGTAAACATCCCTAAATGTCTGCATAGTCAAGCCCCTCCATTCCCCTTATTATTTTAGTTGCCCTTCTATATACTGCACCGCATATTCTAAATGAGGCCTTACCATTGCCTTGTAAAGAGGGAAAATAATATTTTCTCCCTTAAATCTATTCTACTCTTTATACAAGACAATATCTTGCTAGCTCTAGCCAATGCTGTCTGGCATTGTTTGCTACAGCCTGAAGTCTGAACCCCCAAATCCTTTTCCATTAGATTTTCACTTTTTTTTTTTTTAACCTTCCTCTGGATCAAATGTTAGGTAGGGTTAAAAGTTTAGACTACCATATAAGATGGACGTACCATATTTACTAGAGTATAAACTGAGAAAATTTTACCTTTATGCTGACTTTGACTATGCTGACAACTTCTAATAAGATCAAGGATTTGATCCTGTAACAAAGTTCCAGCACCTTCCCTACCAATGATGTTAGGCTTACAGGTCTATAGTTACCAGGTTGGGAATGACTTCCATTTTTTGATTATTGGTATTACATTGGCTTTTTTCCAATCCAATATGGAAATTGGAAATTTCCAATATGTGGTCCATTTTTTATCTTCATGCGTGTCTAGGGGAACATGCCCACAAGCTTATTTTTTGCATATTTTTTTGTGTTTTCTCCAGTGTTTCCTTGTTGATTTTCCAAAAACTGCACACACAGGCAAATGGACTGGAAACACAGACACATGCGGACCAATGCATAGAAAAACGCATGGATGTAACCCTGCAAACGGACCGGAACGTGGACAAAATGCATTGTCCTAAACGCACTCAAAACAGACAATGCAATGCACATTGTAGGAGCTAGCCCTTAGGCCTTATTTAGGCATTTTCTTAGCTTATTTCTGTGAGTTCCCCAGGACATCGATGCCTCACGGGACTTCCCGCCGGGTGTGCTCCCGGAGCTGCCAGGAGGGGTGGGATACCTGTAGTATCCTTTATAAAAACAAGTCTGTAATAGAAACACTAAGATTTACCAATAGATACATTTACATCAAAGATTGGGTTTACTTTCAAGGACAAAAAGGTTTTTTGCTTAACGTGCTAATACATAGTATTGTGTTTGCACTTTCTGTTCCTTTTCCCCAGTTCCCTAAAGATGATGCTGTTTAGTAGTTTAACCAAATTCTGTATTCATTTCCTCTTAGTATTTTTATTTTATATCATAATATACTATAGATTTTTTTAAAACTGTTCGTAGAATTTGACAGGAATCGATGAATTAAATGAGGCAGGAAATGTTGTATATACTTAAAGGGCACGTCCATCCACAAAACTAAAACCTCCCCCGCTACTGGCCCCACTTTGCAGCATTTAAAAATTCTTACCTTACCTCTCTGCTCCAAATACATACAAAAGAATTCTAGTGCACAAACAATTCTAATTGCATATTGGCTACCTTCATAAGGTTGCTACTACAAACAGTCTGCTAAACCCTGGATCAATACAAGCAATTAGTTCAATAAGTTGGCCAAATTATTTTAAGCCCAGTCACCATGTCAAGGTTGCTTTTTTTTAACTGGGTCCTAACCTACTGGTACTTGCCTTTTTGGCTGCATGAGCTGACAGCTTCTCCTTTGTGGCCTGGATGCTTGAAGCTGACTCTCTAGTTTAAAGTACGCACTGGTGACTGGGCTTAAAATAATTTGGCCAACTTATTAAACTAATTGCTTGTATTGATCCAGGGTTTAGCAGACTGTTTGTAGTAGCAACCTTAACCTTATGGAGGTTAGCCAATATTAGCCTTTGGATAGCCAATATGCAATTAGAATTGTTTGTGCACTAGAATTCTATTGTTTGTATGTATTACATTTTTGGTCACTAGTTGCACTTTAATATAGATGTACAACAGCCCAATTTTCTATATATCTCTGCTCCAAAAGGTTCTCCTGTAATGTCTGCCCAAAGTCCTGGCTTGGAGGGAAAACAATTCTGCCTCTTACCTTTCCTCTGAGAGGTTTCTGGCTTGCTCACTGCAGCCCTTTACCTCTCCCTCCCAATCTCTGTTTGCTGCCATGTGCCCTATCGTAATAATTTTGTGTAATGCAGTGGACCCTATCCCACCCTCAAAAAAAAATCCGAACTGTACTTACAGAGCCTCATTCCCACGGCGTTCTACACTGCCTCTCAGCCATTCACGGACGCGGCTTCTGGTCTGGCCCTCTGCTTGCCGTTTCATGCAAGCAGAGGGCCGGGTCTGAACGCCGGGGAAAGGAAGCTCAGTAATTACAGTTCGGATTATTGTTTTTACAATCAAAATATATTCTTTACAAAACTGGAGATACCCTTTCACTTTGATACATACAATACAAGGATTGTGGAAGCACTCCAACTCCAAGTGCTATTGATCTGGTCAAACATTTATACAAACATAGAAAAGATAACCAATGCACATTCCTAGGCCCCATACAATATCATATTATCTGCACACTGGCATACTTTATAAACAAAGGGGTTTTAGTATACAACCACGTCAAGGTAACCCCAATCTGGAAGGTCCTAACTTCTATTATTTTTAAATTTCTTTTACTTCAATTATGATTAGCAAACTTTTGCATTTCTCATTCTTACACACTGGACAAGTACATACAATAGAAGGATTGTGGAAGCACTCCTAAATTAACTGGGGTTACCTTGACGTGGTATGGCAGGCATAAGCTAATGATTCCAGAGGACAAGGTAGGTTATCTAAACATATTTTAAAGGGCTATTCTTCCTAAAAGTTTACATTATTAGGGTGGAGTTGTCCTTTAAAGACCTGTCCACCACCATCGCTTTATTGAAGAACGGGAGGTAAAGCTGGGTACACACCAGAAGATAGTGGCATGGATCGGTTGGAAATTTCTGATGGTGTGGGGTGGCCGGCTGCGATCGAGCTTGGTTGACCATTCGTACCAATCGGATGAACTGGTCCATTGGTAAATCACGCCTGATCATGCAGTTCCCTATGGGGCCACATGATCAGTCACGCGCACTGACGTCTGCGGCCACTATTGCCACTACAGATGGTCATTTGTCCCGGCCAAGTGATCGTATCAAACGCTCGGTCGGGCTCCGTGTATACCCAGCCTTAGACACAGCTCCTATACCTCCCGTTCTTCAATAAAACTGAATGCCCAAATTTTGTTAATACCAGTGGAGATACCCTTTAATGGCCTAAGTTTTTTCAATTTCGTTGATTCAAAGGGTATGTCCACCCCTTAGAAAAAACTTTTAATATGATAATCAAAGACCCCTTAAAGTGTATGTATACTGAAAAAATTACTTTGCATCATCTTTTATTATTATTATTATTATTATGGATTTATATAGCGCCAACATCTTCCGTGGTGCTTTACAATTACATAGTCATACATTACATACAGGGTAATACATGTTATACAAAGTCATACATATTACATACACAGGTAATACAAAATATGAGTAAACAGAGTGATGAGTTCTTACAGCAATACCATGATACAATAGGAGAGAGGACCCAGCCCAAGTAGCTTACAGTCTAGAGGATATGGGGTGAGACATAAGGTTGCAGGAGTCAGTAGGCTGTAAATAGATTGGCAGTGGAGTGTGAAAGGTGGGTTGGATCATATTGGGTAGTAAGATGGGTAATGTTTAGGCCAGGTTATATGCTTGCCTGAAGAGGTGGGTTTTAAGGTTACATTTGAAGGTATTAAGGGATGATGAATGACGGACAGACGGAAGAAGGGAGTTCCAGAGCAGAGGGGCAGCACGAGCAAAGTCCTGAATACGGGCATGGGAAGAGGTGACAAGGGTGGATGAGAGGAGGAGATCGTTTGCGGAGCGGAGGTTTCATCTGGGACGATATCGGTGGATCAGCTCTGAGATATATGAAGGGGCTGTGTTGGATAGAGCTTTATAGGATAGGGTAAGCAGCTTGCACCGGATCCTTTGCGTGATGGGCAGCCAGTGGAGTAACTGACAGAGAGGAGAGGCATTAGAGGAGCAAGAAGAGGAATGAATGAGCCGGGCAGCAGAATCTTAATCTATAAATACATTTGTGCAAGAAGCACTTACTCTAAGGTGTGTGTCTTTTTAGTGGTCTCTGACCACTGACCTGACTATTTTCCCCCACACCAACTGTCAAAACTGCATACAGTATACAGCACACCAACTGTCAAACCATTCCAGCTACAGGAAAACTGCTTACAGAAATGCTGAAATGAGATGTTTCAGATTGGATATCTAAAGAAATAGGGGGCAGATCAACAAAAAAGTGATACAGTGATAGTTTCCACTAATGGGCAATTTAAAAAAACTAATTTTCCGGTCTACATACCCTTTAAAACTTAATTTCCGAATTGGTTAATTAAATATACTACCAGAGCTATACTTACAAGCTCACGATATCATACTTACAAGCTCACCGCCTCTTTCTCCCTCTCCATTGCCGCTGCTCCGTTCCTTTTCTGTTCCCGAGCAGCAGCAGTGGAGGCTTGCCCGGGAATGGCAGTCAGCCATTGGCTGTGACGTCACTATAAAGGCTGTGACTGACTGCCTTACCCAGAAAAACCAGAACGCCACAGAGATGGATTGAGGAGCTGGTAAGTATGAGATCTCTGTCTGTGAGCATATTTAACAACATTAACCAATTGGGAAATTATGTTTTAAGGGGTCCTGCTTATCATATTAAAAGTTTTTGTAAGGGATGGAAATACCCTTAAAACAATAGCCCAGATGAGTAAATATTAATGACCCTACCAGTTACATTAATTCATTGTGGATGCGGACACTAGGATTGAAAGAATGATGGCCTTTACAAAGCTGGTTAGTGATCGGTGGTAGAACATAGTGGGGATGATGGTTCTGAAATGAGCATGATCTGTTTATGTATGGCAGGTTGGAAGAAATTGGAAGCTTGATATGCTTCATTGCTTCTCATTACCTCATTGTTCACTCTCGTTAAATGGTAAAGAAGAATTATCATGCTGGAACCTGCCACAGTTCTATCTATTGTCTATAGATTCTGCCAAATTTTCAGTATCTCAGTTTACCTTTGTATGCTTGTATTTAATATAATCCCTGAAACGAAGCTTGATCAGCAAGTTGTAGCAATCCTATATACTAAAAGAAGGTTGTCGATATGCACGTACACTAAACTCACCTGCTCGCGCTGGCCATGTAATGTCTTCTAGCAAACGCCCACAGGTCAACACCCACAGCCTGGGGGAGGTGCATGACGCAGGTCGTGTGAGCATGTGACGCACACCGCAGGCGGTGTGTGCGCGAGAGGGGCAGGGGTGTTTGCTGGTATCCTAGAAAATAAACTGTGCACAGATATAAGGTTTGGTAACAATGATCCCAGGTGTGTATGATATGTTGTAAGATACTGCAGATCACCACTGTATCTGTATTGCTGATGCAGAGGGTCACAGAATTGAAGGAGAATATAAATTAATTCTGGTCTCTGCCCCCCTGCACCCTTAACCTGGACTGTACATGATAAATGCCTCCCCTTCTACCATACGGACATGGCACAAACCGATAACCCACCTGTATGTATGTATGTATGTATGTCTGTATGTATAATGGCCCTACTCCTTCTCGTACCCCCTCCCCCTTTTCACTAGATTGTCATTCTCCCCCCCCCCCCCACACACACACACCCACCCACAATATCCTCCCTCCCCCTTTCTGGCTGTACACATCTTGTGAAGTACATCAGACTACAAATGCCCCCCTGCACCACAATGACGTGGCATGTCCCTTCCACCCAAGGACTGTATAGATCTCTCAGTTTCTTACATATTCTACTCCACACCAGAACGGAGATGAGATAATTTGAGAGCCAAAACATTTAGACACAGTATGTACAGGGAAATAAATCAAGCGTCAATCTGGCCAGGCCAAGTAAGTGAGTCCTGGTAGAATATTTAGGGACATGATAGGGATGCAAGGGGATGGTCTTTTTAATGGGGTATGGACCTGAAGCAAGACCAAACCAGACACTATTAGTAGTATTGCAAACAGGAAATCTGTATTTTGAAGCATTCATGCAGACAAAACACTGGGGTCCGTATTTAACGATCGTTTATTTCCGACCGTTAATCTCCAATCGGTTTAACGATCGTAAAATTACGATACAATCGTAAGTTAATGGCACCGATAGTAAATCCATGATAAATAAATTGTAGATTTACGATCCCCATAGAATACCATTGCGGTAGTTTACTAACGCACGGTATTCTATACCCAAACGATTGCTAATTAAAAAATGTTAATTAATTACCGAATGTTCGGTCGAAAATGTACGACTGTGATCGTACATTAACTAACCCACTGTATCGCTAAAAAAAATACAGCGGGTGAGAAAATACTCCTGTTTGTCCCTAATATAACATGTATTTGTATTAACTTGCCCTTTAATTATTTTTATATATAATTTAGTTTTCTATCAAAACAAAGTGCAGTGTGTCATCTACAATTCTTACCAAACTGGTTATGAGACCCACTTCCTATTAGACAAGATAGAAACCTAACAATACCATAGAATGAAACCACAGGTTTGCACAATGCTTTGGGGTTAGATAACAGTTTGCAGAAACTTTCCTAGTGTCATCAGTGCTGAAACTAGAAAAAATATCTCTACTGCACACTCCCTCTATTTATTAATCAAATGAATATAGTCATTTTTATTTCAAATTCACCCATGTTCTAGTTAGTTACCTTTTATAGAACTGATAAAGAGAAAAAGGAACTGCTGCCACCTGCTGGTTATTTGCTCCAGATTTGCCTGGATTTTAGGATTACCGGTACAACACAATTTTATAAATAGGTTTGATCACCCAAACCAGTTTCCTGTTCACAACCTTTGAGTTTTGGTATTTACTTCTCCTCTCTCTACAACTTGATAAAATTAACAGTTTGCCACATTACAGAATTATATAAGGGCAATCTGGCGGTTTGTCAGATCATCTGCCTGCAATACAATTGTTTTATGTAATTTAGATGTTATGCTGATAATGTTTGACTAATTCTGTTTTGTCTATAAAAATAATTGCGCACCAAGACACAAATTTGCAGGTACGCACACTCAATATGCAGGTAGGACTAACTCAGATGTGTGTTCCGGAGAGAAACCTGCCTGCCAATCAATGCCTGCCTACCATGGAATAGCTGAAGGGACAGTTGATCCTTTGAACACTGGGGTCCACAGGTTTGTGAACAGTGGCGTAACTAGAAATCACTATTTCCCCAGCAAATCTATGAACTGGCCCATTTGCCAGATTTGTCTACAGTGTTTTCCTGGGGGGATGCTGTATCTGTCATACAGAAAGTAAGGCCCCCTGGCTTACTCTTGCAGAGTCTGCTCCCCTTGTAGTTATATATCTGTTTGGGTAGGATAGTTAAAACAAAAAAGATTTTGTATGTGTCATAAACAAAATTAGAGAGCAGTACACCTATGATAGCGCAAAATCTGATGAAGGGGGAATGCCCAGTGAATGGAAAGAAAACCTCATGGTGGATAATATACCTCAAAATGCCCATGAGACTTGAAACAAAGCCTACAATATCATGAAGTCTGTGGGGCCCCTGGTCAAAAAAATATCTGGGACCATCTTCCTTTACCATTTAAAGCTTATGGTTTGGAGCCCAATTAGTGGTTGGGCCCTGGGCCATTGCCCCTGTAAATGTAAAGAGATAATTTAACATACAAAATAAATTAACATTTTACCGTAAGTAATTCCCTATTGAAAATTGTCTTTTTTTTTTTAGCTGTGAGGAGTAATCTAAAGCTATGGGACTGCACACTCTGTTGTCTTTACTGTCGAATGCAGCTGTTTTTGCCGCGACAGACAGTCCTTCCTTTTGGCCGACCAGACGAAAGTCTTGAACGGTCAGTCAGAAGGAAGCATTGGTACGTGTGTACCCACCTTTATTGTGAGCTGTGAAAGGGTCACCAATATTTCTGGATGTTGTATTTCTGCAGGACGTAAAGCTCCACCATAACTTACACCTTTAAGTAAACAAAAGGAAACATTTCCACAAATGTTCGTCAAAGAAGGTTTTATAGCTCCTTTACAGGCAGGTATATATAACTAATGATCACATTTTACATACTTACAAAAGGGGTGTAAATATTTTAACCTTTGTATCACTGTATTATCCTAATCTAATAAACATTCTGGTGATTTCCATGTATGCACTTCTTTAAACTGCCACAGAAGTCAATGTTTTTATTATTAACCTTTTGAACATTTTTTTGTCACAGTTAGGGCTAGGCCACACTAGCGCGTTTGCGCACGCGTTTCGCGCTCGCGATTGCGCATGCGATTTTTGCTAAAATGGAAATCGCGGGAACGCAAAAATTCCCGCAATTTCCGATGCGCATGCGATTGCGCGTCCGTTCGCGTTTTGGTAACGCAAAGGGGAACGCACAAGAAAAGCGCACACTATCGCGTGCGATAACGCTCGCGATTTTGTGCGCGATTCCTGTGCGTTGTAGTGTGGCCTCAGCCTTAGTGTAAGATTGCTGCTAGGGAAATGGTTTAGGTCAGGGTCTAGGGACACTAGGAATGTGACATTGCCAGTATTTGACACAGTCAGAGGCTCAGAACTTTTGATGGGCCAATCAGGAAATTGCTTTTTGTTTGGAGAACAACAAAAGCATTAAACAGTTTCACCTTTCTCTTGCTCCTTCTCTACATTTCTCCACTTACCTGTAAACTGTTACCTGTCCAGATTATCTGACCAACAGATAGTGTAATGTTCCTTACTAGTACTTCCAATGGGTACCCCTGACATAATAGAACAAGTAGACTATACTAGGGTAGGACTGACCAACCCCCAGCAATTACAAATATGCAGTAAGTCTCCCCATTCTCTATAACTGACGGGCTTCTTTACATTAATAGGTGTGTCTGCTCTAGGGGTGATTCTTTACAATGAAAAAATGAATTCAGAGACTTTCCCATTTGCACAAGTACAGTATTGTTTTGTACTACATATGTAACTTTTCCTTTAAAATTTGTACTGTACACATGGGGTTTACAAATTGCTTAAGACCATTTGGTCAACTTAACATAATAGCTGGGAAATAAAATGTTTCACAAACATCATAAGTAAACAAGTGGAAGTTCCTTGAAGTGAAATTCTTGGCGCATTCAATGAGTGTCCATGAGGAAAGCACCTGCGCTACTGTTTTTGGAGGGTTGCATTTTGGGTGTCTCTGATTGTGCCACGTGGGGTGATGAAGTGGTGGTTGCAGTCAATCAAGAATTGAAGGGTTGCTAGTAATAGTACCTTAAGGGCTTTGCACAGGGTGTTAATGAAACTAATGCTAGCTCTGGGTATATCGGATAGCCAATTACTGGGATTTGTCTAGCCCTACATTACATGAAAATAGAAGAGTGATTGTCATCCAAATTTCCATTGACCCCTCTAACTCGAGTGCCTTGTCACATTTCTCTGGATATTCTGCACAGTAACAGTAATGCTGTAAACATTTCAAATGTAACATTTATACTAACTGTAATGCAAGCAAATGTTGGACAGACTTATTTACGGCTTGTTTAAAATTAACTATTTATATATTCATAACTGTTCCAAACTTCTCTAGGAATATGCAAGAAGCCCAATGGGGAAGCTGCTAAACAAGAATGAATTAGCTAGAACTGACTCTATAAAGTGAAAGGCATTGGCATTTTCTCTCAGGTGATAGTGGACTGGATACAATACATCTGAGCTATAATTATGGGAATATTATTATATATTTCTTTTAAAGAATTTCTGCTCTGGTTTGGGATGTTTTGTATATGAATTGATGCCTCCAAAATACAGAAATGAATCAACAGATAATTCAGTATAAACATGGGGGACGCAGCATTCCAAATAAATACAGGATTTTCTTATAAATGTAAACAAAAGGGAGCTATTTGTAATCTGATTTGTGGGTTTAATAGTAGCTTACTGAGTCCAAAATAGAGATGGCCATTATAACGTTCGCAGTCGGATGTTCGTGGGTCCCACAGCTAAACCTGGGACCACCTCCGGAGGACCATTGTGGCCCTTTGGGGCTTAAGGGGTCCTGCAGCTTGCACCAAGACCTCCCTCTCCGGAACTTATAAGTGCCCTTGCAGCACTGACATGTGCCTTTGTTGGGAGTCTTGCAGCTCGACCATTGGCTCTTAGAAGAGCCCTTGGGGGTGTGTCTTCTTTCTTCCAACCGCCGACACCAGCGCCGCTGATGTCGCCGACACCGAGCGATGTCACTGCATCAGCCAGTGTTGCCGGTATTATCTTTTTTCTGCTATCACTGTAGGGTTGCCACATGTATGGTTTTCACCCGGACAGTCTGGGATTCAGCCCCCCCTGTCTGGTTTTCAGGGCTGGGGGGGGCTGTGTGGTCTCGGAGAGGAGGAATACGAATGCAGCACAATGTCCAATCAGATCCGATTTTCTTGCACTGCCTGTGTCTGTGCCTGTCACGTTGGCAAGAACTCTTGCCGCCTACCTTCAGGCAGCCTTGTAGCTTCATGTCTCAAGCGGGGGGGGGGGGGGGGGGGGGGGGGGGGGGGGGGGGTGTGTGTGTCTCAGGGAGGAGGAATCCGGAATGCAGCACAATGTCCAATCAGATCTGATTTTCAGCAGTGACGTTGGGACTAGCTTCTAGAATCTTCTTGCACTGCGCAGGCGCTGTGTCTGTGCCTGTCAAGTTGGCAAGAACTCTCGTGCTATCCAGGTTCTGGGAAGAGCCTGTTGCAGAGCCTGGTATATAGCCTGCGTTCAGCAATCCCTCCTTTTGTGTGACATGCGGCGGAAGACCTAACAGAGAAAGGGTTTGCTGCTGCTGCTGCCTCGTGGTGGGTGGGGTGGGCCTCCCTGGGCCCTGTCCTCGTCCTTTCGGAGACTAGTCTATCTGGCCTGCCGTGTGGTGTGAGCATATTATGATCACTATAATGGCTTTCTATCATTATAATGGATTTTTATGTAAGTTCTTCATTCAAGTCTCGATAAAATT
Source organism: Hymenochirus boettgeri (assembly GCA_019447015.1). Classification (NCBI taxonomy): domain Eukaryota; kingdom Metazoa; phylum Chordata; class Amphibia; order Anura; family Pipidae; genus Hymenochirus; species Hymenochirus boettgeri. The sequence continues at coordinate 68,697,367 of CM033471.1, forward strand.
AAATAAGTGGGAAATTGAAAGGGATGGGGATTGGGAATTAGGATTCATTAATTTAATCAAGATTTTGGGGAATGTGTAATGTGCTTCTTGTGTGAGTCTGCTGTCTATATACACCTGTGTTCCCCCAACTAAAAAAAAAAACAAAACTTTTTTTATAAAGTATCAGAGTTTGGTAGTCACTTGATAAAATGGTTCACTCTTTTGGTCAATAATTTATATAATAGAATTTGGCTAAAACAATTCAGTTTGTTACTCACCTTAAAGCATTGCTGAGTTTCTAAATTATATAAAAAAAATGATCAGGTGATTTATTTAGATGAAATTGCATTTGAAATACTTTCGATTTTCTGTCAAACTAATTAAAATGAAATTTGCCTTTATGTACTTTATGGTTAGTTAATGATTTGTAATGCAGCCTAGCACTGGCACTTGTTTAAATCTCCTGCCCAGCATCCAATCAGTTTAGTTTCTCTGGGATCAAGTCAGTCCTCATAATGGAACTCAGGGATGAAGCATTTCTGTATTAAAGCAGGCTGCCAGCATGGAGGATCCATATACAGAGCAGGTAAATGTAGCAGGAAGACACCAATGCAGATCTTTGCATGCAAAACAAAATTTATTGCTGCTTGATACACTACATGTTTCGAACGCATGTGTTCTTTTTGTAAAAGTACGCATGTATGTTCAAAACGTTGTGTATCAAGCAAGAATGAATTTTGTTTTGCAAGCAGAGATCTGCATTGGTGTCTTCCTGCTATACTTACCTGTTTTGTATGTATCCTTAAACGTGTTGTTGCGGTCACGCTGCAGGACTGGACACATGACTGAATAGGTATGAGCCGATAGGCTATGTATATTTGATTGAAGATTTCAAGCAGCATGGAGAAGACGAGGGAGGATGGGATGGGGGTGCTTAAGTTATTGAGTGAGGATGATGCTGTGTATTTAAAATAATACTTGAGTCGTTTCATTTGTTTAATGTTTTATAGTACACTTCTATGCATTTACAGTGTCTGCTTTTAGCTTCCTTATAAGCCACGCCCAATTAAAGCCACACCCAATTTAAGCCAAAACCCTTTAAGCCACGCCCACCAAACTCCGCTACGCATGCTGTACAATCCCCCCCGTTCGGGTTTCGACTGACAGTAAGGTGGCAACCCTACATCACTGTGATGAGGCTCTGCTATCAGCTGATTTTAAACAGCTGATTGTGCATATGCAGTAAAGATACGTACCATCACCTGTTTAAAGGGCATGTCCACCCCTTTTTATAACTTATTTTTGTAGTGTAGGGCTCCCTCCCCCAACCCCAAACGCCATATTAGTTTCACACAAAACACCCCCGATCTGTACTTACATCACCACTTTCCTCCGTCAATGTGTCACGGTCCTCTGCTTAAGCAGGAGGCCGGACCGGCAGCCGCGTCCGTGATTGGCTGTGCAATCATTGCAGAGGGATCTAGATAGATTGTCACATTGGGCTGCTAAGTGGCAGATGAGATTCAATGTTGATAATTGTAAGGTGATGCATTTTGGACTTGTGCTGCCTATACTATAAATAGATCTGTGTTAGGTGAATCCGTGTTGGAAAGGGATCTTGGAGTTTTGGTGGATAAGAAACTTAAAGGAAGCAAGCAGTGCCAGGCGTTAACAGCCAGAGCCAGCACGGTATTGTCTTGTATAAAGAGAGGTATGGATTCAAGGGAGGAAAATGTAATTTTCCCTCTTTACAAAGCATTGGTAAGGCCTCATTTGGAATATGCAGTGCAAATTTGGAATCCTGTGTACAAAAAGGACATCTTTGAAATGGAAAGGGTTCAGAGAAGGGCAACTAAATTAATAAGGGGATTGGGGGAGTTTGAATATGAAGAGAGACTGGAAAAGTTACAATTATGTACGCTGGAGAAAAGGCGATTGCATGGGGATATGATTACCATGTATAAATACATTAATGGGCCATACAATAAACTATCTGGGGCATTGTTCACCAATAGAACATGTCAGAGGACACGAAAACATCCCTTAAGACTTGAAGAAAAAAGGTATAGGCTTCAAGTTCAGAAAGGGTTTTTCTCTGTAAGAACGGTAAAGCTATGGAACTGTCTTCCAGTGGACGTTGTTATGGCAGGTTCATTGGTCAGTTTAGAAAAAAAAGCTGGATGAGTTTCAGCAAACACGGAATGTTGCAAGTTACTGGTATTGATACATAAAGTAGAGTTGATCCCGGGAAATTTCCGATTGCCACTTGGAGTCAGGAAGGAATTTTTCCCCTACATAAATTTGGTGGGGGTTTTTTTGCCTACCTCTGGATCAACAGTTAGGCAGGAAATGAGGATATTGCTAGATGGGTTGGACTGGATGGACATATGTCTTTATTCAACCTCAAATACTATACTATACTATAGTAACATACTCATTTATTATATTAGTATATAATTTACAGTTATCATATAGTAGGTATAGTACCTAATTCTTTTATTATATTAGTTTACAATTACAGATATCATATAGTACCTTATTTATTTATTATATCCCTTATCCCTTTCCCTTATATATATATATATATATTTATGGGGAATACATTGGGGTTTTTCGGAGGTACTATGTTGGTGGGGGTGGGTAAAAGTAATATACATAGGGACAGTGTTTATGTGTTGTTTAAGCACTAAATAAATAGTTGTATCAATATTAACAAGTATGATGTAGTAATGAAATTAAAGTATATAGAAATGTAAATAAGGCAAAATATATAAATAAATAAAAGTACTTAGTAGTCCCCACTCACACCCCAGGAAGTTTTAGAGGGAGGCAATGGAAGCTTACATAGGAACATATTTCTCACTTCCATTTTAGTGTTGTATCCAATGGTGTGCTTATTATTAGATTGACAGCAGTGTTAGCGAATCAAAACATTTTCTGAGTGTTAGTAGGAAGTAGGAAGTGTTAGTAGGAAGTTGCAAGACTTATATGTCAGTTCCTTTGTAAAACATGTGAGTCTTAGTAAAAACAGTCTTCTTACTCTCACCTAACTCCACCCCTCCCCTCTCAATAGAAACAAAGGAGAGCTGCAGTTTGCTGGACAGGGAGGGATGTCTATATGATAGGGGGACTGAAAGGAAAACATCTCCATGCCCATTTCTCTGAGACAATGAAGTGAGTTTGTTAATGGTTTATTACATTATTTAACCAATAGACCCCATAGAAGCCATGAACCTGTGTCCTGAACTAATAAATGTAATAAGACTGAAACATGACAGGATAGTCTGGGACTCTGGGTTCTTTATAGGACCTCAGATTTACCAGTTGTGATCCCTCCTAACACAATGACCAATAGTGATCCCTCTGTAACACATTTACCAAAATGATCCCTCTCTAACACATTTACCAATAGTGATCCCTCTCTAACACATTTATCAATAGTGATCTCTCTCTAACACATTTACCAATAGTGATCCCTCTCTAACACAATGACCAATAGTGATCCCTCTGTAACTCATTGACCAATAGTGATCCCTCTCTACCTCATTGACCAATAGTGATCACTCTCTACCACATTGACCAATAGTGATCCCTCTCTAACACATTGACCAATAGTGATCCATCTGTAACACATTGACCAATAGTGATCCATCTGTAACACATTGACCAATAGTGATCCATCTTTAACACATTGACCAATAGTGATCCCTCTCTAACACATTTACCAATAGTGATCCCTCTGTAACACATTGACCAATGTGATCCCCTCTACCACATTGACCAATAGTGACCCCTCTCTACCACATTGACCAATAGTGATCCCTCTCTAACACATTGACCATAGTGATCCCTCTCTAACACTTGACCAATAGTGATCCCTCTAACACATTGACCAATAGTGATCCATCTGTAACACATTGACCAATAGTGATCCATCGTAACACATTTACCAAGTGATCCTCTGTAACACATTTACCAAGTGATCCCTCTGTACACACTTTACCAATAGTGATCCCTCTCTAACACATTTACCAATAGTGATCCCTCTCTAACACATTTCCAATAGTGATCCCTCCTAACCATTGACCAAGGTCCCTCTGTAACACATTGACCAATAGTATCCCTCTCTAACAAATTGACCAACAATGATCCCTCTATAACACATTGCCATAGTGATCCCTCTCTAACACATTGACCCAATAGTGATCCCTCTAAAACCACATTTACCATAGTGATCCATCTGCACCCATTGACCAATAGTGATCCATCTGTAACACATTTACCAAAAGTGATCCCTCTCTCACATGGACCAATAGTGATCCCTCTCTAACACATTGACCAATAGTGATCCCTCTCTAACCATGTCTAGTATCCCCTCTAACACATTGACCAATAGTGATCCCTCTCTACACATTACCAATAGTTATCCATCTGTAACACATTGGCCAATATGGATCCATCTGTAACCCATTTACCAATAGTGATCCCTCTCTAACACATTGACCAATAGTGATCCCTCTCTAAACACTTGACCAATAGTGATCCCTCTCTAACACATTGACCAATAGTGATCCATCTGTAACACATTGACCAATAGTGATCCATCTTTACACATTGACCAATAGTGATCCCTCTCTAACACATTTATCAATAGTGATCCCTCTGTAACACATTGACCAATAGTGATCCCTCTCTACAACATTGACCAATAGTGACCCCTCTCTACCACATTGACCAATAGTGATCCCTCTCTAACACATTGACGAATAGTGATCCCTCTCTAACACATTGACGAATAGTGATCCCTCTCTAACACATTGACCAATAGTGATCCCTCTCTAACACATTGACCATATGATCCATCTGTAACACATTGACCAATAGTGATCCATCTGTAACACATTTACCAAGTGATCCCCTGTAACACATTTACCAAGTGATCCCTCTGTAACACATTTACCAATAGTGATCCCTTCTTAAACACTTGACCATAGTGACCCTCTCACTAACACTTTTCCAATAGTGATCCCTCTCTAACACATTGACACAATAGTGATCCCTCTGTAACACATTGACCAATAGTAATCCCTCTCTAACAAATTGACCAATAATGATCCCTCTATAACACATTGACCAATAGTGATCCCTCTCTAAACACTTTACCAAAGTGATCCCTCTGTAACACATTGACCAATAGTGATCCTCTCTACACATTGACCAATTGACCCCTCTCTACCACATGACAATAGTCCCTCTCTAACCATTGACGAATAGTGATACCTCTCTAACACATTACCAATAGTGATCCCTCTCTAACACATTGACCAATAGTGATCCCTCTCTAACACATTGACCAATAGTGATCCATCTGTAACACATTGACCAATAGTGATCCATCTGTAACACATTACCAAGTGATCCCTCTGTACCACATTTACCAAGTGATCCCTCTGTAACACATTTACAATAGTGATCCCTCTCTAACACATTGACCAATATGGATCCCTCTCTACACATTTTCCATAGTGATCCCTCTCAACACTTGACCAATAGTGATCCCTCTGTAACACATTGACCAATAGTAATCCCTCTCTAACAAATTGACCAATAATGATCCCTCTATAACACATTGACCAATAGTGATCCCTCTCTAACACATTGACCAATAGTGATCCCTCTAACACATTTACCAATAGTGATCCATCTGTAACACATTGACCAATAGTGATCCATCTGTAAACACTTACCAAAAGTGATCCCTCTCTAACACATGGACCATAGTGATCCCTCTCTAACACATTGACCAATGTGATCCCTCTCTAACACATTGATCTATAGTGTCCCTCCTCTCTAACACATTGACCAATATTGATCCCTCTCTAACACATTTCCCATAGTTATCCATCGTAACACATTGGCCAATAGTGATCCATCTGTAACAACATTTACCAATAGTGATCCCTCTCTAACACATTGACCAATAGTGATCCCTCTCTAACCATTGACCATAGTGATCCCTCTCTAACACATTGAACCAATAGTGATCCATCTGTAACACATTGACCAATAGTGATCCATCTTTAACACTTGACCAATAGTGATCCCTCTCTACACATTTACCAATAGTGATCCCTCTGTAACACATTGACCAATAGTGATCCCTCTCTACCACATTGACCAATAGTGACCCTCTCTACCACATTGACCAATAGTGATCCCTCTCTAACACATTGACGAATAGTGATCCCTCTCTAACACATTGACCAATATGATCCTCTCTAACACATTGACCAATAGTGATCCCTCTCTACAACACATTGACCAATAGTGATCCATCTGTAACACATTGACCAATAGTGATCCATCTGTAAACACTTTACCAAGTGATCCCTCTGTAACACATTTACCAAGTGATCCCTCTGTAACACATTACAAATAGTGATCCCTCTCTAACACATTGACCAATAGTATCTCTCTCTAACACATTTCCAATAGTGATCCTTCTCTAACACATTACCAATAGTGATCCCTCTGTAAAACATTTCCAATAGTAATCCCTCTCTAACAAATTGACCAATAATGATCCCTCTATAACACATTGACCAATAGTGATCCCTCTCTAACACATTGACCAATAGTGATCCCCTAACACTTTACCAATAGTGATCATCTGTAACACATTGACCAATAGTGATCCATCTGTAACACATTTACCAAAAGTGATCCCTCTCTAACACACTGGACCAATAGTGATCCCTCTCTAACACATTGACCAATAGTGATCCCTCTCTAACACATTGATCTATAGTGATCCCTCTCTAACACATTGACCAATAGTGATCCCTCTCTAACACATTTACCAATATTATCCATCTGTAACACATTGGCCATAGTGATCCATCTGTAACACATTTACCAATAGTGATCCCCTCTAACACATTGACCAATAGTGATCCCTCTCTAACACATTGACCAATAGTGATCCCTCTCTAACACATTGACCAATAGTGATCCCTCTCTAACACATTGACCAATAGTGATCCCTCTTTAACACATTGACCAATAGTGATCCCTCTCTAACACATTTACCAATAGTGATCCCTCTGTAACACCTTTACCAATAGTGATCCCTCTCTAACACATTTAACTAATAGTGATCCCTCTAACACATTTACCAATAGTGATCCCTCTCTAACACATTACCAATAGTGATTCCTCTCAACACATTCACCAATAGTGATCCCTCTGTAAACATTTACCAATAGTGATCCCTCTGTAACACATTTACCAACAGTGATCCCTCTGTAAAACATTACCAATAGTGATCCCCTCTAACCCATTTATCAATAGTGATCCTCTCTAACACATTTACCAATTGATCCCTCTTAAAACATTTACCATAGTGATCCCTCTAACACATTTACCAATAGTGATCCCTCTGTAAAACATTTACCAATAGTGATCCCTCTGTAAAACATTTACCAATAGTCATCCCCCTCTAACACATTGACCAATATGATCCCTCTAACACATTTTCCAATATGATCCCTCTATAACACATTGACCAATAGTGATCCCTCTCTAACACATTTACCATAGTGACCCTCTCTAACACATTACCAATAGTGATCCTCTAACATTGACCAATAGTGATCCATCTGTAACACATTGACCAATAGTGATCCATCTGTAACACATTTACCAATAATGATCCCTCTCTAACACATTTACCAATAGTTATCCATCTGTAACACATTGGCCAATAGTGATCCATCTGTAACACATTTACCAATAGTGATCCCTCTCTAACACTTGACCAATAGTGATCCCTCTCTAACACATTGACCAATAGTGATCCCTCTCTAAACTTGACCATAGTACCCTCTACCACATTGACCAAAGTATCCCTCTTTAACACATTGACCAATAGTGATCCCTCTCTACACATTTACCATAGTGATCCCTCTGTAACACTTTACTAATAGTGATCCCTCTACACATTAACCAATAGTGATCCCTCTCTAACCATTTACCAATAGTGATTCCTCTCTAACACATTTACCAATTTGTCCCTCTGTAAACATTTACCAATGTGATCCCTCTGTAACCCATTTACCAACAGTGATCCCTCTGTAAACATTTACCAATAGTGATCCCCCTCTAACACATTTATCAATAGTGATCCCTCTCTAACACATTTACCAATATTGACCCTCTGTAAAACATTTACCACAGTGATCCCTCTAACACATTTACCAATAGTGATCCCTCTGTAAAACATTACCATAGTGATCCCTCTGTAAACATTTACAATAGTGATCCCTCTGTAAACATTTACACAATAGTCATCCCCCTCTAACACATTGACCAATAGTGATCCATCCCTCTCTAACCCATTTTCAATAGTGATCCCTCTATAACACATTGACCAATAGTGATCCCTCTCTAACACATTTCCAATAGTGATCCCTCTCTAACACATTTACCATAGTGATCCATCTGTAACACATGACCAATAGTGACCATCTGTAACACATTTACCAATAATGATCCCTCTCTAACACTTTACCAATGTAATCCCTCTCTACCACATTGACCATAGTGATCCCTCTCAAACACATTGACCAATAGTGATCCCTCTGTAACACATTTAGCAATGTGATCCCTCTGTAATACATTTACCAATAGTGATCCCTCTGTAACACATTGCCCATAGTGATCCCTTTGTACACATGACCAATAGTGATCCCTCTGTAACACATTGACCAATAGTGATCCCTCTGTATACATTGACCAATAGTGATCACTCTGTAACACATTGACCAATAGTGATCCATCTGTAACACATTGACCAATAGTGATCCCTCTCTAACACATTGACCAATAGTGATCCCTCTCTAACACATTGACCAATAGTGCCCTCTGAACCATTACCAACAGTAATCCCTCTGTAAACATTTACCAATAGTGATCCCCCTCTAACAACTTTACATAGTGATCCCTCTCTAACACATTTACCAATTTGATCCCTCTGTAAAACATTACCAATAGTGATCCCTCTAACACATTTACCAATAGTGATCCCTCTGTAAAACATTTACCAATAGTGATCCCTCTGTAAAACATTTACCAATAGTGATCCCCCTCTAACACATTGACCAATAGTGATCCCTCTCTAACACATTTTCCAATGTGATCCCTCTATACACATTGACCAATAGTGATCCCTCTCTAACACATTTACCAAAGTGATCCCTCTCTAACACATTTACCGTAGTGATCCATCGTAACACATTGACCAATAGTGATCCACTTTACACATTTCCATAATGATCCCTCTCTAACACATTTACCAATAGTAATCCCTCTCTACCACATTGACCAATAGTGATCCCTCTCAAACACATTGACCAATAGTGATCCCTCTGTAACACATTGACCAATAGTAATCCCTCTGTAACACATTACCAATAGTGATCCCTCTGTAATACATTTACCAATATGACCTCTAACACATTGACCAATAGTGATCCCTCTGTAACACATTGACCATAGTGATCCCTCTGTAACACATTGACCAATAGTGATCCCTCTGTAAACATTGACCAATAGTGATCACTCTGTAACACATGACCAATAGTGATCCCTCTGTAACACTTTACCAAAGTGATCCTCTCTAAACTTGACCATATGTATCTACATAATGTGATCCACCCTCTCTAACCATTGACCAATAGTGATCCCTCTCTAACACATTGACCAATAGTGATCCCTCTCTAACAGAATCCCTGGTGACAGCTGTGAGTTAAAGGGGAGGGTGAGTATTGAAAGACAGTTTGATAACTTTAATTATAGAATGAGCCAATTCTATTATTTTTAACATCTTGCCTTTATTTATTTTCTTTGTACAAATCCCTAAATTTTTAGTAGTGTGTATAAAGATTTTATATCATATGTACCCACATATACAAACATACACACATATATTTCCCACTGTGCACCAACGGGCACACTTTTGCTAGTTGTATATAATTTAAATTATCCTACAGTACCTTCTCATTTATATAATACGTATTTAATTACAGTTATATTATACTACCCTACTCATTTAGTTTATTAGTATATACAGTAATCACAGTTATAGTATACTACCCTACTCATTTAGTTTACTAGAATATAATTAGTTATAGTATACTACTCTACTCATTTATTAGTTTACTTGAATATAGTTAGTTATATATATCTACTCTACTCATTTGTTTACTAGTATAATATCACAGTTATAGTATAGTACCTTATTTATTAATTAGTATATCATTAGTTATCGTATAGTACCTCACTAATTTATTATCTTAGTATATAATTAGTTATCATATATTACATTACTCATTTATAATATTAGTTTATAATTACAGTTATCTAATAGCACCCTACTCATTTGTTATATTGGTTAGTGAGGGGCCCATTTCTAGATCTAGGGCCCAAGAAGAGTCTGCATCCTCTTTTTCTATGCCAGAAGGCAGGGCTGGGGATGGAACTTTCCAAGAGCAGGGTTCTGCTCAGGAACAAGAGGGGGATCCCTCACAAGAGGCCCATTAGCACATGAACATACCCCAGGGCAAGGGCAGTACCCCTCATGGGCAAACATCAAGACAGAGCCCAGGGCCGAGTCAGTATATGGGATGGGGTGAAGCTGATAGGGCAGGCCTTCACAAAGAAAAAAGGGGGTGCCCAGCGGTTGCAGCGGGTTTCTGCAACTAGTCAGGCTAGAGATGCCCAGAGTGACACTCTAAAAAAACTGTAGGCCCAATGACCACTCTTTCCCTTCAGGGCTTGAGATCATTCAGTTAGGATGGAGTGTAGACTGCCTGAATCAAGCTAGCAGAGCTGCTAAAAGGGTCAGAGCTTGTCTTTGTTGGGTTCCCTAAATTTTGCCCATGCAGGCGGCTATCATTAGCTACTTGCGGAGTAGGCTCCGCATCATCATATTCATGTAACCAGGAAACTCAAGGAAGATCTTAAAGTTTGGGAATCCTTTTTAGGGGCCTATAATGGGAGGTCGCTAGTGCAAAGTGTTGAACAATCTAACAGATGCTGCAGCCTCGCTGGCTTTTGAGCCATCTTCGGAGGACTTGGAGAGCTGGGAGTTGGCCTGACAGCTGGATAGCTTCCGGGCCATTGTAAAAACCTAACCTTGTTAGTGAATGTTCTCAATCATCCAGGTCATGGTATATTTGTATTGTATTGTATTCAGTTAATCAACTGGAATTAAAGTTTTGTTCTTGGAAGACATTTCGCTAGTCATCCGACTGGCTTTCTTAATTCAGAATGACTTGTACAAACCTTGTTGGCAATTAACTTTCACAGCTGCTTATATTACAACAGATTCTTGTACATGTCATTCCTTTTTGAGAAAGCCAGTCGGATGACTAGCGAGAACCAAGAGCTAAACTTCAGATATTACACTTGTTAGATTTTTTCACCGATTGTGGTAGCGGTGGAGTTATGGGGTAATAGGATGGCTAACAAATCCATTTGTTTTTGGACAGAAAATGCAAGTGTGTTTTTTGTGATTAACAAACAATCCTGTTCTTCCCCCTCCAGTCCTGCCTGAGATGCATTTAGTTCCCTGTTGCCTGCAACTCAACATCTGGTTCAGGGCTAGACACATACCAGGTGTTGAAAATTCAGTTGCTGACTCTCTTTCTTGTTTTCAGTGAAAATACTTTTGCAGGTTGGCACCAGAAACAGAAAAAGAGGGGATGACGTGCCCAACAATGGACAACAGCTGATGGCCATGGTGCAAGCATTGGTGGCTCCCTCAACTTGGCATAATCACGTGGAAGTGGGTGGCTATGGCAGAGACTTTCAGAAGAAAAATAACATTTTTAAGCAAGTCATTCTAGAATATCTGTTAGGTCTGAGAGATTTACAGTGCTCGGGCTTGGTGGCTAGGGGCCGTATTTATAAAGCCACGGTATTGCTTTTTCGCAATCGTTAATTTCAGATAAGGTTAACAATCGGTAATTTCCGATCCTCATTTACGGTACCGATCGTAATCTACGATAACAAAATGGTAGATTAACGATCCCAAAGAAAACCATTGCGGTAGTTATACTACCACACGGTATTCTACACGACCGAACGTTCGTTAATTACCGAACTTTGGTCGTAAATGTACAATTGCGATCGTAAATTTATGACCGCGATCGTAAATTAACCCGCGTGTTGCTTTTTAGGGCTTTATAAATAGGCCCTTGGAGGCGTTTACTGCTCCTTTCTTCTCTGCCTCCTGGTTTGGAAGGACATAACCAAGGATTTCTTGGTTCAGTCAGTCCTAAGGGGATCGAAGAAACAGTATATGCCAAAGAGGCTAGGCACCCCATTACTTTAGGGTTCTAGTCGGTTTATAGGTATTCTGTCCTCCTTTTGCTCATATCCTTACAAAGTGCTCTTTTTTAGGGCTAGTTTTGTTGTAACCTTCTTTGGAGCCATGCAGTATCAGCAATAAGGAATATGCATCTAGTTGTCGCCCTCTTTCTTAGCTCATTCTGTGGGGCTCCCCTTACTTGGTACCAATTTAAGTCAGTTTTACATTCATCCGTATGCCAGGTTGGACTAATCCAAAGTAGTTTTGCACGCTCTCTTTCAGGGTAGGTGCAGCGACAGAGGCTTATAACCTTGGTTCTCAGAACAGGAAGTTAAGTGCTTGGGGCATTGGAGGTCTAACTGTAACACTTTATTGGTCCTGAATTAATTATTGACTGAATTTTTGTTACAGGTAAAAAGGAAGCGGCAGTGTAGTTGGTGGGTCAATCCTACCTATTCTCGGCGGGCAGAAGAGCAGAGGTTCGACTAGGAGGAAGGAAGTGGGTTTCACCACAGTAACTTTGTCTGACCTCATGAGCTGATGAAAGCTGATCTATTATGGATGCGAGGCTTCTTTACTGAGGTGATATTAGTGTGTCAGATGTGTTCCCGATTTGTATGGCAAGGTGCTAGGGACCCAGCAGCCATAGAAAGGGCAAGGAGAATCGTTAACACACAAACTCCAGATTTGTATGCTTCTTGGGTGGCACAGACACATATATATAAGGCACAGACAATTGGAAGGTGACAGTAGATCACTGATGGTATACATCTGAATGATATTGGCCTAGACATTTCTTACAGGCCTGCAGGGTGACATTGGGCAGGCTATATTTTTAATTGGTGGTGGTTAGAGTTTAGTGTAGAGTACATGAACTCCTGGTGGCGGGTACACCGTTTCAACACAGAGGTTGGCATTCAAGATGTGATAGTTAAGAACAAGTCTGGTTATGGTACGCAAGGTTATAGTGGTGTTAATATGCTAAGGGCATATGTAAATTATGTTATTAATAAAAGCCATGGCCAACCCTTATGAGGGTGGAGTTGTCCTTTAAACTTAAAATTAGAAAGGTAGATCATATTTAAAACTTTTGTTCACTCTTAGTTCTACTTCTGTGATTTTTTTTGCAGACTATTCAGGGAGATTAAATAACAGTTTCTTGTCATTTAAAGGGGGTTCAGTGCAAATATATGTACTTTTCAGAAAAAAGACAGTATTTTTTGATCCCAATGACCTTAATCAGCCAATTCAGCATTTTGTCTGTGTATAAATAAATGCTACCGAAATACTGACTTACTTACTGCGACCCTTATAGAGACTGTTATGGTCTTGCCCTTGGCCCTGGGTTGATCCAGTTGCTCAGTAGAGATCTGAGCATCTTTGACCCATCCAACAGCCAATCAGTAGAAATTACTGTTAGAACATTCCAAGGAAGCGGTGCATCTGGGAAGAGGACGTTAAACCTGAAATGGTAGCTCACTAATGTCAACAGCAGGGAACTACAAAGGGTATGAAATCAACTGATTTTTCAAAATGGGAGATAATATGTAGAATAACTAAGAAGGCATTACACAAACAATTTAACCAATATTGATCATTTTCACTGAACAGTCCCTTTTAAATGGTGCTAATTTTGCCGCAACCAATTAGATGTTATCTTTCAAATGTTAAATAAGATCTGATTGGTTGGGGCAAAATGAGCACCATTTTTAACAATAAAAACTTTTATTGAATCTTCCTGTAAGATATATATCCAAAGTCAGGTTAAATATAACTTGGATTCTTTTAACTTTAAAACGAGGCACAATTCACACAGGCTTAGACCCTGACACGTTTCATGGCGCTCAAACGCCACTTCATCAGAGGGAAAATATATATTATTATATATATATAGTCATATTTTACCCGACATTGGAAGGAGTCCTCTGCTTTCTTTTCACTTGCTGTTTACTTGCTGGGAGCTTCTGGACTCTACATGGGTGGACCCCCATGTGGGAGGGACGGCAGAGAAGCACAGGTAGTGTTCTCCTGCTTTTGTGTTGTTACTCTGAAGAATATATGTGTTTGGGTTTTGCTTTGTGGTGGGTGTTAAATATGAAATCATAACGTGTTATCCTGTGCATAGTTTAGAAATACCCATCCTTAAGAAAACAAACCAGTTGAGACAGGATATAACAAGAATCAATCTGCAAGATAAAAGGTTCTTTATAAATAATAGCAAGGTAAATTCAGTTTGCCAGCCATGATGGTGAGAAATATTTACAGATATTGTTATGTTTCCAATGAACTAAAGAATTGAACAAGGAATGTTTTTAGTTGTTACTTAGATCGGGGCTCCTTAAAGGGTGTGTAGAAGGCACACTGAATGGCATCAAAGACATGTTCTCCAGTATGACTTACAGTTTGTTATGTTGTAAAAATATATTACAAAAAAATTATTTTACTACATTTTCAGTGCAGTAGTGCAATGCAGTTAAAAATCTCACAGAAGGTATAGCATGTGCTTTAACTGGAAATAACCCAGTAGAATGATATATGAAGATGATCCTCACCAATTTGATACCATTAGTTCACATACCCCCCAATATGTATCAATTTTGCAAATTTGAATATTGTTTATTAAAGAGACAAAACTCCACGTGTTGGGTGAATTAACAGCCACAGATTTTATTTTCCTAATTTATATATCACCATGGTCCTTGCAAACTTGGATAATAATGGTTCCATGGCAACCACATAAACCAGCTGACACCAATCAGTTCCTTAACTTCCTTGTTTGAATGCCAACCTCCTGTTAGGGAGGGCAGTAAACTGCCACCATGTCCGTTTCAAGGACCCCACCGCCCCACCTTGCTGTGACAAAACCACCTTTAACTTATTTTACATTTAACATTTTTTTTTTCTTTTTTTTAATATAACATTTTTATCATAACACTATATAACAAAAAACAAAGAGAGAGGGCCAGGTGGGTGGGAAAGCACGTACTGGGCAAGCTTTTCTATCAAAATGGTGCCCGCCACCAACCTCGCTGCCCCTTCCATATGGTGTGCCCGTTCCCACTTGCAAAGCTGATGGAAAGCTTTCTATCAAAATGGCGCCCGCCGACCTCGCCGCCTCCTTCCATACGGCGCGTGCCCATTCCCACTCGCAAAGCAATACTGGGAACAGGTGCATGAACGGCCGCACCAGTGAGTCGATCTCAGTCAGGGTAGTGTCGCTTAGACAGCACACAAACCCCCAGTCTCCCCTACTTTTATTTGTATTCTTGAAAGGGGCCCTAGCCTGAACTCTCACTAACCCATGTGATCCTTGGTGATGTTCGTTGAAACATGATTCACTCTGCAGGTCAGAGGCCCAAGTTGTACTGATGATGGGTGAATAAATCCAAAAACAGTCTCAAATAGCACTCTAGGTCTCAATTGGCTCATGTAAAACTTTATAAAAAGTATAGAATTTGCTCAAGGGTTACCATGAAACATGGAAATTACCCAAATGTCTTCTACTTTATTTACACTACATGGATTTAATATCATAAAGTAAAGTTGATGCAGGGAAATTTCCGATTGCCACTTGGAGTCAGGAAGGAACTTTTTCCCCTTCATAAATTTTGTGGGGGGTTTTTTTGCCTTCCTCTGGATCAACAGTTAGGCAGGAAATGAGGATATTGCTAGATGGGTTGTACTGGATGGACGTATCTTTATTCAACCTCAAATACTATGCTATAATCACATTTGGATTCCAATATACCCTGTAAGGGCATACATATGGTTTATTCCAACATTAAGAACATAGGTGTGCAGCAAGAAGAATTTGCATTGAAAGTTTTAAGAACCACTGATGTAGATGGCTATTTGTCCAGATAAAATCAATACCATTCTTTTTTCGGGAACATAAAATAATATAACATTAAGTAGTATGTTTAAGCTGGTTCTTTTAGTTGGCCATAAACACATAGTTTGTGTTTACCTCTGCATGTAGAAGACCAACATACTACTTCAACAGAAGTACCTCATAGGAAATATCATAGAAACCCTGATAAACCTTTGCTGGAAAAACACACTGTCAGCCAGTGGTGAAACGACAGAGACCTGGACTCCTCTGCAGATTTTTGTGCTAGGACCCCCGACACCCCCCTCCCCAACTAGACTCCAGATACTGCAACCCACATTTCCTAAAAAGCGGTGTGCGTATGTTGGTAAAGGTGCACATGATCAGCAGTTTAAAACACCGGTACCAGCATTAGTTTAAAACAGCTGATAGCGCACACACTTACTTACGCACAAGCGATCAGTTGTTTAAAAGCATCTATCACATTACCAATCATGTAGATTGTCAGGCCCTCTTAAGCCTCGTACACATGTGTGTTGCGGGTCTGGACCTGCGATCGCACATGTGTACGAGGCTTAAGTCCCCAGGGGGAGGGGCTTTAGTTACACCACTATTTTTTACTATTACAAAAGGCCAAACCAAAGGGTACGGATTACCTGAAAAGAGTTGGTGTGATCTGAAGCTGACATACGTAAGTAAACTTTTCTTAGGACATGCCCTTTAAAAAAACCTGGATGTGGTTGGCTGGGTTAGGTTGAACTGCACCAAACAGTTTTGCTCGGGTCATCAGCACTCTCCCATTACCATGCACAAGTGAGAGTACTAGAGTGTCTGGAGCATTCATGTTGATTTGTTTTTGAAAAATTGTTCTTATATAGCTGGCTTTATTATATCTTTTAATTGGACGGCAGTGGCGTACCTCCCTGAAATAGCTTTTGCAGGGTGGGATGTCTCCATAAGAGGTAAAGTGCTTTTTTTTCTGGAGTGCGTCTCTCTCCCATCCATCTCCATCGTCGGCAGGAACAAGGGCTGGGCTGGATGTGCGTGGCTGAAGCAGCTTGGTAAGTTAAGCCGATTTGGCCAATTGCTGTGCCTAACTTATTTGTCAATGTTGCTGCGGATTGGGTATGTAATAGCCCACTGGGGAGTGGATTGCAGTGCACATTGGCATAGCATAATAGGGCTATTATCTACCCCCATGTGCAGTGCACTCCACTCACTATAACAGGACAAGCAGTTTGGCAGGCTGGCAGCATTTGTTAATTTACAATTGCTGCCCTAGTGAGTGCAGTGTGCACATTACAAATAGTGCAATCCTGCTTATAGTGAGTGGACTGAACTGCACATGGCTTGGCTATTATCTACCCCAATGATAAGGGTAGATAATAGCCAATTATGTGCAGTTTAAGACTATGAAATGTGGTGTGGCAGCATTTGATAATGTGTACTCACTCTGATGCTGACACACTACCTTGCATTTTTCAGGGTTGGTTATTTTTATGGTCATAAACAAACACTGATACCTTCAATCGCCAGACACACGGTACACCCACCTACTGGCTTACCCTTCTATTCCTGTGGCAGACATTCTTAAGGGTAACTATAGTCAAAAATCAAATTTTGACTAATTATCAAAAAAGTTTGTTTTTACCACCACCAACCTGAAACAGTTTATATGTTATAACAATTATACAATTGTGGTTTCACTAACTGATTATATTATACAGTAATTCATACATAATATCATAGAACCCCTCCACACTTAGGTTATTTCCTGTTTTTCATTCACTATAAATAGCTCTCAAGTATTTAATGGGTGTGGCTTAATGGGGGGGGCGGGAAATGGGTGGAGCCTAAAAATTTAGGCTGCGTGGCAAAAGGAGTGCCCAGAAATGCCCCTGATCTTATGAGACCCTAGAGACGCCCCTGGACCATCCAACAGCCAATCAGTAGAAATTACTGTTAGGAACATTCCAAGGAAGTGGTGCATTCTGGGAAGAAGAAGGACCGTTAAACCTGAAATCAGGGGTGTTCGTAGAGTTTTTGACACCTGAAACAACTTTTAAATTGCCGCCTATCGGCAGACGGGGTTGCGACACGTGAAGCGGGTGGGCTTTATCATGGAACATAGGCGTGGCTTGTGGAGGTGGGCTGACTACAAAGACTGGTAAACTGGAGGGCTGACTTAACACTGACTGGAGGGCTGACTTAACACTGATTGGTGGACTGGTGCTAAAATGCGGTATTGCAGGAAGGAGGATTTTTTTTAGTGTTCCGCAGGGGCACACCCTGAGCAAATTTTCAGTTTGCTAGGTAGGAGCACCCATGCCTGAAATGTCAGCTCACTAATGTCAATAGCAGGGAACAGCAAGTATATGAAATCAATTGATTTTTCAAACTGGAAGAGAATATGGTGAATAACTAAGAAGGCATTACACAAACTAACAATTTAACAAATATTGATAATTTCCACTGAACTGTCCCTTTAAACTAGGAAGGAGGACTGCAGAAATCAGGAGGAGCAATAAACTATAGATCCAATCCATTAAGGTTTATTTACATTTTAACTTTAGCTTTATTATAAGTTAACAAGGAAGAGGACCTTACATGCTAGGTACTCACCCCTGGCATTAGATTTTGCAGGACACTCTTAAAGTACTGCTCCTCCTATCCTCTTAAATGAGTATGCTGCTTGAGTTGATGTACTGAGTACATAGGAGGATGAGAATAAAACAACCATGTTTCCTTACTGATTTCCATACATTTTGGTCCTTAAGCTTTAAAGGGCAACTTAATTTACCCTTTAAAGGAACACAAAACAGATTTCAAGTACATGAAATCTGTATCTTTTATTCACTGGGGAGGGAGGTGAGAACACTTATTCCCACCTCCCTTTGAATAACGAACGCTGGGGAACTGCAATACTTACCTTACCAGCGCTCCACTTGCAGCTCCTTCTCCGCTGTCACGAGTGGTGTCTCAACCGAGCCCTATATTAGGCGCATGCACCCCAATACAAAAGATAGGACAGTGCGCTACAGCTGAGAAGGAAATGCGAGTGGTGCACCGTTAAGGTGTTGCAGTGTTCCTCGTGTGTTTTATTATTCACAGGGAGGTGGGAATAGCATTCTCACCTCCCTGTGAATAGATACGATTTCATTTACTTAAAAAAATACGTTTTACTGTCCCTTTATGGCTTAGTTTCGACTATAAAATGCAAATGCAGGGAAATAAAAGTTAGGAGACCCAAAAGAACTAAAGCTATAAATTCCCTAAGCTTGGCCTTTTGAATGTGTGCAATAATTCAGTTGGGGAAAGATTAAGAATTGTGTTTGTGTTCTAATGACGCGAGATCTTAAATACACACACAAAACAGAAATAAGATCTCTTGTAATTTGTAATACTCGTCCAACTAATTAAATTGAATGGCAGCTCAATGCTGAATATCAGGCTAAACCACATTTTCATTTTAAGCGCAGAAAAAAACAGAAGCTTACATTCCTGCTGAAATGCACTCAGAGGCTGGCATGTCGCCAGTTGATAAATAATCCGTTTTAGATATATATATATTTAAAAAAAACATGTTAGCTTACCTTACATACCATGGTAAGTACTGCAATCTGAAAATCTTGACCCACCTGCATGTCAACTGATGTGCCCCAGAGGGAAGACAGCCTTAAGTCGAAGTTGCATCCATTCACATACTTTTAACACTACAATTCTACCTTCTATGAGACCACGTGGGACTTGATGATTAGTCCAGGTGCTTCAGAATTTATTTTGTGACTAGTCAAGATTGAAGATGTCCGAACTTCGAAAAATCCGGTCCGCGCGAGATCCGCGGATTTTCGAAAAAATCCGAAAATTCGAAAATCCGCGAGCGGACCCGTTAAAACGTATTAAAATGAAAGTTCGGCAAAATCCGCATTAAAAGTGGTCTAAATAGCCTTGGTAACGTACACTTAACCACTCAGGGACCTGGGTAATGGCCTTAGAAGCACGTATAAATGCCAACAATACCTAAAAAGTACAGTCCTCTAGCGTGACTTTAAAAAAAACGGTATTTTTCGAAAATACGAGGATTCCCGTAAAAACAAGGATTTCCGTAAAAAAAAACGAGGCTTTCCGTAACTATGATAGCTGCCATGGCTAATTTGGATCATGTGGCTTGCTCCGTCTTGAAAAATTTACACGAATTACTCGTTTTTACGCGTATTCTCGTAATACGAGAATACTCGTAATTACGCGAATCCTCGTAATGACGAGGATCTTCGTTTTTCCGGATCCCCAAAGTATCGTAGATCCTCGTAATTACGTAGATACTCGTATTCGAAAATTTTTCGTAAAAAAAAAAATCCGCAGTTCGGAGTTCGGAAGTCCGGAAAGTCCGGAATAATCCGCCGTTCGCGGACGGAGAAATCCGCGGCGGATCCGGGTTCGGGTCCGCGAAGCGGCATCTCTAGTCAAGATTGCCAGGTCAAAATCTGCCAGTCTGTGCCAGGCTTAACTCGTAACAATGTTCATTGAAAATATATGCTTTGTTAAGATGAATGGTTTACTTGGCCATTTCTTCATGAATCCAGAAACTGAGTAACAGGATATGTTGCATGCATATGGCAGATGCAAAAAAGTTGAGGAGCACACTATTTCGTTTCCAGTGTTTTTTCAGCAAAAACATACAACGTTTCGGGGGTACCTGAGGAAGGGGAGTTTTGTATCCCCCGAAACGTTGTATGTTTTTGCTGAAATAACACTGGAACGAAATAGTGTGCTCCTCCAACTTTTTTGCATCTGCCATATTGCTGTGGCCCTTAAGGTGGAGGGCTGGGAGGATTGCACCTATTAACTAAAAGGCCGTGCCATTTAGGTGTGCTGGAGTGTACTGCACTGAAAGCTTTGGATAATGTTGCATGCAGCATCTCCAAAATGGCAACAGCTAAACGCTGCCAGAAAACTAAAATGTTATTATCCTGGTCAGTTCATCCTGGACAAACTGCTATATTCTGAACAATTAGATGCATTTTTACCAAATAAGAATTATTGCCCTGTTCTCTTCTGGCAGAGAAGTCACCTACTCCCTCCAAGCTTTTAGTCAAGGTCGTGACTGCCAGTTATGAACTCAGCTGTCTACTCTGTGCATACTCAAGCTCATAGAGCCTGTAGAGCATAGGTAGGAGGCAAATACCTCTTTTGCCAGAAACAGGAGAGGGTGGGGGCAATACTTCCTTTTAATATCTTGTAGGTAATGCATCTAATTAAAGGGAAACTGTGGTCTCCAAACAAGTTGAGTTTAAATGAAAGGCCAGTTTCCTACCTTTAAAATGAGCATCAAAACTACCTCTCTACGCGCTCCACAGCCCAAGATATAAATAAATGACTGACCAGAAAGTTAATGGGTGGGAGGCTGACGTGACATTCCTAAGGCTTCTCCTGCACAGTGCCGCCAGCGAGCACAGCCTCAGACTCCCTCAGAGTGTGAGGGGGACAGGAAGCCCCTCCTCCTCTCTGCTGTGTGAAGGACCTGCAGCTGCAGAGAAGTTAAGGGAATCTAGAGCCCTTCTCTCTCACTCTGCCTGGGGGTGGTAGGGGGAGTGTCAGAGTGGCCCACAGCCACCTGTGAGCAGGTGGGGCTTAGGCACCCGTGAGGGGTGGGGCTTAGGCACCCATAGTGGGCAGGCTTAGGCACCCGTGAGTGGGCGGGGGCTTAGGCGCCGTGAGTCGGCGTGGTCACAGTACCCACGATGGGGGGGACTGGCACCACGAGTGGGCTGGGCCATATGGGGCTGTAAGGGAATGGGCCAAGGGGGCCTGCAACTGGATGGACCATGGGGTCCATGAGTGGGAGGGTACCAGGGGGCTACAAAGGGGAGGAGACCCAGGGCAGATTGCCTGACAGGTTCAGAGCAGGAAGTGCAGGGGATCTGGTGATGCTGCTGCCATATCACACACAAAAATGTAAATATCTTCAAAACTATGCAAATAAACAATGGAAATTGGAAACTCTTAAGTGCTTATAAGAGGTTGGGATTGGGGGAAGGTAACTCACAAATGATAAGTCTTTGTTTAAAGATAATCTACATTAAAGGAGTGAAGGAAAAAAAAACAAGTGAAACAAACAGATGGAGAAAACTGCAGTTTGTAGTCCTTGTTTAGCTTGAACCTGTTTAAAATGTTTCCTGTTTGGCTTTAGTAAACCAGAACATTGGTTTGGGTTTGACAGCTTCCTTAAGAGCTGCAGAGTTTAACGTTTGTGCTTTTGTGAGTATTGCTGGACTACACTGGAAATCATACAGAGCACCCAGTGTTTTAATCTAGGCAAACCAATGTGTTTCCTAAACACCACCCAACTCAATGGTTAGTACCATTTTAAAACACACAATAAACATGTTTTGCAATATGTTTTACTTACAGTACACCAGATATACATAACCTACCCCCACCCCACAGCTCTAAGGTTCATGTGGGCAGCACAACCCCCCCCCCAAAAAAAATAAATTATGAAGTAATGCATAAAATAATAAATTCAAGTCATCACAGACAAGCCATTAGATGCTCAGGACAAACCAGTAATAAATTAGCAGAACAAACACAAAGATTTTAAACAGTTAAACAATAAAACCTGAATCAAGTCCATAGTCTTATGACTCCCTGTTACCCGCAGCGAATGCCAGATAGTATTTTGAATCATGTTTCATCTTCAATGTTATACTTTAACCATCTACATTGAGCAGTAATGTCAAATAAATTCATTATAGTGTTTGTTTTGTGTTTTGCTATCATGGGTGAGGCAGAAGATTGTCATTCATGCTTTTTTATGATATTATTATATTACATATTTATAAGGTGACGGTGTTTCCATGCCACTCAATGTTCTGTGTATTTCTAAAGGTATTTAGACACTATTAAACTGCAAGGAACATGGCCTTACTGTAATGCACTAGGAATCTTCAAGTATACTTTCAGTTGTAATATCCTTAAAGGGGAACTGTGGTCTCCAAATTAAATGAAAGGCCAGTTTCCTACCTTTAAAAAGAGCTTTTCAGAAAATGCTGACCAGAAAGTTAATGGGTGGGAGCTGACATGTGACATTCATAAGGCTGCTCCTCCACCTCACCACTGGCGAGCACAGCTTCAGACTTCCGTGTGTGAGGGAGATAGGAAGTCCTCCCCCTGCCTGCTGTATGAAGATTCCCACAGACAAGGTAAGGGAATCTACAGCCCTACTCTCCTGCCAGGGCCACATGGCTGTATATGAAGGGGCCAAGTGGGGTCCTGCACATGGGGTCCATGAGCAGAAGGAACTAGGGGAGTCTTGCAAAGAGGAGGGGGGCTGCAAGGGGAGGAGGAGACACAGGGCAGATTGACTGTCACCACAGTTCCCCTTTAAGTTATTTGCTTTCCATCTGTTAATTAATTGACAATTTAATAAAATGTTATGATATTACATACTTGCTCAATAAAAGCATATACATTTACTTTTTTAGATAGGATCAGAAATACTCACTTCTGTTTATTCTTTCCTGACTAGATAACTAGCACCCTCTAGGGAAACACATGTAAACTGCTCTGGACAGCTGGTTAAAGTGTGTGCTAAATCTTCACAAATGTTGGCACAGGTACTTTTAAATGGCAGAGCTTTTTTATAAAAAAGAATTCTCAACTTTAAATATTTTGTTTAGAAAGCATGGCCTGAGCTCTTCAATCATTGCGTTTGAAGGTCAGTGGAGGAAATTTCACTGACTATACTGAATTCCTTCACTATAAATCTCCCTTTTCCTCTTAAGTGGGTACAGTGAAAAACACGTAACTGCACCACCAGTCATAAGCACTAACTAAAGTTTGGACCTTCATAAATCATTAACCTCCTCCTCTTAAAGAACATAATTTCCAAAATAATGTTTTCAGAATTAGATAAGCTTTTGAAAATAAAATAAATTACATGCAGTTAAAGGCATGTCCACCCCAAAACTATAATCCCCCCAACTACTGGCCCCACCATGTAGTGTGTTAATCTTACCTCACATCCCAGCTCCATAGGGTTCTCCTGTAGTCCCCCCCAAAGTCCCAAAAACTGCCCACCAGGAGGATAGCAGAGTCCATATAGGACTCTGCCTCCTCCTGGCCTCCGGAGAAGTTTGGCATGGTACTGCAGCCCTTCTCCCCCTCCCTCCCCCTCCCTCTCCCTCCCTCTCCCGATTCCCTCCCCCTAGCGTAAAATGTGTAATACATAAGATTCCCCCTGGCTCCCAGCCCCAACCGCTTAATTTGTACCTTATAAAGCTCCCCAAACTTTACTTACCTCTCCTCTTTCCTCCGGCGAAGTGAGCTGCCGGCAGCCGCGTCCGTGATTGGCTGCCGCTCAGCCAATCACAGACGCGGCTGCCGGTCCCGCCCCTCTCTTGCATTTCTCGCAAGCAGAGGGCCGGGAGCGCGGCGAAGGAAAGAGGGGAGGTAAGTATAGTTTGGGGGTCTTTCTAAAGAAACAAATATAGCGGTTTGGGCTGGAAGCCCTTGGGGAATCTTATATCAAAACTTTTTTTTTTAGGTGGACATACCCTTTAAAGTAAAAGTAATGTAAAACTCAAACAAAATGAGTTTAAATGGAAGCTGTAACCCTTGTTTTTTTTTTCTAGGTGCCTTTTTTTCCTATACCTAGGTTTGGGCCTAGGCAGTCCTTGTGGCAATGTGCCACAAAAGTTAAGGTGCAGCTCCCCGTTCTCCTCTACCTTCGGACTCCCAGCTATGGCACAAGCATTGAAATGGAAGCGCACACTTGTACTCAGAATAAAACTGGGTTTTTTTTCACACACAAACACACAACGTTTCGGAGAGCACTATGTCTCCTTCATTAGGTGTAACCTTTTTTCGTAGGTGATGTCATCAAGTAATGTTCTGGGCATTTTCTGATATTACAAAACATAGCGGTTGGGGCTGGGGGACAGGGGCAATGTTTGCTAAAAGGGTTTTACACTAGGGGGAGGAATCCAAATCGGGAGGGAGAGGGGAGGGGGGAGAATGCTGCAGTACGTATGCCAACTTCTCCCGGAGGCCAGGTAGGAGGCAGAGTCCTATAAGGACTCTGCTATCCTCCTGGTGAGCAGTTTTTGGGACTTTGGGGGGGGACTACAGGAGAACCATATGGAGCTTGGATGTGAGGTAAGGATTAAACTACATACATAATGGGGCCAGTAGTGGGGGGGATTATAGTTTTGGGGGTGGACATGCCTTTAAAGAAAATCGCTACAATCGCTAGAACCAAAATATGGTGTTGATTTGCACTAACTATTTCTTTAACCATATTGCCATCACCGATTCTTCAAATATTTTTATTTACGGATGGGATTTGGGCCCTAATGGAAGTTTTTTTATATTTCATGCTACATGGAAAATTATGCACTGTCTCTGTAACTAAACCAAATACAGGGAAATATTGTCCTTCACAGGAAAGCTGTGGTTAACACATTATTATCAGGGCAGCCAGTATAACAAACTCTGCTTTCTTATCAAATACCAAAGCTTCAATTGGTTGCCAGCAACCCAATATATGCTTTTTTTGTGAATAGCAAATTATGGATTGCCCCACAAACTGCCCTTTTTACAGTTTTTTGTCATATCTGTTTTTAAAGGGATCCAGTTGCCTGTGATTTAAGAAACAGATGTTTCTAGTGCACTGAAACATAAACATCTATTAGGATATTGTTTTCAACTGCTTCAAGCCAACCTTATTTCAATCTGTAACCAACAGCATCTTTGGACGCCTCACACGAGTATCGTCTTGCTACATGGGAAGCATTCAGAGAAAGTCATTGTATTGTATCTTCTCCTTTAGGCCTTCAGGGTGCTATGGTTTTTAGCAATCCACCACTCTCTAAATGCCTAGCACCCTGGGGCCTAAACAAGAAGATACAATACAATGCCATTCTCTGAACACCTCACATGTACCAAAGCTATATACTCGTATCTCATGGATTATATATACACATGAGATCTGGTTATTATCATTAACATATTTTTTCCAATACTTCTCTTAACTAGTTTGCTCCGATACACCATCTTCCTGGAATACCACCTAGAATCTCGCTGATATTCTCTACATTCCTATGTTACCATTCCACTGTACAAAATAAGCCAAATAACCATATAATAAATAAAATATATTGTATTAATCTCTTAAAGTCATTAGTACTATTACGTAGTCTGAAATCAGAGCTATATGTATATCTGTTGTATTCAATTAGATCAACTGGACTTGAAATGTAGTTCTTGACGACGTTTCGCTAGTCATCTTTAGGGATGGCCGGTTCGCGGATCCGAACCGGATCCGCCGCGGATTTATCCCGTTCGCGAACGGCGGATTTTCCGGATTTTCCGCTTCCGAACTTCCGATTCGTGGATTTTTTGTATTTTCGAAAATTTTCGAAAATCGGGAAACGTGTATTTTCGAAAATTTTCGAAATTACGAGGATTACTTGTAATTGTCACAACTACAATCCTCTATTAGGATTGATATCCATAGTTTCCCTATAATCATAAAATCCATTTTATAAGGAATTATAAGGACTATTCCCAGGGGTATTCTTGGGACACTTTGTAATCACTATGCAATATTAGATGGAAGTCCAAAGCTTATAGGTTATCTCCCCTCCCTTATGAGCACGATTCTAGATCCATATTACTATGTAAATATGTTACTACCCAATAACAAAGCTGTTATTGGCCTATATCATTACAACACTCAATGGGAAGTCAGACACATGATTGGCTCATACATCCAATGTGGGAAGATCAGCAGGCCCTGTGGATATAGATACTGGAAATACATGGCCAGCGGATCACCCTACACTACATGCAATTTTAGTTTTGGGGTGGCTATATCCTTTAAGCAATTTAATTTCTATCCCATATAGCAGATATTTAATTGGTCTGAAATATAAAAATCCATTTTGTATAAATATTATGCCTATTCATCTAGGGATGAAGTTCAGTGGAAAATTGAACTTCATATTCCCTCCTATTTTGAAGAAAATTGTGGAATTTATTCCCTTGCTATTCCCTGCCATTGACATTAGTGAGCTGACATTTAGGTTCTGTGACGCTCCTTCTCTTCCAGAATGCACACTACCATTGAATTGTTCCTAAACAGTAATTTCTACACAATTGGCTGTTAGGGATTGTTACTGAAAAGCACCAGACAAGTAATGGTGGATGGTGCTGGACACTAATTTTGCACTGTGTGCCATTTAATGCGCCTTATGACAAGCCTGGCCTTCAGACACGAGGTCCCAGTCCTATATAAACTGCATTATATGAAAGCCTAAGGTACTTACATGGAAAAGCACTATTGGTTCCTATGCTAAATACTACTTCTAATAATAACAAATAATGTTGGCGTGACTTAAAGATGGATTTTTGTAGCGGCTGCACAGGTATATCAAAAGACACAATACAGAAGCTTTTTTAATGTGAGCTAATGGATGGCTTTATGGTCATTTACAGCAAATCACAATGCAAATGAAATGCTATCGATCTATTACACTGAGGTGTGATTACCCCCTCACACATAGACTGTACTGAGAAAAAAAGGGGCGTCAACACCAGTGTTAGTCCGTACAAACCCAATGAGTGATCCCTCTCTAACACATTGACCAATAGTGATCCCTCTCTAACATTTACCAATAGTGATCCCTCTCTAACACATCGACCAATAGTGATCTCTCTCTAACACATTTACCAATAGTGATCCCTCTTTAACACATTTACCAATAGTGATCCCTCTCTAACACATTGACGAATAGTGATCCCTCTCTAACACATTGACCAATAGTGATCCCTCTCTATTAACACCTTGACACTAGTAATCCTCTCCTTAATAACAATTGACGCAATAATACCCTCTAATAACACATTACCAATGTGATCCCTCTCTAACACATTGACCAGTAGTGATCCCTCTAACACATTTACCAATAGTGAATCCATCTGTAACACATTGACCAATAGTGATCCTCTGTACACATTTCCAAAAGTGATCCCTCTCTAACACATGGACCAATAGTGATCCCCTCTAACACATTGACCAATAGTGATCCCTCTCTAACACATTGATCTATAGTGATCCCTCTCTAACACATTGACCAATAGTGATCCCTCTCTAACACATTTACCAATAGTTATCCCTCTTACACATTGGCCAATAGTGATCCTCTGTAACACATTTACCAATAGTGATCCCTCTCTAACACATTGACCAATAGTGATCCCTCTGTAACACATTGACCAATAGTGATCCCTCTCTAACACATTAACCAATAGTGATCCATCTGTAACACATTGACCAATAGTGTCCCATCTTTAACACTTGACCAAAGTGATCCCTCTCTAACACATTTACCCAATAGTGATCCCTCTGTAACACTTGACCAATAGTGATCCCTCTACACATTGACCAATAGTGACCCCTCTCTACCACATTGACCAATAGTGATCCCTCTCTAACACATTGACGAATAGTGATCCCTCTCTAACACATTGACCATAGTGATCCCTCTCTAACACATTGACCAATAGTGATCCCTCTCTAACACATTGACCAATAGTGATCCATCTGTAACACATTGACCAATAGTGATCCATCTGTAACACATTTACCAGTGATCCCTCTGTAACACATTTACCAAGTGATCCCTCTGTAACACATTTACCAATAGTGATCCCTCTTTAACACATTGACCAATAGTGATCCCTCTCTAACACATTTTCCAATAGTGATCCCTCTCTAACACATTGACCAATAGTGATCCCTCTGTAACACATTGACCAATAGTAATCCCTCTCTAACAAATTGACCAATAATGATCCCTCTATAACACATTGACCAATAGTGATCCCTCTCTCACACATTGACCAATAGTGATCCCTCTAACACATTTACCAATAGTGATCCATCTGTAACACATTGACCAATAGTGATCCATCTGTAACACATTTACCAAAAGTGATCCCTCTCTAACACATGGACCAATAGTGATCCCTCTCTAACACATTGACCAATAGTGATCCCTCTCTAACACATTGATCTATGTGATCCCTCTCTAACACATTGACCAATAGTGATCCCTCTCTAACACATTTACCAATAGTTATCCATCTGAACACATTGGCCAATAGTGATCCATCTGTAACACATTTACCAATAGTGATCCCTCTCTAACACATTGACCAATAGTGATCCCTCTCTAACACATTGACCAATAGTGATCCCTCTCTAACACATTGACCATATGTGCCATCTGTCACATTGCCAATAGTGATCCATCTTTAACACATTGACCAATAGTGATCCCTCTCTAACACATTTACCAATAGTGATCCCTCTGTAACACATTGACCAATAGTGATCCCTCTCTACCACATTGACCAATAGTGACCCCTCTCTACCACATTGACCAATAGTGATCCCTCTCTAACACATTGACGAATAGTGATCCCTCTCTAACACATTGACCAATAGTGATCCCTCTCTAACACATTGCCCAATAGTGATCCCTCTCTAACACATTGACCAATAGTGATCCATCTGTAACACATTGACCAATAGTGATCCATCTGTAACACATTTACCAAGTGATCCCTCTGTAACACATTTACCAAGTGATCCCTCTGTCCCACATTACCAATAGTGATCCCTCTCTAACACATTGACCAATAGTGATCCCTCTCTAACACATTTTCCAATAGTGATCCCTCTCTAACACATTGACCAATAGTGATCCCTCTGTAACACATTGACCAATAGTAATCCCTCTCTAACAAATTGACCAATAATGATCCCTCTATAACACATTGACCAATAGTGATCCCTCTCTAACACATTTACCAATAGTGATCCCTCTGTAACACATTGACCAATAGTGATCCTCTCTAACCCATTTGACCAATATGACCCCCTCTCCCAACATTGACCAATAGTGATCCCTCTCTAACACATTGACGAATAGTGATCCCTCTCTAACACATTGACCAATAGTGATCCCTCTCTAACACATTGACCAATAGTGATCCCTCTCTAACACATTGACCAATGTGATCCATCTGTACACATTGACCAATAGTGATCCATCTGTAACACTTTACCAAAGTGATCCCTCTGTAACACATTTACCAAGTGATCCCTCTGTAACACATTTACCAATAGGGATCCCTCTTTCAACACATTGACCAATAGTGATCCCTCTCTAACACATTTTCCAAGTGATCCCTCTCTAACACATTGACCAATAGTGATCCCTCTGTAACACATTGACCAATAGTAATCCCCTCTCTAACAAATTGACCAATAATGATCCCTCTATACACATTGACCAATAGTGATCCCTCTCTAACACATTGACCAATAGTGATCCCTCTAACACATTTACCAATAGTGATCCATCTGTAACACATTGACCAATAGTGATCCATCTGTAACACATTTACCAAAAGTGATCCCTCTCTAACACATGGACCAATAGTGACCCTCTCTAAACATTGACCAATAGTGATCCCTCTCTACCACAATTGATCTATATTGATCCCCTCCTAACCCATTGACCAATAGTGATCCCTCTCTAACACATTACCAATAGTTATCCATCTGTAACACATTGGCCAATAGTGATCCATCTGAACCAAACACATTTACCAATAGTGATCCCTCTCTAACACATTGACCAATAGTGATCCCTCTCTAACACATTGACCAATAGTGATCCCTCTCTAACCCATTGACCAATAGTGATCCATCTGTAACACATTGACCAATAGTGATCCATCTTTAACACATTGACCAATAGTGATCCCTCTCTAACACATTTACCAATAGTGATCCCTCTGTAACACATTGACCAATAGTGATCCCTCTCTACCACATTGACCAATAGTGACCCCTCTCTACCACATTGACCAATAGTGATCCCTCTCTAACACATTGACGAATAGTGATCCCTCTCTAACACATTGACCAATAGTGATCCCTCTCTAACACATTGACCAATAGTGATCCCTCTCTAACACATTGACCAATAGTACCATCTGTAACACTTGACCAATAGTGATCCATCTGTAACACATTTACCAAGTGATCCCTCTGTAACACATTTACCAAGTGATCCCTCTGTAACACATTTACCAATAGTGATCCCTCTTTAACACATTGACCAATAGTGATCCCTCTCTAACACATTTTCCAATAGTGATCCCTCTCTAACACATTGACCAATAGTGATCCCTCTGTAACACATTGACCAATAGTAATCCCTCTCTAAAATTGACCAATAATGACCCTCTATAACACATTGACCAATAGTGATCCCTCTCTAACACCATTGACCAATATGATCACCTCTAACACATTTACCAATAGTGATCCATCTGTAACACATTGACCAATAGTGATCCATCTGTAACACATTTACCAAAGTGATCCCTCTCTAACACTGGACCAATAGTGATCCCTCTCTAACACATTGACCAATATTGATCCCTCTCTAACACATTGTCTATAGTGATCCCTCTCTAACACATTGACCAATAGTGATCCCTCTCTAACACATTTACCAAAGTTTACCATCTGTAACACATTGGCCAATAGTGATCCTCGTAACACATTTACCATATTGACCCTCTCTAACACATTGACCAATAGTGATCCCTCTCTAACACATTGACCAATAGTGATCCCTCTCTAACACATTGACCAATGTGATCCACTTCAACCTTTGACATAGTGATCCATCTTTAACACATTGACCAATAGTGATCCCTCTCTAACACATTTACCAATAGTGATCCTCTGTAACACATTGACCAATAGTGATCCCTCTCTACCACATTGACCAATAGTGCCCCTCTCTACCACATTGACCAATAGTGACCCTCTCTAACACATTGACGAATAGTGATCCCTCTCTAACACATTGACCAATAGTGATCCCTCTCTAACACATGACCATAGTGATTCCTCTCTACACCTTGACCAATAGTGATCCATCTGTAACACATTGACCAATAGTGATCATCTGTAACACATTTACCAAGTGATCCCTCTGTAACACATTTACCAAGTGATCCCTCTGTAACACATTTACAATAGTGATCCCTCTCTAACACATTGACCAATAGTGATCCCTCTCTAACACATTTTCCAATAGTGATCCCTCTAACACACTTGACCAATAGTGATCCCTCTAACACATTGACCAATAGTATCCCTCTCTAACAATTGACCAAAATGATCCCTCTATAACACATTGACCAATAGTGATCCCTCTCTAACACATTTACCAATAGTGATCCCTCTGTAACACATTGACCAATAGTGATCCTCTCTACCACATTGACCAATATGACCCCCTCTACACATTGACCAATAGTGATCCCTCTCTAACCTTGACGAATAGTGATCCCTCTCTAACACATTGACCAATAGTGATCCCTCTCTAACACATTGACCAATAGTGATCCCTCTCTAACACATTACCAATAGTGATCCCCTGACACATTGACCAATAGTGATCCATCTGTAACACATTTACCAAGTGATCCCTCTGTAACACATTTACCAATTGATCCCTCTGTAACACATTTACCATAGTGATCCCTCTTAACACATTGACAATAGTGATCCCTCTCTAACACATTTTCCAATAGTGATCCCCTCTAACACTTGAACCAATAGTGATCCCTCTGTAACACATTGACCAATAGTAATCCCCTCTCTAACAAATTGACCATAATATCCCTCTATAAACATTGACCAATAGTGATCCCTCTCTAACACATTGACCAATAGTGATCCCTCTAACACATTTACCAATAGTGATCCATCTGTAACACATTGACCAATAGTGATCCATCTGTAACACATTTACCAAAGTGATCCTCCTCTAACACATGACCAATAGTGATCCTCTCTAACAACTTGACCAATAGTGATCCCTCTCTAACACTATCTATAGTGATCCCCTCTACCACATTGACCAATAGTGATCCCTCTCTAACACATTTACCAATAGTTATCCATCGTAACACATTGGCCAATAGTGATCCATCTGTAACACATTTACCAATAGTGATCCCCTTCAACACATTGACCAATAGTGATCCTCTCTCTAACACATTGACCAATAGTGATCCCTCTAACACATTGACCAATAGTGATCCATCGTAACACATTGACCAATAGTGATCCATCTTTACACATGACCATATTGATCCCTCTCTAACACATTTTCCAATAGTGATCCCTCTTAACACATTGACCAATAGTGATCCCTCTCTACCACATTGACCAATATTGACCCCTCTCTACCACATTGACCAATAGTGCCCCCTCTCTAACACATTGACGAATAGTGACCCTCTCTAACACATTGACCAATAGTGATCCCTCTCTAACACATTGACCAATAGTGATCCCTCTCAACACATTACCAATATTGATCCTCTGTAACACATTGACCAATATGATCCTTAAACCTTTACAATGATCCCTCTGTAACACATTTACCAATGATCCCTCTTACACATTAACCATAGTGATCCCTCTCTCCACATTGACCAATAGTGATCCCTCTCTAAACATTCCCAAGTGATCCCTCTCTAACACATTGACCATTGTGATCCCTCTGTACACATTGACCAATAGTAATCCCTCTCTAACAAATTGACCATAATGATCCCTCTATAACACATTGACCAATAGTGATCCCCTCTTAACCATTGACCATAGTGATCCCTCTAACACATTTACCAATAGTGATCCCTCTGTAACCATTGACCAATAGTGATCCATCTGTAACACATTTACCAAAGTGATCCCTCTCTAACACATGGACCAATAGTGATCCCTCTCTAACACATTGACCAATAGTGATCCCTCTCTAAACACATTGACTATAGTGATCCCTCTCTCAACACATTGACCAATAGTGATCCCTCTCTAACACATTTCCATATTTACCATCTGTACCATTGCCAATAGTATCCACCTGTAACACATTTAACCAATATTGACCCTCTCTAACACATTACCAATAGTGATCCCTCTCTAACACATTGACCAATAGTGATCCCTCTCTACACATTGACCATATGTGATCCCTCTTCTCACTTGACCAATAGTGATCCCTCTTTACACATTGACCAATAGTGATCCCTCTCTAACACATTTACCAATAGTGATCCCTCTGTAACACACTTTACCAATAGTGATCCCTCTCTAACACATTTAATAGTGATCCTCTAACACATTTACCAATAGTGATCCCTCTCTAACACATTTACCAATGTGATTCCTCTCTAACACATTACCAATAGTGATCCCTCTGTAAACATTTACCAATAGTGATCCCTCTGTAACACATTTACCACAGTGATCCCTCTGTAAACATTTACCAATAGTGATCCCCTCTAACACATTTACAATAGTGATCCTCTCTAACACATTTACCATATTGATCCCTCTGAAAACATTTACCAATAGTGACCTCTAACACATTTACCAATAGATCCCTCTGTAAACATTTACCAATTGATCCCTCTGTAAAACATTACCAATATCATCCCCTCTAACACATTGACCAATAGTGATCCCTCTCTAACCCATTTTCCAATAGTGATCCCTCTATAACACATTGACCAATAGTGATCCCTCTCTAAACACATTTACCAATAGTGATCCCCTCTAACACATTACCAATAGTGATCCATCTTAACACATTACCAATAGTGATCCATCGTAACACATTGACCAATAGTGATCCATCTGTAACACATTTACCAATAATGATCCCTCTCAACACATTTACCAATAGTTATCCATCTGTAACACATTGGCCATAAGTGATCCATCTGAACACATTACCAATAGTGATCCCTCTCTAACACATTGACCAATAGTGATCCCTCTCTAACACATTGACCAATAGTGATCCCTCTCTAACACATTGACCAATAGTGATCCCTCTCTAACACATTGACCAATAGTATCCCTCTTAACACATTGACCAATATTGACCCTCTCTAACACATTTACCATATATCCCTGTAACATTACTAATAGTGATCCCTCTAACACATTTACCATAGATGATCCCTCTATAACACATTGACCAATAGTGATTCCTCTCTAACACATTTACCAAAGTGATCCCTCTGTAAAACATTTACCAATAGTGATCCCTCTGTAACACATTTACCAACAGTGATCCCTCTGTAAACTTTACCATAGTGATCCCCTCTAACACATTTATCAATAGTGATCCCTCTCTAACACATTTACCAATAGTGATCCCTCTGTAAAACATTTACCATAGTGATCCCTCTAAACATTTACCAATAGTGATCCCTCTGTAAAACATTTACCAATAGTGATCCCTCTGTAAAACATTTACCAATAGTCATCCCCCTCTAACCCATTGACCATATGATCCCTCTCTAACACATTTCCAATAGTGATCCCTCTATAACACATTGACCAATAGTGATCCTCTCTAACACATTGACCAATAGTGATCCCTCTCTAACACATTTACCAATAGTGATCCATCTGTAACCATTGACCAATAGTGATCCATCTGTAACACATTTACCAATATGATCCCTCTCTAACACATTTCCATAGTAATCCCTCTCTACCACATTGACCATAGTGATCCCTCTCAAACACATTGACCAATAGTGATCCCTCTGTACACATTTACAATAGTGATCCCTCTGTAAACATTTACCAATAGTGATCCCTCTTAACACATTGACCAATAGTGATCCCTTTGTAACACATTGACCAATAGTGATCCTCTGTAACACTTGACCAATAGTATCCCTCTGTAATACATTGACCATAGTGATCCTCTTAACACATTGACCAATAGTGATCCCTCTGTAACACATTGACCAATAGTGATCCCTCTGTAACACATTGACCAATATGATCCCTCTCTAACACATTGACCAATAGTGATCCTCTCTAACACATTGACCATAGTGATCCCTCGTAACACATTTACCAACAGTGATCCCTCTGTAAAACATTTACCAATAGTGATCCCCTCTAACACATTTACAATAGTGATCCCTCTCTAACACATTTACCAATATGATCCCTCTGTAAAACATTTACCAATAGTGATCCCTCTAACACATTTACCAATAGTGATCCTCTGTAAAACATTTACCAATAGTGATCCCTCTGTAAAACATTTACCAATAGTGACCCCCTCTAACACATTGACCAATAGTGATCCCTCTCTAACACATTTTCCAATTGTGATCCCTCTATAACACATTGACCATAGTGATCCCTCTCTAACACATTGACCAATAGTGATCCCTCTCTAACACATTTACCAATAGTGATCCATCTGTAACACATGACCAATAGTGATCCATCGTAACACATTACCATAATGATCCTCTCTAACACATTTACCAATAGTAATCCCTCTCTACCACATTGACCAATAGTGATCCCTCTCAACACATTGACCATAGTGATCCTCTGTAACACATGACCAATAGTAATCCCTCTGTAACACATTACCAATAGTGATCCCCTGTAAACATTACCAATATGATCCCTCTGCTTTAACACATTGACCAATAGTGATCCCTCTTAACACATTGACCATAGTGATCCTTCTGTAAACATTGACCATAGTGATCACCTGTAACACATTGACCAATAGTGATCCATCTGTAACACATTGGACCAATAGTGATCCCTCTCTAACACATTACCAATAGATCCCTCTCTAACACATTGACCAATAGTGATCCCTCTGTAACACATTTACAACAGTATCCCTCTGTAAACATTTACCATAGTGATCCCCCTCTAACACATTTATCAATAGTGATCCCTCTCTAACACATTTACCAATATTGATCCCTCTGTAAAACATTTACCAATAGTGATCCCTCTAACACATTTACCAATAGTGATCCCTCTGTAAAACATTTACCATAGTGATCCCTCTGTAAAACATTTACCAATAGTGATCCCCCTCTAACACATTGACCAATAGTGATCCCTCTCTAACACATTTTCCAATAGTGATCCCTCTATAAACACATTGACCAATAGTGATCCCTTTCTAACACATTTACCATAGTGATCCCTCCTAACACATTTCCAATAGTGATCCATCTGAACACATTGACCAATAGTGATCCATCTGTAACACATTACCAATAATGATCCCTCTCTAACACATTTACCAATATATATCCCTCTCTACCACATTGACCATAGTGATCCCTCTCAAACACTTGACCAATAGTGATCCCTCTGTAACACATTTACCAATAGTGATCCCTCTGTAATACATTTACCAATAGTGATCCCTCTGTAACACATTGACCAATAGTGATCCCTTTGTAACACATTGACCAATAGTGATCCCTCTGTAACACATTGACCAATAGTGATCCCTCTGTAATACATTGACCAATAGTGATCACTCTGTAACACATTGACCAATAGTGATCCATCTCTAACACATTGACCAATAGTGATCCCTCTCTAACACATTGACCAATAGTGATCCCTCTCTAACACATTGACCAATAGTGATCCCTCTGTAACACATTTACCAACAGTAATCCCTCTGTAAAACATTTACCAATAGTGATCCCCCTCTAACACATTTATCAATAGTGATCCCTCTCTAACACATTTACCAATATTGATCCCTCTGTAAAACATTTACCAATAGTGATCACTCTAACACATTTACCAATAGTGATCCCTCTGTAAAACATTTACCAATAGTGATCCCTCTGTAAAACATTTACCAATAGTGATCCCCCTCTAACACATTGACCAATAGTGATCCCTCTCTAACACATTTTCCAATAGTGATCCCTCTATAACACATTGACCAATAGTGATCCCTCTCTAACACATTTACCAATAGTGATCCCTCTCTAACACATTTACCAATAGTGATCCATCTGTAACACATTGACCAATAGTGATCCATCTGTAACACATTTACCAATAATGATCCCTCTCTAACACATTTACCAATAGTAATCCCTCTCTACCACATTGACCAATAGTGATCCCTCTCAAACACATGACCAATAGTGATTCCCTCTGTAACACATTGACCAATAGATCCCTCTGTAACACATTACCAATAGTGATCCCTCGTAATACATTTACCAATAGTGATCCCTCTGTAACACATTGACCAATAGTGATCCCTCTGTAACACATTGACCATAGTGATCCCTCTGTAACACATTGACCAATAGTGATCCCTCTGTAATACATTGACCATAGTGATCACTCTGTAACACATTGACCAATAGTGATCCATCGTAACACATTGACCAATGTGATCCCTCTCTAATACATTGACCAATAGTGATCCCTCTCTAACACATTGACCAATAGTGATCCCTCTCTACACATTGACCAATAGTGATCCCTCTCTAACAGAATCCCTGGTGACAGCTGTGAGTTAAAGGGGAGGGTGAGTATTGAAAGACAGTTTGATAACTTTAATTATAGAATGAGCCAATTCTATTATTTTTAACATCTTGCCTTATTTATTTTCTTTTGTACAATCCCTAATTTTATAGTAGTGTGTATAAAGATTTTATATCATATGTACCCACATATAGCTAAAACATACACATATATTCCCCCTGTGCACCAACGGGCACACTTTTGCTAGTTGTATATAATTTAAATTATCCTACAGTACCTTACTCATTTATTATATACGTATTTAATTACAGTTATTTATACTACCCTACTCATTTAGTTTATTAGTATATACAGTAATCACAGTTATAGTATACTACCCTACTCATTAGTTACTAGAATAATTAGTTATAGTTACTACTTACTCATTGTTACTGAAATAATTAGTTATAGTATACTACCTACTCATTTAGTTTACTTGAATATATTAGTTATAGTATACTACTCTACTCATTTAGTTTACTAGTATATAATCACAGTTATAGTATAGTACCTTATTTATTATATTAGTATATCATTAGTTATCGTATAGTACCTCACTAATTTATTATCTTAGTATATAATTAGTTATCATATATTACATTACTCATTTATAATATAGTTTATAATTACAGTTATCTAATAGCACCCTACTCATTTGTTATATTGGTATAGTAGGGGCCCATTTCTAGATCTAGGGCCCAAGAAGAGTCTGCATCCTCTTTTTCTATGCCAGAAGGCAGGGCTGGGGATGGAACTTTCCAAGAGCAGGGTTCTCTCAGAACAAGAGGGGGATCCCTCACAAGAGGCCCATTAGCACATGAACATACCCCAGGGCAAGGGGCGTACCCTCATGGCAAACATCAAGACAGAGCCCAGGGCCGAGTCAGTATATGGGATGGGGTGAAGCTGATAGGGCAGGCCTTCACAAAGAAAAAAGGGGGTGCCCAGCGGTTGCAGCGGGTTCTGCAACTAGTCAGGCTAGAGATGCCCAGAGTGACACATCTAAAAAAACTGTAGGCCCAATGACCACTCTTTCCCTTCAGGGCATTGAGATCATTCAGTTAGGATGGAGTGTAGACTGCCTGAAGTCAAGCTAGCAGAGCTGCTAAAGGGGTCAGAGCTTGTCTTTGTTGGGTTCCCTAAATTTTGCCCATCAGGCGGCTATCATTAGCTACTTGCGGATAGGCTCCGCATCATCATATTCATGTAACCAGGAAACTCAAGGAAGATCTTAAAGTTTGGGAATCCTTTTTAGGGGCCTATAATGGGAGGTCGCTAGTGCAAAGTGTTGAACAATCTAACAGATGCTGCAGGCTCGCTGGGCTTTGAGCCATCTTCAGGAGGACTTGGAGAGCTGGGAGTTGGCCTGACAGCTGGATAGCTTCCGGGCCATTGTAAAAACCTAACCTTGTTAGTGAATGTTCTCAATCATCCAGGTCATGGTATATTTGTATTGTATTGTATTCAGTTAGATCAACTGGAATTAAAGTTTGTTCTTGGAAGACATTTCGCTAGTCATCCGACTGGCTTTCTTAATTCAGAATGACTTGTACAAGAACCTGTTGGCAATATAACTTTCACAGCTGCTTATATTACCAACAGATTCTTGTACATGTCATTCCTTTTTGAGAAAGCCAGTCGGATGACAGCGAGAACCAAGAGCTAACTTCAGATATTAACCTTGTTAGATTTTTTCACCGATGGTGGTAGCGGTGGAGTTATGGGGTAATAGGATGGCTAACAAATCCATTTGTTTTTGGACAGAAAATGCAAGTGTGTTTTTTGTTAAACAATCCTGTTCTTCCCTCCAGTCTTGCCTGATGATGCATTTAGTTCCTGTGCTGTCAACTTCAACCCAATAGTGCTCCCCTCTAACACATTTATCCAATAGTGATCCCGTCATTAACAGCATTTACTAATAGTGACACCCCGCTCTCACACGTTTTACTAATAGTGATCCCCTCTGTAACGAACATTGCCAATAGTGATCCCCCTCTACAACACTTTATTTACCAATAGTGATCAAGCTCTACACTTTACCAATAGTTGATCCCTCTCTAACACATTTACAAATGAGTGATCCCTCGTAACACACTGACCAATCGTTATACACCTCTCTAACACATTTACCATGTGATCCCTCCTACCCACATTGACCAATAGTGATCCCTCTCTAAACACATTTACCAATAAGGATCCCTCTGTACACACTACCCAATATGATCCCTCTCTAACACATTAACCAATCGTGGATCCCTCTCCTTACACTTTAACCAATAGTGATCCCTCTCTAACACATTCAACAATCGTGATCCAATCTGTACTATTTCCAATAGTGATCCCTTCAACACATTTCCCAATATGATCCATCTGTAACATATTTACCAATAGTGATCCCTCTCTACACATTTACCAATAGTGATCCCTCTCTAAATCACCACATTGACCAATAGTGATCCCTCTAACACATTTACCCATAGTGATCCATCTGTACCACCCATTTACCAATATGATCCCTCTCTAACACATTTACAAAATATC
Organism: Hymenochirus boettgeri; assembly: GCA_019447015.1. NCBI lineage: Eukaryota > Metazoa > Chordata > Amphibia > Anura > Pipidae > Hymenochirus > Hymenochirus boettgeri. The sequence goes on from CM033471.1 coordinate 68,738,599, forward strand.
CCTCCTTAACACATTTACCAATAGTGGATCCATCTGTAACCATTTACCACCAATATGGATACCCCCTCCTAACCCATTTACCAATAGTGATCCCTCTCTACAACATTTACCCAATAGTGTCCATCTGTAACACATTTAACCAATAGTGATCCTCTCTAAAACACATTTAACCAATAGTGATCCCTCTTCTACACATTGACAATAGTGATCCCTCTGTAACACAATTTACCAATTAGTGCATCCCTATCTAACACATTACCAATAGTGATCCCTCATTAACCACATTTACTAATAGTGACAGAAACCTCTCTAACACGGTTTACTAATAGTGATCCCTTCTGTAACACATTGAACCAATAGTGTCCATCTCCCCTCTAAACACTTTACCAATAGTGATCACTCTCCACTCTCCAACCCTTTACCAATAGTGACCCTCTCTCACACATTACCATAGTGATCCCCTGTACACATGGACAATATTTTAAACCTCTCTACACATTTACCAATAGTGATCCCTCTCTAACCAAATGAACCATAGTGATCCCTCTCTACACATTTACCAATAATTATTCCCTCTGTAACCCTAACCAAATAGTGATCCCTCTCTAACAATTACCAATATTATCCCTCTCTTACACATTTACCATAGTGATCCCTCTCTAACACATTCAACAATCGTTCATCCTCTTTACATATTTACAATAGTGATCCCTCTCTAACACCTTTACCAATAGTGATCCATCGTAACATATTTACCAATAATATGTTGTATTCAATTAGAATCAACTGACCTTGGAAATGTAGTTCTTGAGACGTTTCGCTAGTCATCCGACTGGCTTTCTTGTATCAATTCAGAATGACTGTACGAATCTGTGGCAATTTGTACCCCTGGAAAATCCCCATTATCATCATCACAGCCAGCTGTTAAGGGTGGATTAGATAGTGGCTAGAGGGTGTTATCGGAAACGCCCCATATTAAGGTGTTAAAAAACAAGCATTGTACATGGCAGACAGTTGGTGTGCACCCCCCCCACCTCTATTTAGGCTTGGGTTCTTTATTTTCACATAATGGCCTCCTTAACCCTCGCTGACCAGTCACGTTCCTTTCTATCGCCAGTATGTTACCCTTACAATCTTCAAAGGTAATTCCTTTATCCTTAAGCTGCAGAAAATTTTACACGGTCTGATCCTGACCCGAGGAATTGGCGTCTTTTCGTGTGAGGGCCCATACGTTGATGCAAGTTGCTGTTTGTCTCCCCCACATCAAATCAAAGGCATTCTTCAACTGCACATGCCCTGCATATATGCTGTCGCTTTTCCTTTGTTTTGGTATTGGGTCTTTTCGGATGTACCAATTGCTGCCTCAGTGTGTTGTTCGGTTTAAGCAGACAGGGATCCGATGTTTTTTGAAAATTCTTCTATTTCTCAGAGACACCCCTGCTACATATGGGATGACCTATGTTCCTTCCTCCTTCTTGCTTTTCCCCTTCAACTGTTGGTAATCCGTGGAAACACATACAGAACACATTAATGCGGTGACACATAATGCGGTGGACCAAAACATTAAATATTCACAAGGGAGAGGTAACAAACAACAAACTGGCTTTCTTGGACTGCTTGGTTAAAGTTAAGGAAAATTTAACTGGAAGGAGAGGTTTTACATACAACCAACACACACAGATCAGTAAGTTTTTTTGAACTACCCACCCACCCTTTATATCACAAGCTGGGGGTATCAGAACCCTGCAACACAGAGCCGAGAACATCCCCACTAGCACAGGAGGCGAAGGCTAAAGAATTAAAAACATCTCAGAGAGAGCCCTTAAAAACGGTGGATATCCAGACTGGGCCTTTGTCACAAGAAGTAGAAGGAAAGAAAAGAACACGACTATACCAACATGAAGGGGAAATAGCAAGACCGGAGTAAGAAACATGGTCATCCCATAATGTAGCAAGGGGTCTCCGAGATTAAGAAGAATTTTCAAAAACATCGTATCCCTGTCTGCTTTAAACCGAACAAACACACTGAGGCATCAATTGGTACAAAATCCGAAGACCACAATCCAAAACACAAGAAAAGCGACTCATATATGCAAGTGCAGTGCAGTAAGACTGCTCTGATTTGTGTGGGGGGACCAAACCGCAACTGCAATATCACGTATGGCCAGCACAGAAGAGCCATTCCCCGGGTCAGACTCAGCCGGTGTATCCATGCATCTTAAGTCAAAGGACATACCTTTGAAGATTGACTGTTAACATACTGCGAAGGAACGTGACTGGTTTCAAGAGATGTGGTTAAGGAGGCCATTTATGTGAAAAAGAAACCAGCCTAATAGAGGTGGGGGGTTCGACACCCAACTGTCCTGCCATGATACAATGCGGTTTTAACCCTTACGTCTGGGCGTTTCCTATAAACCCCTCTTAGCCCACGATCTATCACACCCTTAACACCTGGCTGTGATATGCTAATTGTGCTTTTTCCAGGGTACTAATTGCACAGATTCTGTGTACAAGTCATTCTGAATGAGAAGCCAGTCGGATGACTAGGCGAAACGTCTTTCCAAGGAACTACATTTTTTTTTTTCAAGTCCAGTTGATCTAATTGAATACAACAATAATACCATGACCTGGGGATGCATGAGAACCTTCACAAGCATAT